>CM046383.1:4909408-5316408 GCA_025413485.1 Ficus microcarpa | reverse complement strand
AATATTTTGAGTACCATAAATCACCATCCGGAAGGTAGTTTTCGACTTAAAGGGGACCATTGAAATACTATTTAGAGCAAGATTTGATGATTTAAATTTCTAGGAATTTTGAGCCCGACCAATTTTCTCTCACTATAGAAGGCTATAGGCTTTAGAAAATGGAGTAGATAATTACAATACCTGCACTCGTGATCCGGAAGGAGTTTTTCGGCTCAAAATGGATTGTTTGAATTCTGTTTAAAGTATCTTTTAATAGTCCAAAGTTGTAGAAATTTTGAGACAGAAAAATTTTTATGTTGCGAGAGAAGGCTATAGGCTTTGGAATTTTGATACATGCCCATTTTTGCTCGCAGAGTAGGCTATAGCCATCGAATATTTTGAGTACCATAAATCACCATCCGGAAGGTAGTTTTCGACTTAAAGGGGACCATTGAAATACTATTTAGAGCAAGATTTGATGATTTAAATTTCTAGAAATTTTTAGCCCGACCAATTTTCTCTCGCTAGAGACGGCTATAGGCTTTAGAAAATGGAGTAGATAATTACAATACCTCCAATCGTGATCCGGATGCAGTTTTTCGACTCAAAATGGATTGTTAGAATTCTGTTGAAAGTATCTTTTAATAGTCCAAAGTCGTAGAAATTTTGAGACAGAAAAATTTTTATGTTGCGAGAGAAGGCTATAGGCTTTGGAATTTTGATACATACCCATTTTTCCTCGACGGAGTAGGCTATAGCCATCGAATATTTTGAGTACCATAAATCACCATCCGGAAGGTAGTTTTCGACTTAAAGGGGACCATTGAAATACTATTTAGAGCAAGATTTGATGATTTAAATTTCTTGAAATTTTTAGCCCGACCAATTTTCGCTCGCTATAGAAGGCTATAGGCTTTAGAAAATGGAGTAGATAATTACAATACCTCCAATCGTGATCTGGAAGGAGTTTTTCGACTCAAAATGGATCGTTAGAATTATGTTGAAAGTATCTTTTGATGATCCAAAGTTGTAGAAATTTTGAGACAGAAAAATTTTCTGTTACGAGAGAAGGCTATAGGCTTTGGAATTTTGATACATACCCATTTTTGCACGACGGAGTAGGCTATAGCCATCGAATATTTTGAGTACCATAAATCACCATCCGGAAGGTAGTTTTCGACTTAAAGGGGACCATTGAAATACTATTTAGAGCAAGATTTGATGATTTAAATTTCTAGAAATTTTGAGCCCGACCAATTTTCTCTCACTAGAGAAGGCAATAGGCTTTAGAAAATGGAGTAGATATAGAGAATACCTCCAATCGTGATCCGGAATGGAGTTTTTCGACTCAAAATGGATCGTTAGAATTTTGTTGAAAGTATCTTTTAATGATCCAAAGTTGTAGAAATTTTGAGACAGAAAAATTTTCTGTTACGAGAGAAGGCTATAGGCTTTGGAATTTTGATACATACCCATTTTTGCTCGACGGAGTAGGCTATAGCCATCGAATATTTTGAGTACCATAAATCACCATCCGGAAGGTAGTTTTTGACTTAAAGGGGACCATAGAAATACTATTTAGAGCAAGATTTGATGATTTAAATTTCTAGAAATTTTGAGCCCGACCAATTTTCTCTCACTAGAGAAGGCTATAGGCTTTAGAAAATGGAGTAGAAAATTACAATACCTCCAATCGTGATCCGGAAGGAGTTTTTCGGCTCAAAATGGATTGTTTGAATTCTGTTGAAAGTATATTTTAATAGTCCAAAGTTGTAGAAATTTTGACACAGAAAAATTTTTATGTTGCGAGAGAAGGCTATAGGCTTTGGAATTTTGATACATACCCATTTTTGCTCGACGGAGTAGGCTATAGCCATCGAATATTTTGAGTACCATAAATCACCATCCGGAAGGTAGTTTTCGACTTAAAGGGGACCATTGAAATACTATTTAGAGCAAGATTTAATCATTTAAATTTCTAGAAATTTTGAGCCCGACCAATTTTCTCTAACTAGAGAAGGCTATAGGCTTTAGAAAATGGAGTAGATAATTACAATACCTCCAATCGTGATCCGGAAGGAGTTTTTCGACTCAAAATGGATTGTTAGAATTCTGTTGAAAGTATCTTTTAATAGTCCAAAGTTGTAGAAATTTTGAGACAGAAAAATTTTCTATTGCGAGAGAAGGCTATAGGCTTTGGAATTTTGATACATACCCATTTTTGCTCGACGGAGTAGGGTATAGCCATCGAATATTTTGAGTACCGTAAATCACCATCCGGAAGGTATTTTTCGACTTAAAGGGGACCATTGAAATACTATTTAGAGCAAGATTTAATCAGTTAAAATTCTAGAAATTTTGAGTCCGACCAATTTTCTCTCACTAGAGAAGGCAATGAAGAAAGAACAAGATGTTTCTTTTGTCCCTTCCAGGCGATCGGAAGATAAGGAAATAGTTACTATATTCAAGATAATTACGTATTTACAAAATACCGTCTCAATTCATCCTATTTCATCAGATCCGGGATGTGATATGGTTCCGAAGGATGAACTGGATATGGACAGTTCCAATAAGATTTCATTCTTGAACAAGAATCCATTTTTTGATTTATTTCATCTATTCCATGACCGGAACAGGGGGGGATACACGTTACACCACGATTTTGAATCAGAAGAGAGATTTCAAGAAATGGCAGATCTATTCACTCTATCAATAACCGAGCCGGATCTGGTGTATCATAAGGGATTTGCCCTTTCTATTGATTCCTACAGATTGGATCAAAAACAATTCTTGAATGAGGTATTCAACTCCAGGGATGAATCGAAAAATAGGCTTTAGAAAATGGAGTAGATATAGAGAATACCTCCAATCGTGATCCGGAATGAGTTTTTCGACTCAAAATGGATCGTTAGAATTTTGTTAAAAGTATCTTTTGATGATCCAAAGTTGTAGAAATTTTGAGACTAAAAAATTTTCTGTTACGAGATAAGGCTATAGGCTTTGGAATTTTGATACATACCCATTTTTGCTCGACGGAGTAGGCTATAGCCATCGAATATTTTGAGTACCATAAATCACCATCCGGAAGGTAGTTTTCGACTTAAAGGGGACCATTGAAATACTATTTAGAGCAAGATTTGATGATTTAAATTTCTAGGAATTTTGAGCCCGACCAATTTTCTCTCACTAGAGAAGGCTATAGGCTTTAGAAAATGGAGTAGATAATTACAATACCTCCACTCGTGATCCGGAAGGAGTTTTTCGACTCAAAATGGATTGTTAGAATTCTGTTGAAAGTATCTTTTAATAGTCCAAAGTCGTAGAAATTTTGAGACAGAAAAATTTTTATGTTGCGAGAGAAGGCTATAGGCTTTGGAATTTTGATAAATACCCATTTTTGCTCGACGGAGTAGGCTATAGCCATCGAATATTTTGAATACCATAAATCACCATCCAGAAGGTAGTTTTCGACTTAAAGGGGCCCATTGAAATACTATTTAGAGCAGGATTTAATGATTTAAATTTGTAGAGATTTTGAGCCCGACCAATTTTCTCTCACTAGAGAAGCGTATAGGCTTTAGAAAATGGAGTAGATATAGAGAATACCTCCAATCGTGATCCGGAAGGAGTTTTTCGACTCAAAATGGATCGTTAGAATTATGTTGAAAGTATCTTTTGATGATCCAAAGTTGTAGAAATTTTGAGACAGAAAAATTTTCTATTATGAGAGAAGGCTATAGGGTTTGGAATTTTGATACATACCCATTTTTGCTCGACAGACTAGGATATAGCAATCGAATATTTTGAGTACCATAAATCACCATCCGGAAGGTATTTTTCAACTTAAAGCGGACTATTGAAATACTATTTAGAACAAGATTTGATGATTTAAATTTCTAGGAATTTTGAGCCCGACCAATTTTCTCTCACTAGAGAAGGCTATAGGCTTTAGAAAATGGAGTAGATAATTACAATACCTCAAATCGTGATCCGGAAGGAGTTTTTCGACTCGAAATGGATTGTTTGAATTCTGTTGAAAATATCTTTTAATAGTCCAAAGTTGTAGAAATTTTGAGACCGAAAAATTTTCTATTGCGAGAGAAGGCTATAGGCTTTGGAATTTTGATACATACCCATTTTTGCTCGACAAAGTAGGGTATAGCCATCGAATATTTTGAGTACCATAAATCACCATCCGGAAGGTATTTTTCGACTTAAAGGGGACCATTGAAATACTATTTAGAGCAAGATTTAAAGATTTAAATTTTTAGATATTTTGAGCCCGACCAATTTTCTCTAACTAGAGAAGGCTATAGGCTTTAGAAAATGGAGTAGATAATTACAATACCTCCAATAGTAATCCGGAAGGAGTTTTTCGACTCAAAATGGATCATTAGAATTATGTTGAAAGCATCTTTTAATAATCCAAACTTGTAGAAATTTTGAGACAGAAAAATGTTCTATTGCGAGAGAGGGCTATAGGCTTTGGAATTTAGTTTCAAACATGAAATAATATACCGTTGGAATGTAATCAAGAGCATTTTTTAATGATTCATCTATCAAAAGCATCTTTTATGATGATTTCAATTGTAAGATATTTGAAACTGGATCAATTTTTGTACAACGGAAAAGGATATAGCCTTTTGAAAATGGAGTAAATGTAGATATGGCCGTAACTCACTACACAGAAGTTGATTTGGACACAAAGTATACCGTAGGAATGCTATTAAAAGCATCTTTTAAGGATCTCAAACTCAAGATATTTTAAGCTACACAAATTTTGACTTGTAACAAAATGCTCTTGCCTTCAAAAAATGGAGCGAATGTTGAGATGACTATAAGTCACTATTTGAAAGTCGGTTTTAGACACAAATTAGATTGTTGGAATGCTATTGAAAGCATACATAGATAATCCCAAATAAAAGAAAATTTGAGCTGGATCAATCTTTGCTCGACGAACAAGGCTATAGCCTTTGAAAAATTGAATGAATGTTGGGATGACAATAATCAATATTTGAAAGACAGTTTCAGACATGAAATATACCTTTGGAATGTTAGCAAAAGCATCTTTTAATGATTCAACTATAAAAAATTTCAAGTCGGACCAATTTTTCCTCAATAGAGAAGGCTATAGCCTTTGGAAAACGGAGCGAGTATGGAGACGAGCATATTGCACCATGATGTTAGTTTCAAACAAGAAGTAGACTGTTGAGATGCTGTTGAAAGTTTTTTTTTTTTTTTTTTATGATTCTAAATGCAAGAAATTTTAAGCCAAACCAACTTTGGCTTGACGGAAAAAGTCATGGCCTTTGTAAAACGGAGCGCATTTTGAAAAGATCATAAGTCACTGTTCGAATTTAGTTTTAGATATGGAATAGACCATACAAATTTTATTGAAAGTATATGTTAACGATCTCGAATGCAAGATATTTTGAGCTGGACAAATTTTGACTCGTAAAAGAAGGCTCTAGCCTTTGAAAATTGGATCAAATGGAGATGACAATGACTCAGAATTAAGAAATCTATTTCAAACACGAACTAGACTATTAAAATGCTATTGAAAGCATTTTTTTTATTATTCCAATTGCAAAAAATTTTGAGTCGGACCAATTTTTGCTCGACTAAAAAGGCTATATCGTTTGCAAAATGGGACAAATATTGAGACAATTATAACTCACTATTCAGAAGTCGGTTTAAGACACGGAATATACCTTTGGAATGCTATTAAAAGCATATTTTAATGATCTCCACTGCAAGAAACTTCGAGCCGCTTCAATTTTTGCTCAACAAAAAAGGCTATAGCCTATAAAAAAATGGAATAAATATAGAAATGGCCATAACTCATTATTTGGAAGTCAGTTTTAGACATGAAGTGAACCGTTGGAATGATATTAAAAGCATCTTTTAGCGATCTAATATGCGAGAAATGTCAAATCTGGTCAAATTTTTGTTGGAAAATTGAGTGAATATGAAGATGACTATAACACACAATTAAGAAGATGGTTTCAAGCACGAATTAGGTTGTTGGAATGCTATTGAAAGCAAACTTTTAATGATCCCAACGGTAAGAAATTTTGAGTAAGATCAATTTTTGCTCAACCGAGAATGTTATAGTCTTTGAAAAATGGAGTGAATGTAAGGACGATCATAATTCACTATTCATAAGTTGATTTGAGACACAAAATAAACCGTTAGAATGCTACTGAAAGCATCTTTTAGTGATCTAATATGCAAAAATATTCAAATCAGGTCAAATTTTTGTTCAACAAATGCTATAGCTTTTGGAAAATGGAGTGAATATAAAGATGACTATAACTCACAATTAAAAAGTTGGTTTCAAGCATGAATTAGATTGTTGGAATGCTATTGAAAACAACTTTTTTATGATCCCAACAGCAAGAAATTTTGAGTCAGATCAAGTTTTGCTCGGCCGAGAATGCTATAGCCTTTGAAAAATGGAGTGAACATTGAGACGATCATAATTCACTATTCAAAAGTCAATTGGAGACATGAAATAAACCATTAGAATGCTACTAAAAGCATAAATGCCTTCAAGAAGAATATAAAGACCATACCACTTAGATTTGTTTTCTTTTCAGGACATATAACTATATGAATATCAATAATATATATATATAAATATATATATATATATATATATAGAACGGAGAATGAGGAAGAAGAAGACAAAAATTTTTGTTCCAACTTACATTTTTGTTTAATATTTTGTTTGTGTCTTTACCTCTAATATATATCCACATAAAGTCTCGTATCAGGCACCATATGGTATCTAGCATGTGAACTTAATTTATTATGAATGTGAATTTTAGTTATTAGAAATATGAATTTATGTAGAAGGAAATATAGCTAAAGTAAATTTGAATTCCCTTCATTTTACATTTTCTTATGCATGAATTCATATTTTAAGTAACTGAAATTCATATCTACCAGATACTATCGAAAAGGTTTGTACTCAATCAAAAGTTTAGCCAAATCCAGTGCAAAATGGATCTCATTTATCTTAATGATTTAAATCTATTGGTTTAGTATTAGTCCACATGCCTTGTTACTTTTCTTACACCTCACCCCTTCATGTGTTTATATCTGTTACATACTTTTAACTAATTAATTGCTTTATCTTTAATAAAATTATCTCAATAATTGTTATATTATAGACCAATTCCTTCAATAACAAAAACGAAAAAAAAAAATTTACACTTCATGATTTAGCTTTGTTTGCTATTGTTTGCCCCTCTTTTTTCAACATTTGGCTTTTTATGTTTTTTATTTTTTTTTTTTAACGTAGTATATTCGCAAGTTATATATACTATTTTTTAAATATGATCTCACTTAAATATTTTTTTCAAACAATTTTTTGGAATATTATTCCTTTGACAGCTTTTTTTTTTTCTTAAATATACCATCATATTTAAAATTAAAAAAACAACCTTATATTCTAGAAGTCAAATATCTTATATATATGTATTTGTCATAACTCAACTACTTATGTGATTGTTTTTACATCAATTACTTGCTTGCTTGTTTTGTTCCTCTTTTTTTTTTTTTTTTTTTTTTGTGGATATTGTATAGTTTTTCAACTCTTATATTACCAAAATAAGTGTTTTATCCAAAACTTATATTTTGGTTTCAAATCAAAAGTTTACAACCATAAATAAATAAACGCTTAAATCTCCTTTCTTATTGATTTTATTTATTTTCGTTAATATTCCAGTTTATAAGATCTCTACACATGATATTTAACACTATATATAGAAGAGAAAATGCACTTGTTTTAACCCTTTTTTTTTCCCTCGCTTGTCATGGGATTCGACTCTCCTATGTCTTCATATTGTCCTCTTTATGTTCCTCTAATAATATCATAACACATCAATTAAAAAAATATATTTAATCACACCATCATATCATTTCACTTAAAAAAAATATTAGTTACACACGTGCCGTAATATTATTGAAGGAACGTGAATGGGACACAAATAAAGAAATATATGAACTGAATCCATTTTCATGACATCATCATTTTATATATGTTAAATTTTAAAACTACGAATAAGTTAACACTTTAATATCGTTAAAAGAATTATTAATTTTTTTAAATCTAAACTACAACTATTCTATTGATTATAGTTGTTCATGTTTTCATCTTTTTATCTTCCGACATATATGCTATATATGTTCGATTTTGACTCGAATACTAAGTTGAATTATTAAAATATTTAATTTCTTTTTCATAGAGATATAATTAGGAAAAAATATATATTCTCTATTAACATGTTATCAATTATAATATCTTGTTTGATTTATATACAAAGTTTTACTTAAAAAAAACTGTAAAAAAAAAAAAAAGGTTTTAATTATAGATTTGAACTTCATTCAAATGGATAATCAATAATTTCAAGTAAATTTTTTTCAACAAACACATGGAAAAAAAAAAAAAAAAAAAAAAAGGACTATATGAGGCACGTTCTCTCAGGCTAGTTGGTGAAGCAAAGCTAGAAAAAGAATTATCGGACTCAATGTTCTGACAGACACAAGTTATATTAAAATTTTTTTTCCCTCAAAAACGTAAACTTTCAGAAAAGTGGGGGCACATACAATTCATTAGCTCAAAAAAAGCAAATGAAGTTTTTTCCTTTTTTGCTTTTTTATTATTATTTTTTTTTTTTTGCATAGATAGTATATATATATATAAATAGACACAGAAAACGAAGAAATACTGCATAGCAAGGACATAAAAGAAACAGAAACTCCTCTTTTGCTTTAGAGGATGTCTATTGATATCCCTAAATTTAT
The DNA here is from genome assembly GCA_025413485.1 of Ficus microcarpa. Lineage (NCBI taxonomy): Eukaryota > Viridiplantae > Streptophyta > Magnoliopsida > Rosales > Moraceae > Ficus > Ficus microcarpa. The sequence continues at coordinate 5,307,618 of CM046383.1, read as the reverse complement.
TTTTCACACATTTTATCTTAATAAAGTGCGTATTTATTGATATCTTTTGTCTACTTTTCCCACTTATTTTTTAAATTATTCACTAATTAAATTTTAAGTGTCAATTATTACTTATTGTACCTATTTTATTATTCCAAAAAAATCTCTACAATTAAATTCTAATATTTATCGTATTTTTCACCCACTAACTAATAAATAACCCTCCTTTTTTAAAACAAATCTTTTTTTAATCATTTTCGTTGCTTTTTTTTCTCTAGAAATCCAACTATTCTTAGGGTTTTTTTTTTTCCCCAGATAACCTATGTTACTTGAAATCCAATAAAATCATAGTTTTATTTGTATCCATTTCACGAAGTAATGTCTACATGTATACATACATATATATATATATATACTGGAATTCATAATTTTCATTTTCGTTATTGTTAAAATTAGTTGCTCGTATTAAATTTGTAATTTTAATAACCTCTTTAAAAAATAAATCAGGAAGTTTTTCTCATTTTTTAGAAAAAGAAATTCAAGATTTTAATTTTTTTGAAAAAAAAATTTACATCATAAAAAATATACATTTAAAACTATATATTAACTAATCTCACTAAATCGTATTTAAAGTAAGACATGGATATGAGCCCCCAAAAAAAAAAAGAAGTAAAATATGTACATCTAAAAAAAAAAAAAAAACTGATAAGAAAAGGCAACAAAATTGATAAGGAAAAAAAAAAAAAAAGGAGAAGTTGATGACGAAAAAGCAACAAAACGAATTTCTACAAACAAAAAAAGAAAGACACAAAAAAAAGAGAAGTTGATGAAGAAAAGCAACAAATTGATAAGAAAAGGAATGTTTAGAAAAGTCGAGGATTATTTATTAATTGGTAGGTGAAAAAACATAAAAATTAGAACTTAATTATATAAATTTTTTGGAATAATCAAAGGGGGTGTGAGAAGTAGATAGTTGACATTTAAAATTTAATTAAGGGGTAGTTCAAAAAAAATGGATGGGAAAAGTAAACCGAGGGGTGTCAATAAATGTCCCCTTTAATAAAATATTTATGACTAAATTAGTCATTAGTAAATGAAAGTCTTTCTAAGTCACTTAATCTAATTGATGGCTTAACTTTTTTTATTTTGGAAAATTTCCATTTGTCATATTTTAAATTTGGTCAATCAGTGATTGATTATAAAATTTGGTAATTTGCATTATGGTTAATTAATGATTAATCATAAGACAATCACTAGTTGACTATTATGTGATCAATCACTGATTGATCATTTAAGATAATTGATTAACCATATTAGAAAAAATAGCATCTTTACTAATTTTTAAAAACTTCGACTATTTGTTAAAAAACTTCTTTAAACAAACGCTATTTAACTAAAAATCCTTTATAATTTTATCTACAACCATCCATGATTATAAAAACAAAAAACAAAAACAAAAACAAAAAAGAAAAAAAAAAGAATAACCATTAAAACTTTATATATTTTAATGAGTATTATATATTTTAATGAGTATATGAGATACTATATTTGCAGAGCGATTCACATGCACTAGCAAAGGCCAGTCAAGGTCGTTCATGAGAGAGCGCACATCGTCAAGCACAGGTCCTTCTGCCGCCAATTCCGATCAATTGCGAACGACAGCCAACCCATTATTAAATTCCAAATAAATCCCGATAATAAATAGTATTTTCTTCTCCTCCACCCACTAATAACCTCTTTTATTTCATAAATGTCGTTTTGGAACCAATATAATTGCATACGTATATATATATATATATATATATATGATATGCGTGCTTATTCGGTGTTTCTTTTTAATTATGTGTTTCCCTTCAAAAGAAAGGAAAAGATGACAAAAAATTAAAAAAAAAAAAAAAAAAAGAAAAACATGAGAAAGAAATAATTTGGTGGGTAAAATAAGATTAAAAGAAGGGTTTTTTTTTTTATTGTAGGGGTTTTTTTGGAATAAAAAGGGATGTAATAAGTAATAATTAAAAGTTTAAATTTTGGTGGTGGATAGTTTAAGTAAATAAAGATGTGTAAAGAGTAAACACGGAGACCTCCCCTTTGCTTTATTGCTTACAATCTACTATACTAAGGCTCAACTTTGCCTCTTCCACACGATAAATACCACATTGTAGTTTATGCATTCTTTTCAACCTTTTTTTTTTCTTTTTTTTTTTTTAAATCAACCACCAAGTATATCTTCTACGATGGATACAATTTTTCTTGTCTAAAGACTGAACTTAAATCTTACATCCTAAATCCTACCCACCATGTAAATTTTTTTCACTATTTTTCCTTATATTTACCATTTCTTTTATTTCATCTTCACTATTTTTCCTATTTAATTTTTTTTCACAATTAGTCTTCTTACATTTATTGTTTCTATTTTTCTTTGCATTATTATTTCTCAAAAATACCGTATCCAAACATGACTGCAAACAGATCCTAAGAAAATTAGTTATTTATGTTATAGTCAATCATTGATTTACCATGGTTACTCAATTATTTATTCAGGTCAATTAATGATTAACTATTTACAAAATTGATTATCCATTTTAAAGGGGAAAAAAAAGCCTTTTAAGTAATCTTTAAAAGGAAAATTGGGCTGTGTGACCTTTTTTTTCACCTAATCTGATAGATGGCCCAATTTTTTTTATTTATTAAAATAGCCGTTTGTTATTTTTCAGATTTTGGTCAATCAACGATTGACTAATGATATCAGTGATTAACTATGAAATTTATTCACTTGCATTATAGTTAATCAGTAATTGACCGTAAGTCAATCACTCACTGATTGATCATTTAAAAAAATTGATTAATCATTTTTTAAGAAATGACTTTTCAACTAATTTTTAAAAACTTCGGTCATTTATTTTAAAAAAAACTTCTAAAAAAAAGACTATTTTTTGAGAAATCACTTTCTAAAAACAATTGGGTAAATTTTGTTTTAGGAAAAAAAAAACTTCTAAAAAAATGTTGTTTAGCTATAAATCCCAAACAAAAAATGCTAAATTATTTTGAGAGAGAGAAGATTAAGCGCAAAAAGTTTGTGTTGGTTAATGTTGTCACGAAGGTAAAGTAATAATAATAGTAATGAAGTGTAAATTGAGTGATTTTTTTTTTTTTTTTTTTTGTGAATATAAAAGGATTTAGAAGTGACCCCATCATTTTTAGGTTTTTAACCCTACAAGCAGGAATCATTTTTCCTAGGTATGGCAGGTAGATAAGTTTTCTATACTAGTTTCTCTCAGTCGGTCATCCAAGGTCTATCATGCCATGCTTAAACAGCTGAAGTTAAAGCGAGGCGTAAGGAAAAACAATGAGAATCGAACTTCGATGGACGAAGAGGAGAAGCCTAGTAAAGGCACCCACCCTTGCCAACCCGTCCACCCTAGTAGGTGTAGTGTAAATTGAGTGATTGGGAACTTATGTTGTAACACTTAGGCAACCAAAGGTAATTTCTAAGTAAGTCTCTGAAAATCAGACGTAATAATTACACAAAACATAACCAATGAATCTACATCATCTATCCAATTTTAATATCTCAAATGGCATCTAGCCAATTATATTTTGATAAATCATTAAATGAAGTTAGATTTTAAAATAAAGAATCATTTATGAAGTATTTCAAATTTTTTTAAAAATATGATATAATATTACTGATTAGACACCCCATTATTTTCAGGTTTTCAGTCCAACTGGCAATAACCCCTTTCCATAGGTATGACAGAGACAGGTGCTTATATCAATTTCTCTAAATCGTCTACACGATATCTATCCTGTCATCAACAAACTATGTTTTAACAGTTAAAATTGGAGCAAAGGCTAAAGGAAAGTAATGAAAATCAAACCCAAATGAATGAAGGGGAGAACCTTAATAAAAGTTTCTCATCTCTTTGCGAACCCATCTACTCTTGTGGGTGAAATCGGAGAGAATATTGCATCCATGACCAACAATGGCAAGACGAGTTTATAGGCGTTTAGCATAAACAAGAAACATTATTATTATTATAAAGTCAAAAAAAAAAAAAAAAAAAAAGCAAAAAAAAAGAACAAACAAACAAACGGTTTCCTTCCGCATTCACTATCTATTTCCCTCCACCTACACCTACACCTGCGCTGCGACCGAAACATGTCATGCCTCTGTAACATGTTATTATATATATATATATATATATATATATATGTCTGTATGTATGTATGTATACACAGAAGGATAAACAACAATAACTGTTATCGTATTATCCCACTTTCCTTTTACACTTGAAAAAAAATCCCCAATCCCGAAAACACCTCTTCCTAAAAAATGTGGGGAATCCTGAGATGGAAAAGGCAGAATGCGAAGCAGCCGATAATTGGGGCGACGGCGACGCTGCTGCCCCGGCTGCAGACTCAGCCTTCGGATACATCCATATCATCGACGACGACGCACCTGATTCATTGGAGGCACAAGTGGGACCACGCTGGTGATGGTGGTGGTGGGTCCCGGAAGGATAGCGGAGGAGGAAGATCATCATGGTCATCGTCGTCGTCATCATCAGCAGAGCGGCGGAAGATAAGAGCGGAGGCGAATTGCCCTCGCTGCTCCTTCAATCGCATGGACCTGCTCTTCGCGACCACCCATTTTCCCAATCTCGACGACAATTACCAGGCTGTCAATCTCTGCCCCAATTGCAAGACCGCCTACTACTTCCGACCTCACCGGATTGCTCCTCTCCAGGGCACCTTCGTGGAGATCGGAAGGCGAATTCTTCCCAATAACAAGGATATTAAGGATAAAAATACTAATAATGTTGATGATAGCATTTACAATAGCCTCAATAAGGCGGCTTCCTTCTGGGAAAGTTTGAGATCTTATGCCAATGTCAATGTTTCTGCTAATAAGAATGGAAGTAAAAATAATGGGAATGGGAATGGGAATGGGAATGGTGGTGATGAGAATGGGCGGGGCAATGGGGTGGCCGTCCACACTCCTCCGGGCCCGCCCTTCTTCCCGGAGAAAGGTTTGAATGTGGTTCGTGCTGCGAAGAACAGCAGCCAAATCCAATCCCCATGGGAATGGGGTGGCGGCTCCAATCTCGGCAAGGACTTGCCCACCCCCAAGCAGATTTGCAACGCCCTCGATAACTTCGTCATCGGCCAACACAGGGCTAAAAAGGTCTTCATATCTCAATCCCAATCATTCTCTACATTTATATATTTATATCTATTGGTTTGCAGATCATGTTTGTCGATTGTCTGTTCATCATTTTTATCACTTGGTTGAAGAATGAAAGTAGATTTTACTTACGAGGTATGCATTTGCAATTGCCAATTGCAGGTGCTTTCTGTGGCAGTTTATAATCACTATAAAAGAATTTACCAAGCCTCCCTGCAGAAGAACAAAGGGTTAGCCTTGACTTTAAAATAAAAAATAAAAAAATAACAAATAAAAAAATTGTCTTGTTCATGTGACTGGATGGGTTTTAATTGATTTATTTCCTTTTCCACTGTATTGTAATTTTGCAGGTCAGCTACAGAAACTGGAATTCCCAAGACAACACATGATGATGACGACGAACACGAGGTGGAGCTAGAAAAAAGCAATGTGCTTCTCATGGGTCCGACGGGCTCTGGGAAGACATTGCTTGCAAAGACTCTTGCTCGCTTCGTGAATGTGCCTTTCGTCATTGCAGATGCAACCACTTTAACTCAGGTAACTCCCTTTCTGCATTTGACAATCCCAAAGCCAATTAAAGGTCAATCAACACTTTCTAAAATTTATCATATGAAAACAACTTTTAACTCAGCTTAGTCTGCGAAACTTGTATGTACAGATTTTATGTTTATCTACTCTAGCTCTAATTTGCATAGCTTTATTCTCTCTTTTTTCAATTTGCTTTCCGTCTTGCTGAAAAATGCTAAAGCTTCCCTTTTTTTGCAGGCTGGTTATGTTGGAGAAGATGTTGAATCAATTTTGTATAAATTACTTGCAGTACGTAATGTTTCCTTCTAAGTCCCACAAGTGATATCTTTATTTTTCCTTCATCTGTGGACTAACACCTTCATGGTTTGCCAATAGGCAGCTGAATTTAATGTACAAGCGGCCCAACAAGGAATGGTTTACATCGATGAAGTTGACAAGATAACCAAGAAGGTTCATTCCTCTTTTTTTTTTTTTCATTGTTTTAAAATCTCGTTTAACATTTAATTTTAACCGAATTACAAAATTTTACTATGTTTAATACGGAGTCATTTCTCAGGCTGAAAGCTTAAACATAAGCAGAGATGTTTCTGGTGAGGGTGTTCAGCAGGCATTACTGAAAATGCTTGAAGGAACTGTGAGTTTGACTGTAGTACATTTCTGCCATGGCTCAGTTGTATTTGTACTGTTTTGGATCTAAGGCTAATTTTAATGTTTCTTGTCCTTGTATTTTGTTTTCCTACTTCATGAGTCTGTTTGTTAATACCAATAACTTGAGGTCTGTTTCTTAATGCTTCATCTTCCTCTTCGTCTTCTTTATTCTATTAGTTGCTTAAGAGTATTTTATTTTCTTTCCGTCTAGATAGTGAATGTTCCTGAGAAGGGGGCAAGGAAGCATCCTAGGGGTGATAACATACAGGTGTGCTTGTTCTCTATTATTTATTCATCGTCTTATTTTGCCTAATAGTGTTTATTAAGCCTTACGGATTTCTCCATTTGACATCATTCTAGTGCTTCATAATAAGACTTCTGTTCTGTTTATCTTTTTAGAGTGGATTACTCGAACCTCCTTTCACTTATATTGAGAAAAATAAAATTTTTAAGATTTTCTCGTGTATTTTGAAATTAATCGAGCTTCACATATCTGAAATTGTCTCCTACCCCACTCCAATGACCAACCATGATTAAGTTGAAAAGAAAAGTTATATTCTGAAATTTGTCTTCTTAATAATTATAATTGTTTTTTGGTTCATAATTTATAAGCTTCTCTAGCCTCGAAATGCTAAATTTGTGAAATGCCATTGTTATTTTAGGAAGTTGCCAATATTTCTTCTATAAGTTCTAACCACGTGTAATTGATCTGCAGATAGATACAAAAGATATTCTTTTTATATGTGGTGGAGCATTTGTTGATCTTGACAAAACCATTTCGGAAAGGTAAGGACTTCTAGAAATCAATGCCTTTTTTTTTTTTTTTTTGTTCGTTCTTTAAATCTTATTGCCAATTTCAACATTGTTATGTACATTAACAGAAGGCAAGATTCTTCTATTGGTTTTGGTGCTCCTGTCCGTTCTAACATGAGAACTTCAGGGGTAACCAATTCGGCAATCACATCATCTTTACTTGAATCTGTAAGAACCCGGAACTTGAATATTCTAATATCTAATTTGCTTTGTCATGTGTATTATGTATATTTGACGCAGGCAAGTACATAAATGTAAGAACATAATACTAAATGTTGCAGGCAATACAGAAGTTGCCAAAGGAACTAGGGAAAGAAAACTAGAAGTTGACGTCAAAATCCTTTCCCTCACTTGAATAACAAAAAACAAAGACAAAGCCAAAAAAAAAAAAAAAAAAAAAAAAGGGGGGGGGGGGGGGGGAAGGAAAGGAATGCATAAAAGGAAAAAAAAAAAAAAAAAAATTGAAATACTTCCTGAGAATGTGAGTATGGAACTAAAATCTGTTCTTTTTGTTTCCAGGTTGAAAGTGCTGATCTTATCGCATATGGTCTCATACCAGAGTTTATTGGACGTTTTCCAATTTTAGTCAGTTTATCAGCTTTAACTGAGGACCAACTTGTTGAGGTTGGTTCATTAACGTGTCTGCAACTCCTTTTATTGTGTGTGACTTCTTTTTGTCTTCTTCTTTCTTTTTCTTTTTCTTTTTTTTTTTTTTTTTTACTCTCAAATCTCTTTCAAAGTTGGATCTGATATTTTGAATTGTTTTCCATGCAACTCTTTTTGATGGACTGAATTTACACTAATTGATGATGCCCTTAATGTTGTGCTCTTGGATTACTGGAAAGAAATCATTCTCTCTCTTTTTTCTTTTTTCTTTTTTTTTGTAATTGTTTTGTGGGACAAAAAAAATCTTTACTATGACGATGGCAGTGAGTAATAATGAGTCACCGGTATTATGTGGAGCTGTCACTATAGTTCTAAAAGGAAATTTACTTCAATTTGTTATCCAGTTTTATTCCCCACCTTTCCAATACACAAACTATTCTCTCGAGTCCCTTGACACCATTACGAGTGTTGTTTTGGCATGGCAACTGTATCTTATCACTATTCCAAATATTGAAGAAATTTATTTTGATGCTCGGACACAGTTACCAGATTTTCTTTTGTTTTGATTTTGTTCTGCAGGTTCTCATGCAACCAAAAAATGCTCTTGGTAAGCAGTACAAGAAGTTATTTAGCATGAATTATGTAAGCGCTCTTCCTATATTACGTTGTCTCTCTCTGACTCATGCACACTAATACACCTATGTTCATAAACGCACTTATACTCCCAGACAAATAAAGTGTTCAATTTAGTTATACTATAGTCTTCTACAAAATTTCAGGTCAAGCTACACTTTATGGAGAAAGCACTGAGAATGATTGCAAAGAAAGCAATGGCTAAGAATACTGGTGCCAGGGGTCTTAGAGCGATACTTGAAAGTAGTCTAACTGATGCAATGTATGAGGTATGTATCCTATGCAAACAAATGTTTTGCACATTCTACTTTAGATTACTTTTTCCCCTTCAGTATTGCTGTATTCTCTGACATAATTACATTGATGCTTTTGTGTCAGATTCCGGATGTCAAAACAGGAAACGAAAGAATAGATGCTGTAGTAGTTGACGAAGAGTCAGTAGGTTCAGTGGATGCTCCGGGTTGTGGAGGGAAGATTCTTCACGGTGATGGTGCACTGGAGCGTTACTTGGCAGAAAACAAATTGAAGGATTCAGTGGTATGATCTTAAATATGCTCCATTCATCCTATATTATTGATATTGGTTTTTGGGTCCATGTGTATTTTAGTCATGAAACGTCTTACCTAATTTGGCTAATCTTGGCTTGTGGGAATTGGAATTGACTTTCATGGTTTCAACTTACCTTTTCATTTTGCCTATGAATTTTTGAAGGAGAACATAGAGAGAACCGGGGGAGAATTGCAGGATGGAGACTCTGAACTTTCGTCAAGAGCCATGAGCATGTAACACTAATACCATCTCATCAGTTGTTTTTATCTCATTGTTATATTTGTAAAAATCTCATTCATAATTATGTCTAGTTATTCCCTTGTAAAAGCCAGTGTAGCTTCTAATTCGAGTTCCCCAATGGGTTTAACCAAAAGGGAAAAATTTGTACAATTTCATAAAGAAAAATGTTGTATAAAAACCGATTTAATGATTAAAGAAATGAAGGGTATGAGTTGACACAGGTTTATCTTCCTCGCGAGGTTTTAAATCTTGTTTAGTTCTTGAAAATGTTCTTAGTTTCACGGATGGCCAGATAGTTTCATGTTTCTCACTTATGACCACTAACTTGGAATCTGGTCCCCCCCACCCCAACACACACACACACACACACACACACACAAGGCTAAGAAAGTTGGAACAGTGAGCATTTCGGATTCAGTTTTTCTATCGGCTTTGAATAAAGGATCCCAACATCATACAAGCTGTTGTGAAAAAACCAAATAACCTTGGTTAACAAACGTAGGGCTTAACAAGATTTTGGGACACTATGTTGTAATGACATGGTAAAATTACAAGTCTAGATTACTCCTTACATTAGTTATAGCTATTACTTCCTTTTTGGATGTGCATGTGTGTGTGTGTGTGTGTGTGTGTGTGTTCTAGATTTTGGAAGCAAAACATGATATTTGGAGCAAGCAACATGTAGACAATGACATACAAGTCTAGTTTTTTTCCCTTACAAGTTACAACTAACTAGATGCCTCTAGTTTTTGCGCACTGAGACTGACCAAAGACATTGGAGGAATACCTTGTTGATTACTGAAAACATTGTGAGGATCTATTACAGTTTTGGCTCTTACCAACCTATCAAAGTTGTGAAGAAAGTACTTCTCGCCCCAAACCCTGGCAATCTCCACAATGTCATTGGTTGAAAGTGTAGAATTAAGCATCATTCCAAGGTCAAAATCTATGTAGTTGACGTAAGCAGCCCTTGGACCCCAAGAAACATACGGAGTCATTGAAGTATATAATTGTCTGATCCAATTTATGTAGTCATTTCTTTTGTCATCATCGTGTTGTTGCCATTCCACCATGTACTGAAGTGAATACAGGTTGCCTTTTCTATGTGGGAAGGCTATAGAATGACCGCTTATGCTATTCATGATCCCCCCATAAGGGTCTAAGATGACGGACCCTTTCGGCTGCTTCTCAAGCAGTTCTATGGCAGCCCTTATTCCTGCATAGGAAATTGGGGTGCGCACATAGTCTGATTTGGCTTTGAAGTATTTCTTGTCTTGCAGATATCGATTTTTTAACTCCAACACTGAGCTTCCAGGATATAGGCCGGAGAAGAACACAATGGACTCAATCCAACTCATTTCCATGCAATCTTCTTCCGCAACAGTCAACTCCGGAAAGGCCCAAGTGAGGAAGAAGAGTGCATTGGCCTTGGATCCCAATAAAAGCCTTTGAACGTAGCTGATATTCTAGTAGTCGTAGTCTTAGTTTCTGGCAAGCCAGCACCAACAAAACATGAGAGATAGAAGTCATCTCTCAAGTTAGGCGCAACATGTTGCCACTTGTAGACCAGCTTAGCTACATGGTCTAAGTTGCCTGGTCGGGAGACCGCAAAGGCAGTGACAGTGGGTGGGACTTTGAGCAATTGGATTTTCCACGCATAGAGAATCCCCCAAACGCCCCCACCTCCACCTCTAATGGCCCAAAAGACATCATCACCCATGCCTTGGCGGTCTAGCAATTGCCCCTTAGCATCAACAAGCAGGGCATCCACCACATTATCAGCGGCAAGTCCATACTTCCTGGAGAGCAGTCCAAAACCACCACCAGCTATATGACCACCCACACCCACAGTTGGGCAAGAGCCTGCTGAGAAAGCATGAATATTGCTTGCTTTCGCAATGGCATGGTAGGTCTCACCGAGTGTTGCACCTGCTTCAACCCAGGCAGTCTCTGATTCCAAGTTGATGGTGACTTGGTTTAAATTCATCATGTCAATGATGACAAAGGGTGGGGTGGAAATGGAGGAAGTGCCCTCATAGCTGTGTCCACCAGACCTGACTATGATTTTGAAAGAGGCCTTTGTAGAGCACAACACAGCGCTCATTATCTGCTCTACGCTCTGAGGAAGTATGATGGCAATTGGCTTGGGAAAGGAGGGATCAACAAAACGCAAATTTTGAATGGAAAAGTTGAGCATCTTGTAATAGTAATAGGAACGGTCATCATTTGGTGTGTTGCTAGTGTCGGGGAATGTCGTGAAGTTATCGACGTTATGAAATGTGAGACAGGAAGAGATTTGGTTTGTGGGATCACCTAAAGATGAAGGAACAAACATGAGGCACATGAGCACGAGGCACAGAGCAAGAGTAGTAAGGCCTGGATTTCTATGCGCCAAGCAGTAGCACTTGTCCATAATTGCCTACTGCCTCTTTTTTTTTTCTTTTTAAGTGGTTTTTGACTTTTGAGTGAAGCTAAGTATAAGTACAAGCCTATATATATACACAGAAAATGTAATAAGATTTATAATAATAATAATAATAGTAGTAGTAAGGAAAAAAAAAAAAAAACATACGCATAAAAACAAAGACGTGTGCCATGGTACAATTCATAAGAAGCTAGCTAGAAGAAACAAATAAGTGGATTTATAATTTAACGAATTGAAATTTGAAAAGGGGAGAATAATGTGATAGATTATTAAGGACAAGGAGAAGTTGATCATAGAATATATGTACACATTGCCGTCCACGCCAGCCCAATTGTTAAAATAATAACTAGTTTTAACAAAATGAAACTCCAAAGAAATATAAATAAATAAATGAATAATTGTGAATGTAGTTTAATGTGGCCAAACATGTTAGAAAACAGGAGTTTTGAATGGAGATTAAATAGTTTTAAGTGGGGATCCAATGACAATGACGCAATTATAGATGTGTTTGTGTGTGTGTGTGTGTGCATGTTTCTATAGTATTAGTTATTACTTGATATTCGCATTCATGTCTTCATATGCACGCCGGCAGAACCAAAAATGTCCAAAGAGTTATCCACGGTTGGTTCATGAATCACGAGTCGTGAAAGGCCGGGTTTGTGTGTTTGAGTTTAGAGACGTGTAATTGAATAATTGCAATTACTACTATCACGTTTTTTTTTTTTTTTAATTTGTGTCAACTGTTCACTCTTTTTTTTTTTCCACCCTCTCTCTCTTAATACCGAAATAGTTAAAATCCGATGGATTTAATGATTAACGGATGGTATCCTCTCGGTGGAGATGATTACCAACAGATGTGGTTACCAATTGATAACTATCTAATATCTTGTCATAGGAGGTGGTTGCTAACCGATTACCAATTGTTGCTATTGGGTTACCAACAATGACCACCTGGTGATCATTGTTTGGCCGGTATTGTTGTAAATATCAATTGATATCATCATTGTAAATATCATAGATATCAACTAGTAATTTAAGGATATAATAGATATATTAAGATAGATAGATAAATAAATAACTATGTGATGAGATGTAATGATTAATTTTATTTTTTTTGGGTGATGAAAATCAATAGAAGGCAGGAATTTGTGGCATTTCTCTAAAAGAGCTTCTTTTTTTTTTATATATATTTTTTATTTTTTGGGTGGAGACAGTTCGTGTGGGCGAAGGAGTGCATTGGTTAGGACCCGAATCTTCATGGGCCGCAGGTGGAGCTGAAAGGAATCCAATCCAGCCCTGGGTCTAGAATTAGAGATTTTAGAAGGCCGAATTTTCGTTGGTTAAGTCGAAATAAATAGATAAATAAATAAAAGACACGACAACAAGAAGGAGAGAACAAGAAGCAGGACATCTCATCAGTATTCTAGTCAGTTGGCTTTGGTTTGGTGGGGTCGCAGAGATGGTCTGAAATATCGAAACATATCTGGATTCTGGGTGTTGGAGTTAAAAGGGAGGGAAAAAGAAAAAAGAAAAAAGAAAAAGAGAGAGAGATGATGAGGAGGAGGGAAGACGGAGAAGATGAAGGGGATGAAAAGGGTTTGCTCTGGAAGCTCCCCGCCGTCAAATCCAAACATCTTGGCAAGCTCGGCCCCGGCTTCGGTCTCGGCGCTGGCTGCGGCCTCGGCTTCGGTCTCGGCCTTCTCGGCGGTCACTTACTTCTTCCTTTTTTTTCTTTTTTTAAATTGAAATGTTCACCTTTCTTTTTCGTAAATGCAAAGACGACAATTTTCTCCTACTTTTGCTTTTGCATGTCTAATTGAAGGGTTTGCCAAACGAGATTTGATTTTGAACCACCCACCCCTGTTTTTAGTTTTTGGTTTTTGGTTTTTGGTTTTTGGTTTTTGGTTGTTTGTTGTTGTTTGTTTTTTGTTTTTTGTTTTTTGTTTCATATAATAATCTAGAAACATGAATGACATATTCAAAAAGATTTCAAGATCACAAAATATAAATATTGAAACACGATTTCAAGTTTGTGTAATCTCTAAAGTTGTAATTGGTCTCCATATGTGTGTGTGATATTTTCAACACCCCCTAGGCCCTATCTATATGTTTTTTTAGATTTTGGAGTTACTGTCACTCACTCTTTCCTGAAATTTTTTTTCTTTTAAAACGAAAAAAAAAAGTTTGTATTTGAAATTTGAGCAACACATCTAAATATTTCTTTACATAATCAAAGGGCTTACTAGTGAGTGAGTGGCTCAGTACAATGATGAGTCCCCACCCCTACTACTACACGAAACGGGGTGCAACTAAAATCCTTACTAGTTTGTTTTGTTTTTGGGTATGGTTTGATCAGGTGCAGGTTTGGGTCCCGGAATTCCTGGGTTGCAATTCGGATTTGGTGTCGGTGTCGGGTGCGGAGTTGGCATCGGATTCGGCTATGGATTGGGTAGGGGCATTGCTCAGGATCACACCCGCAGATACTCCAACATTGCAAATCTTAATGCTGCTTCTAGAAATTTTCCTACCCAGTAAGATACTTACTTTGCCCAGGTTTATTTTAACTTCTCATATGTTGCTTCTATTTTTGCTAAATGCTTTTTCTTTTTTTTCTTATTATTTGTTTTTTGAAATGTCTCTGTCTTGTTCTATCAAACCATTGGGTTAAAGTTGTTTCTTTATAATACATATATATAGATACATATATATATATATATATTACACGCAATTTTTGGTAGTAATATGTATGTGTTTTGGCATTATTGTGTGCATGAAGAATATGCATATTTTGTGTAAATGTGTACTGAGTTGAGTCGAAACTACTTTTTGTTGAATTCAAATGGGATGGGCAGGGAAACTATGTTATTACAAAGACAAAGAGCTGCATTTTGATGTACTCTTAACTCTGCGTCTGTGGCCTCCTCTCCTCTTTCTACTTTTCTTTTTAATTTATTGCGAAATGGAATGGAACGGAATGAAATGGAATTGAATAGCATGCTCTGGTTCGGACTAGTTTTGTAGAAAAGATGATTTTTTATTTTTATTTTTTGTAATTTATTATATTACAGGGGGTTGCATATTAGTAGTTTTACATTTTTTGCATTTTTGGTGTTTATATATATATATATATATATCTATATCTCTATGTGTGTGTATTTTGCAGAGATGAGATTGGTGCAATTATTGATGAGCTTGTGAATAATACCAAGAAGCTTGTGGCACTCACCTCCAGGGAGATTGATAAGTGGAGAAGATGAATAATGGTGTTTCTTTTCTTAATGAGTTTTTTTTTTTTTTTTTAAATTATTTGTGTCTTTGGTTAGAATGAATGGTTTGTAAATTCTAACACCATAAAAGCTTCACAGCCATGTACGTTAATACTACATCTACTCTAAAAATCTCTTTACACGATTTGGTTGGTTTCAATCTCTTTGTTCTTTTTCTTACCCTTTTTCTTTTTTTTTCCTTCTCCCCATTTTTTGGGTGGAAAGCTTCTTTGGTAGATTTGATAATTAGTTCCCTAAGTGATTGGGAGAGAGTGTTTTGGGCATTACTTATACTATTTTACTGCATATACAGCCAACATTTGTTTGCTTGCCTGCCTGCCTTTTATGATATCCATAATACCAATTTAAACAGCTTCTTCCTTTTTGTGGGGGTTAAATATATAAAGATCAGTACATTTTGTAGCTTTTTTTTTTTTTTTTTTTTGGCCAACAATAAAAAGATTTATATGCAAAACCTTAACTAGATTTTTAAAAAAATAAATAGATAAATAAAAGAGTGATAGAGAGATATTACACTTGGAAGCGAGGACGGGAGTTTTGTCCACGTAGGCTAAATGGAAATGGATGGATGAGAGAGAGTAGTATATTGATATTGATTCCAGGTAAAAACATATATATATATATATATATGTAGGATTGGATAGGCCATGTTATCCAGGAGCGTGACACGTCAGCAACATGATCGGCCACGTAAAAACATCCAGCCAATCAAAAGAGCGCAAAGGATTGCAGACCAATTGAAGTAGAACAAGGGAAATCCGAGGTGGCACGTCCACATCCACCGGCTCAACCATATAGCAATAGCATTGGTGGAGTCTCCTCACTCCCACCACCATTGCTTTTTTTCTATTCTATCGTCTACTTGTGAAGAGGCAGGGTTGTTTTGTTTTGTTTAACCTCCAACCCAAAGAAACAACATGGCTTCTCTGGCAGCAACCACGGCGGCTGCCTCCCTCGGAGTGTCGGAGATGCTCGGAAACCCTCTCAACTTCAGCGGGTGTCGAGGTCAGCTGCTCCGTGTGCGTCCAGCGCAGCCTCCTTTAAGACTGTGGCTCTCTTCTCCAGGAAGAAGGCTGCTGCTCCTGCCAAGGCAAAGCCCGCTGCCGTTTCTCCTGCCGATGAGGAGCTCGCCAAGTGGTATGGTATGTAACAAAACAAAACCAAAAAAAAAAAATCTTTATTAGTGAGTCTTCCTGCTAATTTTGTTCCTTTTCATGACATTTTCTAGCACCAACTCTCACTTACCGATCTTACCATTTCAGGCCCTGACAGAAGAATTTTCCTGCCTGAGGGCCTCCTCGACCGCTCTGAGATTCCCGAGTACTTGACTGGAGAGGTTCCTGGAGAGTAAGTGTCTGCTGGCTAACACTCTCTTCTTTCTTTCTTTCTCTTCTTTTTTTAATTATTTTAAACACCAATGCGAATTTCGGAATGTAATAATGTTTCTGCTTAATTTTTGTTGCAGTTATGGATATGATCCCTTTGGGTTGAGCAAGAAACCTGAGGACTTCAGCAAGTACGCTGCTTTTCTTCTTCTACTCCTATTCCTTAATTTCTCTTTGCCGTCTCTGGTTTTTTTCTCTCTCTTTTTTTTTTCTTAATATTATTAATTCACAGAGTTACATGAATTCTCGAATGTGATTGAATTTGCAGATACCAAGCATATGAGTTGATCCACGCTCGATGGGCTATGCTCGGTGCTGCCGGTTTTGTAATTCCCGAGGCCTTCAACAAATTCGGTGCTAACTGTGGCCCTGAGGCTGTCTGGTTCAAGGTTTGCCCATTCACACACTTTTTTCAAATTAATTTCCTTTGTCTAACTTGTTCATTTTGTGCTTAATTTCTTTCTTGTTAATTTGAAAAATAATAATAATAATAATAATAATAATAATATTGCAGACAGGAGCTCTACTTCTTGACGGCAACACATTGAATTACTTTGGAAAGAACATCCCCATCAATCTGGTCCTTGCTGTCATTGCCGAGGTCATCCTTGTTGGCGGAGCAGAATATTACAGAATCATCAACGGCTTGGTAATGCCATAGCATTAAAATGGTTTTAGCCTTGCTTGTTTTCATGATTCCAAAGCGTACTCATGAATGAAAAATATTGTAGGACTTGGAGGACAAGCTTCACCCAGGTGGTCCATTTGACCCACTGGGGCTTGCAAAGGATCCAGACCAGGCAGCTCTGCTGAAGGTGAAGGAGATCAAGAATGGCAGACTCGCGATGTTTGCGATGCTCGGTTTCTATTTCCAAGCCTACGTAACAGGGGAAGGTCCTGTCGAGAACCTAGCCAAACATCTCAGCGATCCTTTTGGAAACAACTTGCTTACTGTCATTGCCGGATCTGCTGAAAGAGCTCCGACTCTCTGATAATCTTTGTTGATTTCTGTGTTTCCAAATCTTAATTAGCAAAAGAATGTGTTGATTTGTACACCCAACATGTTAATTAAGGCACTTATTAATCTCTTCTCACCAGCTTGGACATTGTGAAAATTTTTTTTTTTTTTTTGGGGGGGAGGAGAGGAGACTTTTATGTTGGGATTCGAAGTGCCTACTAGCTATACCTAGTATTGCGATGTTATAACTGGTTCATCAATTTGATGTTCGGTAGGTTGTTCATTCCTAACACGCATCTTTAAGGATTTTTCATTGCGATATTCCTCTCATGTCATGTTTTTGTGAAGCGATGAAGACAAAAATTAAACAAAATCCAGTTGGTTTATATTATAGAAAACCTAGTTTTCCCTTTTTTTTTTTTTTTTTTTTGTTTTTGTTTTTTTGTTGACAAGGAGATCATAAAAAGGATAAAACCAGATATAAAAATTAACGGTGGCCGCACAAAAGTGCAGAGGCCAGCCTTTCCTAATTTTAGCACCACATGATACATATCTATGTTATTGCATTATTATTTCTAGCATATACATATATGTAGAGGCCATATCTAAAGCTTTCGTTTTTCTTAAAGAGTTAAAAAAGTTTTGAGAACGAGAACGAGAACGAGAACGAGGGTAAAATAAGCAATTATAAAGAGAAGTAAGCAAAGCAGTCTCAACTTAAAAGATCAAAAGCATAATAGTAATAGTAGCAGCAGCAGCAGCAGTAGTAGTAAGTCGCATTATCCATTCTCAATCAGCAGACGGATGGAGAATGAATACTCTTTATGTAGTACTGCTCTTACTATGATCCCTAATTCAGACAAATCCAAACCCAAAGATAGGCTTATACATACATACATACATTCATAATTAATTAAGGAGTATCATAAGTAGTTTCATCTCCTGGTAAAAGTTGCAAGAGAGGGAGAAAGATGATGGTGATGATGCCAAATGAAGGGGAGAGAGAGAGAGAGTGATGAACTGATGATGATGACAAGGAGGAGGAGGAGAGGAGATCGACCTAAGTCCTAACCATGGTTGGTATTTGGCGGTGTTAGTGAAGAGAAGAGGCCGAAGGGGAAACCAAAATATGTCCCCAAGGGCGATGATGCAGATTGTTTTGAGCTCCACATCCATCAATGGAGTCGTCAAAACCATGATAACTACACAACCTACCCTAACTGACTTATGTATGCTCCTAATCATTAACTATTTTAACCAAACACTATGCCTAGCTTGCTTCTAGAGTTAGTGCTGATTACGACTGGGGCCTAAACTCCCAAAGTTTAGCCTCGATCATTTCGATGAATTTACAAAAAAAAAAAAAAAAAAAAAAACATTAAACATGAATTAGAGGGTGGTTTCTTTCCCCTTATCCTCAGGGGAACATGGTTGGTTGGTTGGTTGGATGCAGTAACGACAGACAACTGTGAAAATTTGAAAAACTTGGTTGGTAAAAGGACCATCTTTTTTCCAAGAGAATATTCCTAGCTAGCTTGCTTAGCTCTAGAGAACATTTCTATCCTAAACACTAGATGTGTCAACAGCCAAAATATTTAGGCAAATTCATGCCCATGAGAAGTTGCCGAAGATTATTAGAGCTGCCTATTACGTCCTAGATATTTCTAGCAAAGAGGTGCAGTAATTACTCATTAATTAGCCGAAGAAAGGGGGATTATCCATTTCCAAGGCCAATTAAAGTCCCAAGTGAAGAAGGGCTTGCTACCACTGGTAGAAGAAACCAAAGGAAAAAAAAAAAGATGAGGGGGGGTTGAGAATGAATTTACAAAATATTTGCAATCCACGATGACTAACTGGTATGTGTATATGCTTAGCCTTTGATGGGCTAATTATGAGAAGTGAGAGAGTCACAATGTCACAATGTCACATGGAGTAGGATTTTTTTTGGTTTATCAACATGTTGTACTAACCCAAAAAGCCCCCATCCCGGGGGAAGCTATTGGAAGCAAAATCAAGTGACTGACAACCGATGAGCTAAATCCAACATTAGCCTTTGATCAGTTGGTGGTGGTGATGATCATAATCTGAGATGTTAAACTTGCTTTTTGGCTCTCTGTGTGGGAACCCTTTTTGACTCAAAAAAAAAAAAGGATGCATATGAATGAGGGGGGGAAAATGCATGACAGACACACACACAAGCAGTACACGAAGAGCCACACCTCCATCACCAAATTTGGAGATGAACCCCATACGTGTTGACGCTCCTTTGGGGAGCTTTTTTTTGTTTCGTGTGTGTGTGTGTGTGTGTGCGTGTGGAAAATGCCCAAATGCCATTGGGCCCTCCATTTGAGTTTGTTAGCAAAAAAGTACTGGCATGGGTGGAAGAGAGAGAGTGGGAAGAACCATGGTTAGGCCAAAGGTTGCTGATCCATGAAAATGCTCGGAAGCATAAATGCATGTGCAGCTGATTTTTTTGAGGGGGGGGGGGGGGGCAAAAAACAAAAAAACAAAAAAAGGAGTCTTTTCTTGGGAGGAGCCACTTCCTTTTTTTTTTTTTTGGGATATACGTTTCAATGATCTCTCTAGCGATGGGGAATTGGTGCATGAAGGCCCATTGTCACGCCTGCGGCACAGCAAAGCACACTGTCAAAGATGTTAGTACCCCTCTTTTTACCATCCATTTTGATCATGCTTCTATATATTAAAAGAATTGTAATAATAAAATAGCAAATGGTCGATCGTCGAAGGTAGTAAAAAAATTACCAGCAGATTGCAAGGCGGGAGAAGGCGCAAGAGACATGGGAGTGGCGTAGTGCTGAGGGTAGGCTGAGGAATACTGAAATACATGACCATGAGGGTATTGCACACCTCCGTACCCCTGTCCTGAGCTTGTATACCCAGCGGCTGCTGCCGTTGTCCCTTCTCCAAACTGGAGGTACGGGTAGAATGCCGCCGCCGCCGCCGCACCGCCACTCATCATCCCTCCCGTCGGCCCCGTTGTGCTCCCATACATTGGGTACTGTGTTGTCCCTCCTCCGTACATTCCATAGTAGCTCTGATATCCCTTGCATCCCACAACCACAAACAACCGCCCTGTTAATTATTTCCTTTTACTCCTCCTTCTGATCTTTTAACATTTTTATTTTAAATCCATCTCTGAATTTCTTCCCATATTTATGCTGTTTGATATTTTTACATTGATTTTCCAACCCTTCACCTTTATTCCTCCACCAATACACTGATGCCCCCATTCAGTTAGAAAATTCTTCCTAGTGTCTTCGTTCATTATATTGTCGTTTTCCTACCCGCCATGTTCTCTCATTTTTCATTCATTTATTGATTTTTGGAAAACCCCTAAATTCACTCAAAACTTAATTCACATAACAAATTCAAAAGAAAAAGGAAAAAAAAATCAAGACATATAATGCCAAATGGGAATATTACTACAAGAAAAAATAGCCTCGTCTGACGTAGACGTGCATAATATTTAGATAAATTACCCAAAACATATCATATGTGATTAGTATCACTTTTGCCCCTCTTATTATGCATATATATACACACACACACACACACACACACTCAACACATCCCATGTATTTGTGAAATCAGTCACAAAGTACTCGTTAAATTTTTAAAAATACCAATTAAACACTATTTTAAATATTAATTAACTAAATACATTTGATAAAAAATTTTGTTCTTTTCTTTTTCTTTTTTTTTAAGAAATCAGATAATTTTGAACGTTTAAAATTTTATTTAAAATATAGTTTACTATAAATTAGAAAGATTAATCTTGATGTTTTTGTGTCTGATTTTACAAATAAAAAAATATTTTAGGTATTTGTATATATTTAGAAGGACAAAAGTAATATTTTGACTAAACACATTAAATGTTTGGGGTATTTTACCCAATATTTAACACATGATGCACAGAAATACATGATAAATATACGAATGTGCGCCTTGATAATGCAACTCAAGTTTTATCTATACATTTTTTTAGATGGCAAAAAGAAACTTCTATAAAGTTTTTTTTTTTTTTTCAAATGTAGGAAGGTACTAGAAATCTTTTTTTGCTGGAAAAAAAAAAAAAAAAGAAAGAAAGAAAGAAAGAAAGATGGGCAGAATTTCTCCTTATATATATATATATATATATATTAGGCAGAATTTTGAAAGAGGTTTAAAAGTCAAACAATCGCCAAAAAAAAAAAAAAAAAAAGGTACGGGGGTTAGTTCCAACATCCAACCGAATCCAAAGTAAAAATGCAAAAGCCGAACGTACAGTAAGAATATATAAATGAAACAATTGAGAGAGAAAAAAGATGATACAAACCGTAGGAGTAGGGTAAGTGTAATCCGGCGAGTAGGGAGAGTACCTGAGAAAAAACCATCCATTTGCCGAAAAGTTTAGCACGGAATATATATCATTCAAACTCAACATTCATGCATCGTATATATACCTATATATATATATATATATAATCTAGCTGCTTGTTGTGTGTGTGCGTGTATATACATAGACGCAGATGCAGATGGATAAATAGAGAGAGAGAGAGAGAGAGAGAGAGCAAGGTACCCAGCATAGAGATTGTAAGGAAGGCCTTGGTGGATGGCAGCGTAGTGAGGGAAGGTTGGCGCGGAAGCAGCGAAGGCAGCCGCTCCTACTCCAACTCCGAAGGCTGCAGATGCAGCTGCTGCTGATCCTCCCTGTACTGTCGACTGCGTCTGATACGTCCCTCCTCCTCCTCCTCCCACCACTCTTATGTTCCTCCCTCCTCCTCCTGCCGCATGCACACACACACTTATATATATATATATATATATATATATATATGTGCATTATGTGTGTATATATCCTTTTTTTTTTTTTTCCTTCCTTTATAATAAATAAATCCAAGCAAGACTACAAACGACGAAAAAATTCTACAAAGTTATTAATTCTTCTAGGGAAAATACCAAAAATAAGTAAAATATACTTCCATATTTATATGTATAAGTGTTTGCTAGTTTTCCGTTGAGCGACATTAACAAAAGGCCGCATGCACATTTGATTCTGATCATGATTTGGAGGATAACGTTCCTTATAGTTATTTCAACTTAGTTAGGTTATGGTATGCTAAAATCTTTGATATCAGTCATTCTTTCCCTTAGGGTATATTTACCAAACCATAAAGGAATGTATTCTAAAAGATAATGAGATTGAAAAATGAAAAGGCCGTTTGGGGAGATAATTCAAGATGGAGTTTTGAAAATAATTTTTATTGGAGTTGAGTTAAGTTTCAAAAATGTGCATTTGGTTGGAAGAAAAAAAATATTTAAAGTGAAAAAGTGAAAGAACTTGAAATGTGTTCAAAAGAAAAAAATATTTACATATATATTATTTTGTGCCTCTCGAAATTCTATATAATTTTTAAAAAATCATCTCTGAAATGACAAAATTATGAACTTTTAAAGTTTGAATTTTTTAAAAATGAGAAAGAGAGATTTGGAAAGCAAACGGCAAAATTGGTTTACTTTTGAGGTAAAACACAAAAAATTTTACACAAATGGTTTCCAAACCTCCCCCAAACTAGCCTTTTAGTAAAGTAATAAAAAGGAAGAGCATTGAGGATCTCTCCAGTGTTTAGTTGCCTATCATATTGTATTAAAGGGAAATAATCTTGTGTCTTTTCTCGTCTTTACTTAACATAGTAATGTTAATTTCACCAATGTAATTATTAAAATGTCATTTTACACAATCAAACAATTGTTGGTACATGTGAACTTATTAAAAATATACAAGTAAATTAGATATCTATTTTCTTTGATAAGAAATCAATAATATTCAACACTGAAGGGTAAAAGAATTGGCACTCTCCCTCTTATTATCTACATTAAGTGGGACCTACCAAACTCGCATTCCATATTTAATAAATGCATAATTAAATAAAAAAGAAAATGACTACAGTTATTTTTTCTATTCTCTTTCATGCGAAGTAAGTGTTTTTTCTATTATCTTTCATGCGAAGTAAGTGCGTAGGAACGTAGTTTAATAAAATAAGATGTTAGGAATTTTCGTACAATATTATACATCACTACGGTTGTGTATCATGCATGTGACACCGAGACTGTGGTGGTTTTTGTTTTTGTTTTTGTTTTTTGTTTTTTGTTTTTTTTTTTTTTTTTTTAGTTGTAGTTGTTGTATTTATACTAATCATCACACCCCCAATATAATTAACAAGTTTTTTACAATTATCTATCCAATTAAATCACAACAAAGGACTAGTACTCATGGTAATTAAAGATAAAGTAACCATTAAACATATATATATATATAGGTAAAAGGCCAGATTTTTTTTTTAATTTTGGAAGTTTCCTTTTTTTTTTTTTTTAATTTTTGTAAGTGGTGTTCCAGATCTGCTCTATATTTGTAGATTGTTAATTGAAATATTTGAACGTTAAATTCAGAAGGGAAAAAGAAGGAAAAGAAAAGAGAATAGTACGGACCATGCTTAGGGGTGGAAGGCTTGGAGCGCTGAGCACCCAAAGAAGCGAGATTGCAGTTGGCCCTCCTTCCATCTATCACTGGTGCTGCGTCCACACATGCTCTCATCGCCGCTTCTGGTTCCCTAAATGTTACCTGCCATACCCATACCCATACCATTTATATATATATATATATACACATATATATATATTCATCACCATTATATATTTATAATATTTATCCCATATTCAATTTATTATAACCCATGATCAGAATTTACATCTTTGTTTATATATATATATATGATCGTATGTAGTTAATTAAAACTATATACATGTATATCTATCTGATAATGATCATATTTTTCTCTCAGTTGATAAGATCTATTAGGTGTGTAGTATATAATCAAGAAAGAAGCATATATATATGTATACACACACACATATAGAGAGAGAGAGATAGGGAAGTATATATACATATACATATATATATATATAATGTAGAAAATAAGAAAGAAATTACGTACGAAGCCATAGCCCTTGGATCGGCCGGTGGCCTTGTCGGTGATAACAACAGCCTCCAAGATGTCACCGAACTGCTCAAAGTAGGACTTCATGGTGTCCTTCTGAGTCTCCCAAGCCAACCCTCCCACGAACACCTTCGTGTACGTCGTGTCTCCAAACTGTCCTGCTATATTCCCCCCTCCTCCTCCTGCCGCTGCTGCTGCTGCTGGTGCTGGACTCATAGCTTCTAATTCTTATTTTTTTGTATATTTATTTATATATATATATATATGGTACTTCCTTCCCTTTGATTTGATGATCCGAAAATCAACTTTGTTCTCTTCCTCTTTTTTTTTTTTTTTTTAAATTTGTGTGTGTGTGTGTGACGATGTTCAGATCAGATCAGATCAGATCAGATCGGAAGAGATCTAGGCCAGCTACCTATGTATAGCGTACTTAGTTAGTTAGATCCAAACACCCACGACACACATACAAACACAAACACCAAGACAGAGAAATATATCAAGTTTTGGTAGCCCAAATACAAATTAGCAATTAGCAAATTAGTATCTGCTAGGTCAGGAAGAAAGAAAAAATGACAGACACCCAGAGAGAGAGAGAGAGAGAGAGAAATGGGAGGGAATGAAATTGAGACTTGATACTATTGAGACCTTAGAGAGAGAGAGAGAGAGAGAGAGAGAAAGCAAGCCCAACCCCCAAAAAAAAAAAAGGAAAAAAATATTAGAAAGAGGAAAGAGGGGTTCTCATAATACGGACATGAATTATACACATAAGCAGTCCCCACCCTCCCTTACATTATTATTGTTATTGTCGTTGCTGCTGCTGTTGCATCCACGCGCCTAGTTCTATAGTCTCTTGCAAACTCTCTCTTTCGAATTTCCTTTTCTTTTTTTTTTCTTTTTTTTCTAAATTGGAAAAATCAAAGTGGGGGATTATTTACCATTCCACTGCTCATGATGAGCCATGGGCGTGGGGTTGGGGGTGGCTTAGTATTCTCAATTATAATTTTGTCCAATTACCATAAACCCCCCACCCTTTTCTTTGTATTTTTTTTTCTTTTTAATGACAGTAAGTATTCCCACCACCAACACCACGTCAAAATTCAATAGGGGGGAGGGGGGGGGGGGGGGCTCCTTTTGGAGGGAGAGAGCACCAACGCAATGGCGACCCGAGACCCCGGACCCCTATTCATGCGCACAATATAAAATAAATTAAAATAAAATAAAATAAAAAGGTCAAAAGTAGGTTACTTCCCCCTCCCTCCCTCTCTCTCTCTCTCTCTCTGTGTATAAAGTACTCTAATTCATTTTTATTTAATCATCAAGAATTCTCATTCCGACACCCAAAGCATATATTTTACTCTTTTCCCATCTACCAAACAAACATTAAAAGCAAAAAAAAAAAGAAAAAGAAAAGCACGGTGCCTGGTGGATGATGATGATGATGTTCTAAAATGATAAAAACAGCAGCCTTGCATGCTGCCGCTTCTCATTGCTGACCACTTCCTTCTTTTCTTTTATATTTATATATATAATTTCTTCACAACATACATGCTTAGGTTTTTTTATTTTTTTATTTTTTAGTAACAAAACAAAAAATTCTTGCACTAATTCGCCTAAAAGCAAGCTTAATTAGGTCGCTATTTGTTTTCACTACTAATTCATCTGATCAAAGTAGTCTAATATGAAACTAAACCACCATAATTCAGCTAATATTATAAAAGTCCCTCTCTTAACTATATACATTCATAGTGGCACCAGATTCGATTGGAGTATTACTATATATACATGCATGCAAATCTGAACTTAGCTACATGAGCATTCTATTGATCATCGCCTTCATTGGTTGACGAGAAACAATTTTATGCTTTGATTGTACTACTGAAAACCCTATATATAATACACACACACACACACACACACACACACACAAGAGATATATCCATCACCATGGTAAAAAGCGAATTATCCCCATGCAAAACACCAGTAAAATAACCGAATCCCTATAATCTTGCTCCATATTTATATATATATATATATGTGTGTGTGTGTGTGTGTGTGTGACAAGTTTCAATCTACTCAAACTATAAATAGTGATTGTACTCACAAATGGTGTTATATTCATATATAGATTAACTTTTTCGTGTGATTAAGTTGGGGGTCTTCTACTACGTACTACTTCTGGACAAGAAAAATGTGGGACTTCAACTAACAAATAAATAAGATACAAGTAATTGTTCCTTTTTCTATAGTATTTGATGAGTGTGTGTGCGTCTCTGCCTAGGAAAATATATGTATAATTAATTGCAAGTATTATTACTCATGAGGGCCGTTGCATTGGATGGAAGGGGCATTGTATGCAACTGGGATATATGGGAAGTAGAGGGAATTAAAAACCTACCCTCCATGGAGAGAAAATATATATATATATATATAAATACATGTTCACATATTTGTCATATCTATAAATTATTATATATAAAAGAGCGAATGACAATCATATCATCCATCACGTAATAGCTTATACGGCTGTTTATACAATTAGTCTATTATCTATGTATGAAAGAGTCATGCATTTACAACTAATCTATTACCTGTATATGAAAGAGTCATAGGCTCCCCCATCCCTTCCTTTCTATGATTGTTAGATGCAATCATGTCATCCATCACATGACAACCTATGTGAAGTTTTTTTAACTTGCTTTTTTTTTTTTTTGGTTCATTTCACATGTAATTTATATATATATGTGTGTGCGCGTGAAAAAGCCTCTTTTCTAGTTGTCATGTGACAAGTACGTGATCGTAATACCAACACCACACATCATATGATGAATGCTAAATCATCACAGGATATATTTTTTTTTAATCTATTATATACGTGCTTGTTAACTAGTTTGTAAGAAAATGGGAGAAATTGGAGGATATATATATATATATATATATATGTGGAAAAATAGGGGGTAGCTGTCTCCCAATTAGTAAAGTTTGACCAAAGAAAGTTGCATCTCTCACCCTTTGCAAATTCACGCATATGCACAGCCCACATGACTTATGACACATTATATATGACAATATATGATAATGAAAATGACTTACTTGGGAGCAGGACCATATGGTATTTCCAACTCACCCCCTATACCATACTAAGCTAGCAAATTTTTTTTTTTTTTAATTTCTCTCCCATCCAAAGCAATATCAAAGCAACGGAAGAGAAGAGTCAGAGAGACAGAAAGAGAAGCAAAAAAGAAAGCAGGCACCATCGAGAGAGAGAGAGAGAGAGAGCAAACTCCAAACACATGCCTGTCTAGTGTCTCAGCAGCTTTTTTATTATTATTATTATTATTATTATGCAAAAGTAGTACGCAATACAGTCACACACCCCTTCTCTAGATCAGGAGGCCCCACTCCAGCTCACTTTCACTCACCTTCTGCCCCTACACCACCCCCACTCTCTTCTCTCTCTCTCTCTCTCTCTCTCTCTTCTTCTTCTTCTTCTTTTTTTTACTCTTTTTCTTTTTAAATTTTATTTGTCCTTCTTCTCCCCTCCTTACCAAAAAACACATGATGTTCATTGTGATGCTTGATAATCACACATCCATAGCCAACCACTAGTTGCTTTTTTTTTTTTTAATTAAAAAGTCCCAAATTATTCAGTTGAAGTTGGTCTGTCCTTGTTTCATCTTTTTTATTAAGACTCGGGACATTTAGAGATGTTATTTTAAATATTGAATTAGAAATGTATATTTGAAAGAAAGATTTTTTTAAAAGTTTTGTAATAAAGAAAATTATGCAAAAAATTAAAATGTAATCCAAAAAAAATGTACAAAATAGATATTGTCTTATTCATCTCGTCGTTACGAGTATTTTGACATAAAAATCATTTCATTTTGATTTAAAATAAGAAAGTTATGAACTTTTAAAATTTAATTTTTTAAAAAATAAAAGAAAGAAAATTTAATATTAATTTAGAATTTTAAAACTCAAACGGTGAAACAGCATTTTCAAACCACGTCTCAATCGGGCTCTAAATATCTCTCTTCCCTTAGTTTTTGCCCTTTATATACACATTCTTCCCTGGCTATCTTTGAGCCTATATATATTATAGATCTTGGAGTCAGTCTTAACAATCACCCAAAAAAACAAACAAAAACAAAAACAAAACTGCACTCAATAATAGTATATAAATGGATAAATATTATATAAGCATACTACACGCATAATAAAATTTTTTTGTTACCATTAAATCCATAAAGGGGAGGATGTCATCTTACCACAGTTATTTTTTTATTTTTTCCTTTTCTTTTTTAATTTTAAAATTTTCAAGATAATCGTCATATGGCATGTCGACAAAAAGAAAACGAAACAAAACAAAACAAATGAAGCAAAGCATGTGGTGCTTCGCTTTTTCATCCTCGTAGTCGTCACGCTTGTAGCCAACGGTTTTGGTATCAAATCTTCCCCGTAAGAGAGACGGAAAAAAAAAATATATATAGAAAGCAAAATCCCATTGCAAGGCCTCCTTGCTAACTTTGTACACTTAACTCCGAAGCCAACACTCACAACTCCCACATCACATGTGCAACTACTTAAACAGATTATAGGTTTCCTTTCCCAAGAAAGAAAGGGAAAAAAAAAAAAAAAAGTTTGACTAGTCAAGGCCTCGGCATACCACTATGCCAAATCCTCGTGATAGAGATGAAGGCCGAGACCAAAACGTGCACACGCTCGGCGAAATGCCATCGCTTCCGCCTTCTGCACAGGATCCCCATAACTTGTGTCATCTAATGCAGCAGTCCCGGTCGACTCCCTGTATAGCTGCTCCACATCACCCCACAAAATTAATGTCCACAAATGCAACTCAGTGGTTATTTCCTTTGAATAAAATAAATAAAATAAAATAAAATAAAATAAAAAAATCTTCCACCTGTTTTTCTTTTTTTTTTTTTTTTTTCTTTAACATCATCACCATATCCTCATGGTTTTGAATACTAGAACATGGTTGATATTCAGCTTAGAATCGTTTGACAAAGCCACCTAGAGCACCCAAGGAATCAAACACAACAAAATTTCTAACTTCCATCTAATCACAGAGCACTCAGCCATTTCTTATTGCTTAGGCAATTTAATCGGGTGATGACACTTTCCCGTTTGAAGGGAAAAAAAAAAGTTTGAACTTGGAAGATGGACAAACAGTACCAAAATAATAAAGATTTCGACTATGCATTACGTAAATCAAGGGGAAAAAAATAAATGAACAGTCCAGAGTTGCAATGTCTTATGTCGTAGTGGTGCTCTTACTACCTTAGGAATTCAGTTGGCACCTAGACAAGTGATAAATCACAAAGCATAATTTATGTCCAAAGTTTCACATAGACCAGAAATTATCAAGGTGCTGTAAAATTCTTTTGTTCAATATAGTTGGGTCTAAGGTGCTGGAGTATGAAATCATTATAAATGGTAATATATCAGTGCGTTGTAACTCGTTAGAGTCTTTTGTGTCATTCAAATTCATCCAGTAGCCTCATATTCCACAACTAACTAACAAACTAACTATTTGTGTAGAAATTTGATCAAACAACAAACAACAGAATACAAGGCTTAATTGGGTCCTCGAATCTAGAGAAATCAATTTTAACCTCTCTGCAATTCTTAGGTCTCTCCAAAAGCATACAAGTTTCATTTCCCAACCCCTATTTTATGGTCCCACTTGGCAGGAGATTCTGGTGTGATTTCTCTCATCTCAACCGCCTATTCTTTCTTAGATGTCTCGACCTTACATGTGTCTTTTTTCCCTTTTCTTTCATCTGTTGGTTCTGCCTTCTAACGTGACACCGACCTGATTCTGCTCAAATTCTTAAGTGCTTTTAGTTATGCTTTTCCAGACACTTTGGTTTTACTTATCTTCTTATAAAAAAATTTAAAAAAAAAAAATGTAAATGCGACATAGTTTTCAAGATAATGTAAGATTCACCCCCACACTAACGAACTAATTTAAGCTGTAACGTAGACCCGGCACGCTTTCTCAAGCATGTGATTGGACGGGAAATTGGGAATTAACATCAAAGTCGTGAATTATAGTTGAAGTTAAGTGATGGAGTATCACCATGACATCCAAAAGAGTGAGAGTCCTAAGAAATGGAAAAACTTAAAAGAAAGTGGAATGAATTAAAGCAAAATACCTCAGCATCAGTGCCATAGAGAGTGACGCGGTAAACAACTGATACAGATTTTCCATCAGGAGAGTAAGTGATGCTTCTGGTCTCACCGGACCACTCTGCAGTAGAGTTTTAAGGTTAAGGTTAAGGTTAAGGTTAATAATAAGGGCATGAAATAATAATAATTAAGCAAGCAAATTCAGAGTTGGAAGAAGAATGACAGGAACTTCTAGTAGTAACAAACCTGGAGCATGTAAGTTCATTATTCTGTTAACAATATGCCTGTAACAAATAAGCAGAACCAAACACAGGAGTAAGGGAATTTTACCCCCAAAAAAAAATTCAAGAAAAGAAAATGCAAGGAAAGGGACTGAATAGAGGAATTTTAAAGCATTTGGCGATCTATTATGGGTTGGTGATGATTTGGATTCAATTGTGGAAGACACCAATTTTTTTTTTTTTTTTTAAATTTTTTGCAAGGAAAGATTGACATTTTGGCTCTGATGCACACAAAAAGCATGTGCATAAAATTAAATGCAAAATTTGTGCATGCTAAACTCAGCATAAGCGGTAAGTCCGCAGAAGTAAATAAAAATAAAAAATGATAGGAAATTAAGGAGTAGGAAAACGAGAGAGGTGGGGGGGAATGGCTAATAATATTAGGGAGAAAAGAAAGAAAGAAAGAAAGAAAGAAATTACCAGGGAATGTATTTGGAGGAAACACCATTTTTACTGTCGAAGCGGAGTTTGACGAGAGAATCAGGGACCTTCTTGTTGAGCTGTTTGAGGATTTGGGAGATGGGTCTACTGATGCCGGAGCTCACTAAAACCTGCTCCTCCTCCGCCTCTTCTTCATCCTTTTTGGCTTCTGACGAATACGAATATGACCAAGACGAAGACGAAGACGAAGCCCATCCGGAGTAGCCAAAAAGGCGTGAGCTTTTCTCAAACGAAACAACTGATTTCAAAAAACACGGAGACCAGCTCCAACTCCAACTCCAACTCCGTGATTTCCACACACTCCCCATTCCTTTCCTGTTTCCCAAAATGCTGCTCTCCTCACTCACCGCGAGAAGACCAATACCGATTCTCCTTTCCATTCCATTCCCTTCCCACTCTCCTCATTTTCCATTTGTTGTCGTTTTTCCATTTTTTGTCTCCTTCAACATCCGATTCTCCTTTCTTATTTGGGCCTACTTGACAGTTGGATTAGGCCTATCACACCTTTCGGGGCTATTGTAACCATGTAGTTTACTCCTCTTTTTTTTTAAACACTCTAACCTGCCAGATGATTGGATTGGTTTGGCAACTGTTGGACCCATTTTGAAGTGACCCAGTTGGATTATTTGGACCTCCTCAACGTCCTTGAGCCGCAGGATTCTCCTGAATGTCCTTATTTGTTGTTCTTTCTTTCACAGCTGCACTTTGGTTGCACGTTTATTGTGCCAATCTTTTATTTTTATTTATGTTTTAGTCCCAAAATCCCCTTTCTTTCTTCAGGAGATGCCTCTGTTTAGTTATTGAGTTGAAGTTACCATCCCATATTTTATGGGACTAAAATCACATAAAAGTGGGTAGTCATTTTTACATTTTAATATCCATCACTTTCATTATGATTGCTCATTTTTCCTAATACTTCAATTTGATTCGCTATTCCATTTACTTATCTACAACTTTCAATTTAATTGACTATTTTTCATATTACTTAAATCTGGTTGGCTTATTTTCTAGGATTAATACCTCCCCCCCCCCCCCCCCAATTTAATTCCCAATATTCTGATGATTTTGAGACTTTTTTTTTTTTTTTGTTCGACACATACCAAATATTATGAAAGAAAGGATCTCTCCTCCGTTCTAAACAAAAGGGATGATAGATTATTGTGAAAGAAAGGATCTCTCCCCCCCATTTCGCTTGATAGATTATTTATCACTCATTGCTTTTAATCTTCTTTCCTTCTTAGCAAGCATATCCTAACTATCTTCATCCTCTATTTTCTCCCAACGGATCGATGAAAGAGAGAGAATGACAAAAATAACATAAAATTTTCTATTTATAATTTGTTAATGTGTCACTGCTCACTGAGTAGTTACACGGAAACAATTAGACGGATGATTGAAAAACCACATAATACATGTCTCTACTTTAATAAAAAGGCTCAAACTTACAATTTAAAGTGTAAATTTTAAATTTTTTTTTAAAAAGAAAAATACTATTAAAAAAAAAAAGGGTCTAAAAGGTGAATATAAAACGAGGTGTCGAATTAGAGCATAACCTTCAATCCCCTTCCATCACCCTTTTAATTACCCCGGCAATCAGCGTTATTTCCAAATACCCTACTCCCTAAACTATTATATGCTAATAGAAATCATCAGATGCTAATTGTCCATCAACTTGAAGACCAAGTTGAAAAAGGGGGGGAAAAAGAACAGAAAACTGAGAGATGGTATTTGATTACTTTCAATTATTTTATCTTCTCAATTTCACTTATAAAAAAGGGTAAAGAGTATGGAGAATACATGTAATTAGATCAGATCATGCATGAAGAAGAAAATAAAATATATAAATATATATATATAATAGTAATAAAGAAGAAGTTAAAGGAGAGCCATCTGTTGGACGTTGATAGGATAGCAATCAGAAGGTGGGCCCAAGTAAGCACGCCAAGAAAGGATAGCATTGGCAGCCGACGTGGGATGGAAGGCGTCCCAAAACAAGTACTCGTTGCGTTTGTCGCACGGCACCTGAAAGGGCATGCACGTGATTTGGCCTTGGTTCCTCCCTATTCCGCAGCACGCCGTGTCTATCACCTTGAACCCGTATGCGGCCGGGTTGTTCAGCATGTCCCCGAACGCCCCGTACGTGTTCCCGTACAAGAATATCGCCCCCGTGCCTGTGTGGTTGCGGTTCAACGAGTCCACCAGGGATTTTAATCCTTCGTTGAAACTGCCCAACATGTTGTTCACGTAATCCACGCACCTGTCATATGTTTGTTGTAAATGCACGAGAATATATATATATGTATATATATATAGATAGGAGTAGTAAAATTGGCAAGTAGTACTAGTAGCAATTAACATCTAGCAGAGCTAACCTGCCTGGGGGAGCCATGCCGGTGGCGCGCTGGTTGGGGATGCAACCGAGGGGGCCAATTCCGGCGAGGAGGAACTTGCGGAGACCGAGGGAGTGGAGAGCGAGAATCTGGCGGGTATAATGGATGAGAAGAAGGTTGGCAAATTGGGGAGGAGTGTACCTGTAGGCGGAGGAGTAGATGGAGGGCATAAGGTAGTTGTTAAGGTAGTCATTGCTTCCGAACACCAAAACCACTATGGACTTGGCCAGGTACTCGCTCACGCTCCTCCCACTCATCGCTCTCCGCAGCTCATTGTTTAGTGTCGTCTCGAAGTTTCTCACTTGCTCGCTCAAGCTATACCTCTCCCCCTGCATCCATGCCATTCCCACCCTTTCATTTTCTTTTCTTTCCTTTTCTTTTCTTTTCTTTTCTTTTCTTTTCTTTTTTAATACAAATTACTTTTTATATATTAATAAGTCTTATTATCATCTCATATATATATCTTCTTAATCAATTACTTAATCATGGTCTAAACTACACTAAAGTGTTTATAAAGCTGATATATATATATATATATTATTTATTAAAGGTCAAAAAAAGTTCAGACAAAACATTAATTGTTAAACAATATATATATATACATGCATACAAAGTGTTGGCCTGTCTCATCAAGGATGCCTCCGCCTGCTGATGCATAATTCACTCCTCCAGTCACCCTGCTTCCTGCTGTATTTGGATCTTTATACGCCGGCACATACGGAAGTCCCAACAGCGCTCCTATTTATTTTTTTTAATATTTTATTATATGCAAAAATTTTAACCCGTTAATTTGAAACCCATTTATTTATTTAAAAAAGAAAAAAGAAAAAAGAAAAAAGGAAAAAGGAAAAAAAAAAAATTGTAATTAGTATGTTGGTTATATGTACGTACTGAAGGAAAATTAAAAAAGGACATGAGTCGACGTGATGATAAAATTACCAAGCATATCAACAATAGTTCGGCCATTGGTGAATCTGCCAGTAAAGCCTCCGTTGAAATCGCAGCCATAAGGATAATAGTTGGCTTTGGCTAAGGACCGAAGGTAGTTGTTGTTGCCATCATCCACCAATGAGTCCCCGAACACAAACATGGCCGGAACCTGTGCCGCTGACCCTCTTTCCAATCTCAGAGCCACCGCCATTAATAATGCGACGGCGCCCGCCACCCACACTTGCCTTTTACTATTACAACTCGCAACCGCCATCATCATCTCCATATATCTCTATTGTATGAATTAAAGGCTTACTAGTTTAGCAGACCCCATATATATATATATATATGTATGTATATACACACACAACTGTCTGTAAATGTTATCATTGTCATTCATGAACTGTATATGTATGCGTGATGCATGTGTAACGCGTATAAGTATGAAACAATATATTGTGTCATCAAAGCTTACTAAAAGCCACAAAACGTTGCTTTTTTCCCCCCAACTGGCTTTATAAGGCGCTGTTTTTGACGACCGTTTTAGTTGCCCCTTTTTTTCTTGCCATATTTTGTTGTTTTATGTATAACAACAAAATATAATGTTGAAATCTGTTATAGCTGGAAACCTTTGTAACAGGTAGCTTGAAATGATAACGCTTATTTATATATATAATGACACGAATCACGATATCCGTTAGTTTCTCTTGTGCCTTGTTAGCGAATTACATCATCTCCTTCCTTTTATATATAATGGATTTTCTTAATTAAAAAAAAAAACAAAAAACAAATTAAAGTTATATACTTACTCATCATGTGAGTTTGTACTGATGAAGCTCGAGTCAAGTGGGTGTTTATCATGTTTCCTTTAGGAAAAAAAGAATTAAAAAAAAAAAAAAAAGAGTGAATAGCAATCCTTCAATTTCATCTGAACAGCTAGGTAACATTAATGATTAATTTTTGTCTCTGTACTCTCTTGGCACATAACAATTAGTTGCGAACATAGTCGTGATGGTTTTTGAACTAGTTTGTTTTTAAAATTAAGTCCCTATCTCGTGTCGTATTTAAAATAATTCAAAGGAATAATTTTCCCTGTTTTTTTAATCTCATCTCTGATATTCATTTAGGACTCTTTTTTTCAATTTATTTAAAAAAGGTTAAGTAGCCCAATATTCGTACAATTATATATTTTTGATCAACTTTAAATAATGTCATTTTACACAATCTTTTCTCATTCGAAGTCCAAACCTCGGAATTTTTTTTTTAATTCCAGCAAATGCTCCTTTTCCTCCCATATTTCTCTCTCTTGGAACGCTTGTTCTCGATTTAATTATTGACTATTATATTCTTTGCCTTTTCTTTTTTCCTTTTAGGAAAAAACTTTTTTTTTCCTCAGAAATGCTATAGTTCAGGAAAGCCTAGTATGAAAATAATTTTCCATCTACAAAAAAATAAAGAATTTTTTTATGTAAAAAGCATGATGTTATGATAATCTCGTTAGCTTTTCAACATGTTTTTTAAAGTAAAATTAGTGGGGAAAAAAAAAACAATAAGGAGTTTACGATAATTTGATGTAAACAAAAGTGAAAGAGGAAATTGAAAAGAATAATAGATGCAAAAAGGAGAAAACAACACTAATATGTCAATCACGACAATTTTTTCCTCATCATAGTATATATGAAGAGTAATTGTAACAGTAAATTTGAGATTTATTATCCACTTCCAATAAAAAAGAAATATTTTTAATTAATGATTAAGATAAATCGGTTTTAAACTACAAGAATATGGATATTAGATATCATTGGATAATAGCGTTTTCAAAAATATGTTATGGACAAGGTGGATTAATTTCAAATTAAAACAAAATTAAGCAAACGGGATAGCCAAGCCAAAGCCATATCCGTCTCACGTTCTTTGGAAACCGCCAGAACGAAAATACCGCCAAGCCATGGAAAATAATTTAGAACGTTTTTACTTGAGATTTCCCTGCTTAGAATTGATTTCCCTCTCTCAAAATTTCTTTTGTAGACATCCCTTTCTCAGATTTTCTCTCAACTGCTAGGGTCTAGTCGCACATTTTGATTCTCCCTTCGTATGGATCCTTCGGTCTCTTTCAAGACCTTGGTGAGTTTATTCATTTCTGGTTTGATCAATTTGCTTAGTTTTTGGTCTCCTATAGTTTGTTTTTCCTTTTTTTTTTTTTTTGGTGAATCTTGCTTTGGCGTTAAATTATATGTTTTACTTACCTTAAAAAAAAAAAAAAAAAAAAAAAAAAAAAAAAAAAAAAAGAGGAAACAACGAGTCCTCTGTTTTCTTGATTTCTCTAGCTCATCAATTTCTTCTTGGAATTTATTTTGGCAGTGAAAATTAGACGCTATAAGATTAATAAGTATCTTCCTAGTCATTAAAAACTGGTTCTCTTTGAGTTATAGAAGTGTCTATATCATTTTGGCCTTCTACATGCTTATTTGGTCTTAGTTATTGGCAATATTTCAGCATCTTCTAGTTGTATATGTATGATTCGCTGAGTTTTTTTTGGTTCCCGATTATGAGTTGGTTATGTACATACTTTAGAAAATGAAGGGAAATGAAGTTTGTGTTATCAGATCGAGCACATCTCTAATTATAAGCTTAAATAACTGGTTGTCTTAGGATGAGAGTTTTAGTAAAAGGATGAGAGTACCAATTCTGAACACCTGATTGTTTTTTTATTCATGTGTTGTTGTTTTTAGTAGTTGAGATTGAATCCATCAAATGTACAAGCATCTATATCACTCACAAACTTGGATTTGAAGCTTTTACTGTTGTGGGAACTAAAGCTTACAGTTCAAGGGGAAACTTTCGTTTGACAACCTAAAATAGTATTCTTATTTGAGTTTTAAAATGGTTTTAGAATATTTGCTCACTGTTTCCTTACCCAGGTGGCAAGTGAGGTCGACATGAAGAATGATGCATCAGCTTTTCTGATTTTGTGCAGAAGGAAATCAAGTAAGAAAGTTTTAAAAAGTTTACCACCTATAAATAAGTTTTAATATTTGTTTCTGCTCTGAGATTCATTAGATTTTTTGTTCTTTATCTAAGAGTTGTTCTCAAGCCAACAAATGTTTCTTCTTCTTCATTTCTATGAACGTCGAAGTTGCTTCTTTTATTAATAATGCAAAGCACTATAGAATTTCATAGTCACTCTAACTAATCGTTTTAGTAATTTATTTTACTTTATTTTCAAGTTAATTTGGTTTACATATATATTTTTTTTAATCATTTGCAGTTAGTAGTTGAAGTCCCCCCAAGTTCTTAGAGCTTAATTTGGGTTTGTTGTGTAGTGCTTGAAGTCCAACACAGTGAACATAGTAAATACAGAGCTTTCTTCTCTGACTCGCTCGGCTGCCTGGTGTGGGAGTGACTATAAGCTTTGGAAGGGTTATTTCTTAATGAATGGCAGACAATGTGGTATATTAGAGGACATATATCGGGGGGTTTATATAGTTCCTACACTTTGTTGTCAGTGGCTGAGTGCTTGTACAATTTCTTGCTTTGACACTCTGTCCCATTTTGATCTTTTGGGATCATGTTACTAGGTTCAAATTTTATATGTATGCTTTGGATTTTGATCAAATAATTAATAGCTATAAACTTAGTTATTTATTAAAATCTTTATCTAAAATTTATTAACACAAAAGTTGTTATTAGAACACTTCATTCTCTTAAAATTTCTACTATTTTCCTGAAACCATTAATAAAATAACGATAATGGTAACTAATAGAAAAGTCCTTCCTACTAAAACAGTGCACCAATTAAATGCAACAAGAATCGACTCCATAGCATTGGGAAACTGCTATAGGAGGTAATTCCACAGCGTTTCTATAGTACAATAACAAACAACTCCATAGCGTTGATTAAATGCTATTGAAACCTATGGCTTTTGATACAATGGGCTGTCATAGCGTTTTCTAAAATGCTATTAAATTGTAATGATAGTGTTTATCTAACGCTATGAAATGCCTATTTGTTGTAGTTTTTGCTTACTAAAACAAGTCATGTAAAATATCACTTCATCGAATGTAATTAAGATATATATTTTTCTTTTTATAATTTTATCTATTACTATGAATGATAACAAATATAGATCATCAGTAATCGTTAAAAACTCTCTCATATATATATATATATATATATATATATATATCATGATGAGTTGGAGTTGAATAAAAAAGCACAATCTTCCTACAAATAGAATAATGCTTGAATATATATATATATGTGTGTGTGTGTGTGTGTGTGTACGTATGAATGGATAATCTTTTCACAATTTGATTCCACTCTAATAGACAACATACGGTAGAACGTGTTTTTCATCAATATCATTGCGAAAACAGTGACTTTTGAGGCCGTGCTTTGTCTTAAATTTCCCTATTTACATATATTTAGTATTAGGAAACAAGCATTCAAATAATAATAAATAAAATAGAGAAATTTAGCTAAGTAATCATCTTTTTTTCATCTATTGATCAACATGACACAAATTTGAGTTAACTTTAGTTTAATTTTGTGTTACATTAATCTAGTTTTAAATTTTTATATCATATTAGTGCAGTGATCTTTAAATTTATGTCATTTAAGTGCTTTCCCCAATAATATTTGAAAACTATATGTAAGTAGATCATATATGATTCATGAGCCCCAACTAGCCAGTGATGAAAATTTAAGTATTGTACATGTATACATACACGGACAAATATACAGAAGACGAAAAAAAAGAAGGTAATTATGGATACATGGATTAATGTAAGCAGTCCGAGGGATTGGTTTACTTTTAGACATGCTTCATTTGCTCTACTCTTATTCTTCAAGCACATTTGACGTAGTGCTAGAACCTTGTTAATTCAGGGATGTTATTGCTGGATCCTTGAGATCTTATGAGATATTTTTATTATGTCTGCACTGCGTCCTCCCTTTAGATTTTAGAGAGATAATTGGCCGAGCTACCCCGTAATTACTCACTTTTAAAAATACATATACACGTATATAATTGCCTCCTCCTCCTTCTTCTTCGGAAAGACGAATAACCAAAGAAAGATCTTACAAAATCAACACTTATCATCAAGTTTCCCATAATAATGGGGATGAAAAAAGGATGGATGAGAGTTGACAAAGCTTAAATTGCAACGGGGGATTATTAGCTTCAGTTGTAGTAGTTCTAGTCTATTATATATATATTTGGTACGGTGGTTTAAAAAGAAACTTTAAAAAATATATAATTCAAATTGCAAAATCACTTTGAATAAGTGTTTTTGGATTAAAAACAAAACAAAACAAAAAACAAAAAACGAGTGTAGTACATGTCACGACCCATGCCTCTCTTGATATGATATTGTTTGCTTTAAATCTCGTGATCACATGATTTTGCTCTTGGACTTAAGCCTAAATGACCTCATACCATTAGGAGATGGTCTCTTTACTTATATACCATTACATATATCTATTTTCAAACGATATAGGACCGTATAAACTTACCATTTTCTTTTTAGGGACTGATGACTATCATAATCACCTCTCTTTTTTGGGACACAACATTCTTGTTGGCCACACTTTCGATTGGGTATATATTCTGATACCATTTGGAACGACTCATGCCTTCTTTTAATATAATATTGTCCGCTTTGATCATTGTATATGCATGTTTTTATTACGTTTAGAGTTTGGACTGCACTATTATTATTACCCGCCACTTCCAATACCACTACCACTACCACTACCACTTACCACTTCATCAAACAATGCTATGCCATTTGGCAGCTACCCATACAAAGAATCCTACAGAGATTTTAGCCCACTTCTTCATTATATTTTATTGGGGGAAAAAACATTCCAATACCTAAAAAATAAAAAAATAAAAAAGAACTTGAAATCTGTCATAAACATAAAGAAATAAAAGATTTACATATATAGCTCAATCAAATGGCTTAAAAGAAAAGGAGAATGAATTTGAGAACCTCAAAATTACACACTACCTCAAAATTACACACTTTATAAACTCTTTCGATCTCTCTTTTACTCATAATCATTTACGCCTTTTGGCTATGATATCTCTATCTCTTTCTCATTTTTCTCTCTTTTTCTCTAACAACATATATATTAATCAATTATATATTATAGATACAACTTGGAGACAAATTAGAAAAACAAATTGCATATATAAATATGCATATATATATATATATATATATATATGTCATGAGGCTTTGCTCCCTAGCAAGTTATGATAACTAAATAAGTGTCAAACATGATACTTGAATATATGTCGAACCTATTATAAGCACTTACGTTATATTGTCAAATGTCAACGGGGCCAAAAGCACTTTCTCTCTTCTCTCTGGCTTCTCATCAGTCCTCATATTCCACATAAAATGCCCCATTTCTTGTAACCTTTACAACATTAATACTAATGGTTTTTATATCCCATGTTTACATATATAAAAAGACTAGTGCTAAAAATACTAATTTTAAACACAGTTTTTAAATACTAACTTACGTGTTATATTTTAGTGGTAGTTGCAATCAATTAATGTAACAAAACTTTAAATACTTTACTAATAAAAAAAATAACAATTTATATGTTATATAGGTTGGTATTCAAAAGTTAGAATTAAAATTAGTGTCCCTCAACATTCTTTA
Source organism: Ficus microcarpa (assembly GCA_025413485.1). Taxonomy (NCBI): domain Eukaryota; kingdom Viridiplantae; phylum Streptophyta; class Magnoliopsida; order Rosales; family Moraceae; genus Ficus; species Ficus microcarpa. The sequence goes on along the minus strand of CM046383.1, from coordinate 5,266,519 downwards.
TATAAAAATAACAATCCCCAATTAGGGGAGTAATGCAAAATCTAATTATATATCCCTAGGTAAGGTAATGGGATTTGCAAGGAAAAGTCAAAATTAATAGACAAAAGAAAAACAAAAGTTGACTGAAAAGGAGATCACACATCGCAGGCATCTTCAATAGCCCTATTTATATATTAAAATAAATAATGCGACAACGGAATGTCGAATAGCTACGAAATTGCTTGGAGGTTCTCATATATATATGTGTGTGTGTGTGTGTGTGTGTACATGCTCAAGAAAACATGTCGTATATATGCATTACTGTTACTAATCTTTAAAATTGTCATTTTTATATGCACGCTCAAGAGTACGGCCGTTTCTTTTTGAAAGCTCTTTTTGTTTTAAAGAAAAAATAAAAATAAAAAAATATAATCGCTTTTGCAAAAAGAATGTCATTTACACTAATCTATGGTCCAAAAACAAAGTCGAAATGGCGATTTCAGCTGCTGCTAAAGCCTTTCTTTACGGCCCATTACCAATTTCAATGTTTGCCACTTCCAACTATACATACATACATACATATATGTGTGCGTGTGTATATATATATATATATAAGTGACTAGGGAGTTCCCTTTTTGGAAAAAAAAATTGAAAAAAAAAAAGGTTACTTGGATTTGTTTAAAGTAGGATAATAATTAAATGTAACATCTCTATCTTTTGTTGATGAAAAATGCCAAACCTCTGGTTTATTATTAGTCTGAGATGAGAGCAACTGTTATGACGTTATCCACGTGTATGTTCCTACTATATTACATAATAATCATGCTACAAATTGCAAGACTTAATTTGTTGTCGCAATTGGTCTGAAATAATTATGAGTAAGAATATTTATTAGATTACTAATAAGAAAGTAATAATATATGCATTGTCACGTTTGGTTTCTAGAGTCTGAAAAATGTCAATTTATTAATTGAAATCTATAAAATCACTTTCCCTTGTTTTTATCATAACCGTTCAAATGATCAATAAAAAATACAAATAAAGGAGTGAAGAAACATTAAATAAGAAACAAAAATAAATCTTCACCACTCAACAATTTCACATCCATCTATATAGATATCGTTTATTATTTGTGGCAATGCCAATGAGCTCCGTTTTCTTTGTCCACTTTCCGTCAATCAAGATCATGTCCTGACCATATACATATATATATATATATAGATATGTGTATTTATATATGTGATATATGTGACATGATCAGTCACACACACACATATATATTGCGCTATTTTCGGCAATAGAAAGTAGCTAGCACTTTTTTTTTTTTTAATTGGCAATGAAAGTGGTGAATGTTTTTCCAAAAGAAAAATGTTAATGTTTAAAATTGTACATATATGTTCCCTTCAAAGAAAAAAAGAAAAAGAAAAAGAAAAAAAAAGGTAAGGACAAGTTAAAAGCAATGCTACCCATTCAACAGACATTGAATGATTTCAATATAAAGCAACACTCCTACTCCTACTTTATTTATTCAAATTTATAATTTACGGTCTGCCTTTTTTGCACCTCCACATCACATTAATATATATTACCGAAATTACATAAAATTAGGTCATGAAACAACAAAAAGAAAAAAAAAAAAAAATCCAGTTGGGGGACACAAGAATTTCAACATGAGTACTACTCACTCAACATAAAATTACGTGGGCTCCGTATAAATGCATACTGTGGTACGTTCTTGATGATAATTATTTAAATATTGAATGGGGAGAGCTGTTATTTTAAAACGAAAGTGATTTTGAATATATGCATTGGACAGAAAAGCCGCAACAGTATTTTGTATTCTTTTGATCAAAAGCTATTTAATTACTTGTCAAAATCATGTTCATCTTAAGTTAGACAAATAGGCTCACAAATTCAGATGCACATGTTGATCAGTTGTACAAGTAAGTATAGAGGTAACTGACAAACATGTAATTAAAATGACTTGGTTTTAACACATGCATGCTTGGAATAAAATAATTAAGCATATTAATTATTATGATGTGCCATTTAACATCTACACTCTTTGCATCAAAAGATATGTAGTATGTTTCAATTTTTTTTTAATTAATTGTGGCATTACCACGTTAAAATCAGCATTTACAATTTAATTATATATATATATTAAGATGAATTAATTTTAGCACGCAGGTGCAGTGCAGGAAAGCCAATATTGTTTGATTACAACTAATTGCACTATGCTATAGCATTAAATATTAATGCATTAATGAGTATAACAATATATATTCACTAATATATTAATATATGTATTTGATACTACACATGTACAATATATATAATTGTATAAATAGAGTATGCTAAATAAGTAATCTTCAAAACAAACTAACAAACAAATTAAAAAACTGTTGCATTTCGGAACAATATGTATATATACACATAGAGAGAGACCAATATGTCATACACATATAAGGGCACCCATCAATGAGATTGAGACGCGAGAGCTTGAGCTATTTTGATTGCGAGTTTGTTAGACTTTGGTTTCTGAGAAACACCGCTTATGCTAAAATATTAATTTATCAAGGCTATCTTTCTATCAACTATATCAGGCATCTCCCATGTGGTATCAGAGCCCATATGGTTCTCTGTATACCATCTGGTAATGGAGAGTTGTAGAAATGAAGCTTAGGTCCATGTCAATTCCCTATATCGAGACAAGATCAGATCCCACAGAAAATAGAAGTCGTACGTACGTGACTCGTGAGGAGAGGGCTAATTAATAAGCCCCGTTACATATATATTTCAATTCATAAAAGCTAAGCTAGATCTAGATGAGTAATTTAAAAAGTAATACCAAATGCTCCAGCTGTGTTATTGTAATAATCCGAAATTTCGATGAACCTATGATTTCCTTTGAGACAAGGAAAATTAAGATTTAATTATGTATGACGATATGAAACTCATGATCTGAGTTAAATATCAGTATATGTTTGAGTTCTCTGTAAATTAGTTACGAGACTCAAAAATAGTTTGCTTCGGCAAATATAGGCCTTTTTGAGAAAAAAAGGTAAAATAGGAATTTTTATTTTTATTTTTATTTTGGTCAAAGTTGACCATTGAATTTGACTTGCCCACCAAGCAAGCCTCCTTTTGGCTTGCCACCTTGCATGGATTTGTGGGAAATTACTTCTCTTTGGAGGGGTTAAATTGCAAATTTAAAGAAAGTTAGAAAGAAAAGAAAATGGGTAATGTATTTATATACATAATATGCTATACTAATATGTGTGGAATTGGTCAGCCACACGTATAAGGAAGTCAAAAAAAAGGTTGCCTTGAGGAAAGTCAGAAAAGAAGGAAAAGAAAAGTCAAAGAAACAATATGTAGATATATATATATATATATATATATGTCAGTCCAGGTCCCCGTTCAGTAAAAAGAGAAAAAAAAATGGGTATGTATTGCATGGCTTTGGGATGGCCGGTTGGCTTGTGAAGAAAGTTAAAAAAATAAGAGATTAATTAAGGATTAGTGGTCAATACATCAGCTAACCATTTCTTTTTCTTCTTTTCCACGTCTCCCTCTTTCTTTCTCTCTCTCTTTTTCCCGTTCTTTCTCCATGGGCGTTGCGCGCGGCTGCCATCGCAGGAGGTAGCGTCTCCGGCCAGTCACCGTCGAACGCACCAGTGACCCTTGTAGCCCATTACCCGAATGTCCAATAGTCGGAGTTTGGCCGCGTTATTCACCGCCGTTCACGCAAAATTGCTAGGAAAGTTTCGGTACCATGAGCTTTCAAGCATGATTTCGGTGTAATCCGACCTCTATTTTGCAAGCCGTTGGTTTCGTTGAGTTCCACTCATCGAGAGGAACAAAGCCCAGTCCATCACCACTCCGATTATTGTCGGAAATTTTCTTGATCTGCCGCCGTCTTCTCGTTCGTTTTCTTACTTTTTTGAGAAAACCGAACACCGTTTGAAAAAGTGGACATCAAAATGGGTTCCTCTCGTCGAGATCTTCGAAAAGGTGCCCATCTTTGTCCCTTTTATCGCCGGTCAAAGCTGGTGAACGCCGGTCAACACCGGTCAACGCCGGTCAACCGTCGACGAATTTTAGAAGATCTCCTTTCTGGCCTATTTTCGATGTTCCGGACATGTTTGCAACCTCGGATTTACGAGATGAAATCTCGAAGGTTAAGAATGGCGATTAAAAGTTTAGTCGCTCGAAATTAAAAAGAGTTTTGAATGCCAGCAGGAATCATTTTACTCACCCGAACATCGTCGAACGATCTAGGTAGTAATCTTAACTACTTTAAGTCATTTATTTTATTGGATTAATTACATGCCTAGTCATATGCTTTGAATTGAATATCAAAAAATATATATATTTGATGTTCAAGTTAATTAAGTGAAGTGAGTTATAACGAGATATTTTGTATGTTAATATGATGAATGTGTTATGGATGGCACATCTTGCAGTTATGGGGTGCCGAAACTTTCTATAAACTGGTTTTATTGCAGGTTTAAATTTTGGGTGTTAAGGAAAAATAAACCGTTATGCTGCCAAATTTTTATTAAATCTAACCATAATTGGTGATTGAACTTATAATTGATTTAATAAGTTCCACTCTCAGAATAATTTTATAATCGAGAGCTCATGTCTTGAGTCTTAAGTGGAAATGATCTATGAAGGAAGTTTTCCCAGATTCTAAGCAGATTTTTAAGTAAAACTTGATTTTCTAAAACTGTGCAGGAAATAGAAAGTTCCTGCACAGGTTTTTCAGAGGACAGTGCCAAAGCAGGAGATCCCTGCATATGCACTAATACTTAAGTTAAGAAACTGTTTTTAAGATGTGTTTTCTAAGTTTGACGGTTTTTAACTATCTTTATTTATAAGCTATGGTTGTATTAAAATACGGTTTGTATAAAAATCTATGTAAAGGATAACCTTTAGTAACCGATCAGGATACCGAGTTACTGTTTATGTCTGGTTGGGCCATGATCCTTAAGGTTACGGCTAGTAACTATTTAACAAACCGAGTTTTCATCAGTAGATTATGGGGGCATACACCTAGGATTACCCATGGTTGTTGGTTGGGATACCAACATTTAATAATTATGATTTATAGTAAGATAGAATGTGAATGATTCTTATCTTACACCCTGTTTGGAAACATGAGTAGAACTGTTGTCGTGCCATGATGGGACGATAAATCAAGAACGTATGACGGAAGGTAAGTACAACTCCGCCTACAGCATGAACAAAACATTTTTGTTACATGACATGTTTTTATTTAAGAAATCATGAATTGATTTACATGATTTACAAATATGGTATGTTATGGTACGATGTAGTATGTTATGTTACGATGTATTATGTTATGATATTTTATGTTATGAATGATGTTATGTTATGATATATGTTTTGATATCGTGACATCATGAAGCATGTTCACTGATATTGAATCACATAGTAAGAACAAGTTTTTAAGATATGAAATAAGACAAGTTAAGATTGTTGTGTCGTACGGACTTGCCACAAGGGCGGATTTAAACGGTATATTCCATGGTTTGAGTTGGATTGGACTGGCCGCCTCAACTACTCCATGTTAAACGGTTTGTTTTATGGTTTGAGTTGGAATGGACTAGCTGCCTTCAACCACTCCATGGTTATGTACCACAGTATGTGCACGTATGGTACGTAAGGAAACTGAACTAAGTTAAATTACGAAATCCTAATTGATTCATAAGAAATTATAATCGGTTTATGCATTCTTGCACTTAACAATATTTTGCGGATTGAATATTGTACTTACTGGGCATTAGCTCATTACTTACGTTCATACTATAGGTAAGCCACCTAACGGCAATACTTGATGAAAGACTGTGGAGAGGGCGCTGGGACTGTGAAATGTGGGATGGACACCGCCACGGGTTTTGGAAAAAAAATATGTTTTTGTAAAATATGGTTATGTTATGTTATGATAAAGTAATGGTATGGATAAGGCAAGTTCCAGTATGTATGGTAAAGTTCAAGTATGTATGACAAGCAAGTTGCTTCGTGTTGTACCGATCCGCACTATGTCGGGTTGGGTCAACGGATTAAGTATGATAGCTTTCGAATAAGGTATGAAAGCTCGGTACTCGAGTGAGTACATATGAAGAAGTTAAGTTTTATGTATAAGGTTTTATGTTCTAAAAAAAAAATTTACTCTAGAAATGGGGTAAGTTTAAGTTAAGTAAGTAATGTAACGACCCCCCATTCGCGTGGTCGGAGCGTTATAGAGAATGGTATCAGAGCGAAAGTTTTCCTGCCATCCAGTTTCACAGTTCTGCCGCCAGCGCCACAGTTTTGTAAGTTTGTTTTCTTACTCTGTTTTATGTATATTAGTTATGCGAGATTATAAGATTTCTATGATGAAGATATGTACCTGGTGTTAAACCCGGTTGGATTGAAGAGGACCGCAAGGTTTCGTTGGCATTCCGAGGAATGGAGGAGAAGCTATGCATCTTCGACAGGACCCAAAGAGTGGTTGCACGGTGTGGAGATCCTTTTCAGATTTTGTGTTGTAGAGACGAATCTCCAAGTTATGTTTGCTAGTCGACATCTAGACGAGGAGGCTCGAGCATGGTGCCTTGGCATGGAGGACTTGAGAGGATGTTCCTAAATGTTATTTTTATGACACTTAGGACCACCTATATTATGTATTGTCACGATTCCAAGATATATCAGGATACGTATACGAGACGATACGTCAGTTATGTTGCAGCTTGGCGCGTTTATCCGAATGATTTTATGGGTTATTATTGCCAGTGGATCAGAGTTGCGCAGCGAAAGCGTGGTGAATAAGCTAAGCTTACGATATGATATGATATAATGAGATTGCGAGAAGTCTCTAGTATGATAAGCTGATAAGTTACGATGTTTCCATGATATGATATGTTAAGATATGAATGAAGAATGGGCGTTAAAGATGTCAGATATTAGAATTAGAAACTAGAAGTTGGTTTGTCGCAAGTACGACCGAACCAAAATTTCGTAAGAGCCTAATCTTGCAACTGTAGTGCCTAAGTTGCAACGATAATTGCTAGAACAGCAATAAGAAATAGGATTGATGCTATAGAATTTAAGTTTCATGTTTGTGAAACTTATGCTCCTATAAGAATAATAGTAGATACGGGAGAAAAAAGAAAATGTTTAGTAGTGTCTTGACTTGACGGTAATATCAAGGCAATACGCAAACAATAAGTTGGATATGGTCAGTAAGAATTTAGTAGATTATGATGATGGCTATGAACATGACGATGAAATTGATGATATGACCCCCTAGTAAGGGAAATTACGTAATGATGGGAAGTTTTAGATATCCCTAAGAATTGCAATTATGCAATTATACTATGAAAGAAAAGTTTGAAGCAATAAGAAAGGCTTCTACTATCCAGAAAGTAGTTGGATATTTTAAGTATACCTTTCGATGTATCACTTGAACGATATTATGGTTTTTCCATTATGAACTTTGAATAGATTCAAAGATAATATTTTTATAATAGATGCTCAAATTATGATCTCATATTAATAGAACCCCTTCATGTTATGTAAGATGGCCAAATCCTTGAGGAAGAAATTCCAAGATAGGGGCTGTCATAAGCATAAAGGTTCCGAGTTAGGAGCCATTATGAAAGGCCGAATCCTTGAGGAAACAAGTTCCAAGATAGGGGCCTTAAGCCAAATTCTTAAGGGATGAGTTCTGAGAAAGGGAAGAGTTCCAAGATGGGAGCCATTAAGAAAAGCAAATGTTCTAGTAGCATAGGATCAAGTTTCAAGAAAGAAACTATTGAATATATGATACGATATGTTTTCCAAGTATGGAAAAAAAAATTTTACGATATGCTTTTCAAGTATGAAAAAGTTATATGATATACTTGCTTAGCTTTTTACGTATATAGTTCTTGTGATGCAGTATGAAAGGAAAGTATGCAGTACGAAAGTATGATAAGTATGCAATATGTCGTATGATAAGTATGATATGTATGATAAGTATGATATGTAAGATAAGTATGATAAGTATGAAATTATGATAAGTAAGCAAGTATGTATGATATGTACGAAAGTATGCATGATAAGCGTGAAAGTAGATATGATAAGTATAGAGGTATGAGTTATGATGATATGAAAGTAAGATTATGGTTCTGTATAAGAGACATGATCCCATTAAAGTGTTAAAATGAGAATATGAACAAACCATTATGGATTTGTGGTGGATTTTAAGAAAAGTCACCTAGAAGTATCTGAATTTTCGAGGGCGAAAATTTTTTAAGGAGGGTAGAATGTAATAACCCGAAATTTCGATGAACCTATGATTTCCTTTGAGACAAGGAAAATTAAGATTTAATTATGTATGACGATATGAAACTCATGATCTGAGTTAAATATCAGTATATGTTTGAATTCTCTGTAAATTAGTTACGATACTCAAAAATAGTTTTTTGCTTCGGCAAATATAGGCCTTTTTGAGAAAAAAAGGGTAAAATAGGAATTTTTATTTTTATTTCGGTCAAAGTTGACCATTGAATTTGACTTGCCCACCAAACAAGCCTCCTTTGGCTTGCCACCTTGCATGGATTTGTGGGAAATTACTTCTCTTTGGAGGGGTTAAATTGTAAATTTAAAGAAAGTTAGAAAGAAAAGAAAATGGGTAATGTATTTATATACATAATATACTATACTAATATGTGTGGAATTGGTCAACCACACGTATAAGGAAGTCAAAAAAAAGGTTGCCTTAAGGAAAGTCAGAAAAGAAAGAAAAAGAAAAGTCAAAGAAACAATATGTAGATATATATATATATATATATATATATGTCAGTCCATGTCCACGTTCAGTAAAAAGAGAAAAAAAAAAAAAAAAAAAAAGGTTATGTATTGCATGGCTTTGGGATGTCCGGTTGGCTTGTGAAGAAAGTCAAAAAAGATAAGAGATTAATTAAGGATTAGTAGTCAATACATCAGGCAACCATTTCTTTTTCTTCTTTTCCACGTCTCCCTCTTTCTTTCTCTCTCTCTTTTTCCCGTTCTTTCTCCATGGGCGTTGCGCGCGGCTGCCATCGCAGGAGGTAGCGTCTCTGACCAGCCAGCGTCGCACGCACCAGTGACCCTTGCAGCCCATCACCCGAATGTCCAATAGTCGGAGTTTGGCCACGTCACTCGCCGCCGTTCGCCGCAAAATTGCTAGGAAAGTTTCGGTATCATGAGCTTTCAAGCATGATTTCGGTGTAATCCGATCTCTATTTTGCGAGCCATTGGTTTTGTTGAGTTCACTCTTCGAGAGGAACAAAATCCGGTCCATCACCACTTCGATTGTTGTCGGAAATTTTCTCAGTCCGCCACCATCTTCTAGTTCGTTTTCTTACTTTTTAGAGAAAACCGAACACCGTTTGAAGAAGTGAACACCAGAAATGGGTTCCTCTCGTTGAGATCTTCGAAGCGGTGCCCATCTTTGTCCCTTTTGTTGCCGGTCAACGCCGGTCAAAGCTGGTGAACGCCGGTCAAAGCTGGTCAACGCCGGTCAACCGTCGACGAATTTTAGAAGATCGCCTTTCCGGCCTATTTTTGATGTTCCGGACATGTTTGCAACCTCGGATTTGCGAGATGAAATTTCGAAGGTTAAGAATGGCGATTAAAAGTTTAGTCGCTCGAAATTAAAAAGAGTTTTGAATGCCAACAGGAATCATTTTACTCACCCGAACGTCGTCGAACGATCTAGGTAGGAATCTTGACTACTTTAAGTCAATTATTTTATTGGATTGATTACATGCCTAGTTATATGCTTTGAATTGAATATCAAAAAATATATATATATTTGATGTTCAAGTTAATTAAGTGAAGTGAGTTAAAACGAGATATGTTGTATGTTAATATGATGAATGTGTTATGGATGGCACATCTTGCAGTTATGGGGTGCCGAAACTTTCTATAAACTGGTTTTATTGCAGGTTTAAATTTTGGGTATTAAGGAAAATAAACCGTTATGCTACCAGATTTTTATTAAATCCAACCATAATTGGTGATTGAACTTGTAATTGATTTAATAAGTTCCACTCTCAGAATAATTTTATAATCGAGAGCTCATGTCTTGAGTCTTAAGTGGAAATGATCTATGAAGGAAGTTTTCCCATATTCTAAGCAGATTTTTAAGTAAAACCTAATTTTCCAAGACTGTGCAGGAAATAGGAAGTTCCTGCACAGGTTTTTCAGAGGACAGTGCAAAAGCAGGAGATCCCTGCATATGCACTAACACTTAAGTTAAGAAACTGTTTTTAAGGATGTGTTTTCTAAGTTTGACGGTTTTTAACTATCTTTATTTTATAATCTATGGTTGTATTAAAATACGGTTTGTATAAGAATCTATGCAAAGGATAACCTTTAGTAACCGGTCAGGATACCGAGTTACTGTTTATATCTGGTTGGGCCATGAGCCCTAAGGTTACGGCTAGTAACTATTTAACCAACTGAGTTTTCATCAGTAGATTATGGGGGCATATACCTAGAATTACCCATGGTTATTGGTTGGGATACCAACATTTAATAATTATGATTTATAGTAAGATAGAATGTGAATGATTCTTATCTTACACCATGTTGGGAAACAAGAGTAGGAACTGTTGTCGTGCCATGATGGGACGATAAATCAAGAACGTATGACGGAAGGTAAGTACAACTCCGCCTACAGCATGAACAAAACGTTTTTGTTCCATGACATGTTTTTATTTAAGAAATCATGAATTGATTTACATGATTTACAAATATGGTATGTTATGGTACGATGTAGTATGTTATGTTACGATGTATTATGTTATGATATTTTATGTTATGAATGATTTATGTTATAATATATGTTTTGATATCGTGACATCATGAAGCATGTTCACTGATATTGAATCACATAGTAAGAACAAGTTTTTAAGATATGAGATAAGACAAGTTAAGATTGTTGTGCTGTACTGACTTGCCACAAGGGCGGATTTAAACGGTATATTCCATGATTTGAGTTGGATTGGACTGGCCGCCTCAACTACTCCATGTTAAACGGTTTGTTTTATGGTTTGAATTAGAATGGACTGGCTGCCTTCAACCACTTCGTGGCTATGTACTACAGTATGTGCACGCATGGTACGTAAGGAAACAGAACTAAGTTAAATTATGAAATCATAATTGATTCATAAGAAATTATAATCGGTTTATGCATTCTTACACTGAACAATGTTTTACGGATTGAATATTGTACTTACTGGACATTAGCTCATTACTTACGTTCATGCTCACCTAACGGCAATACTTGATGAAAGACTGTGGAAAGGGCGCTGCGGACTGTGAAATGTGGGATGAACACCGTCACGGGTTTTGAAAAAAAAATATGTTTTTGTAAAATATGGTTATGTTATGTTATGATAAAGTAATAGTATGGATAAGCAAGTTCCAGTATGTATGACAAAGTTCAAGTATGTATAGCAAGCAAGTTGTCTCATGTTGTACCGATCTGCGCTATGTCAGGTTTGGTCCACGGATTAAATATGATAGCTTTCGAATAAGGTATGAAAGCTCGGTACTCGAGTGAGTACATATGAAGAAGTTAAGTTTTATGTATAAGGTTTTATGTTCTAAAAAAAAAATTTACTCTAGAAATGTGGTAAGTTTAAGTTAAGTAAGTAATGTAACGACCCCTATTCGCATAGTCGGTCCTACGTAGGTGGTCGAGGCGTTACAGAGAATGGTATCCATTCTCTGTAACGCCCATGGAGAAAGAACGGGAAAAAGAGAGAGAGAAAGAAAGAGGGAGACGTGGAAGAGAAGATAAAGAAATGGTTGGCTGATGTATTGACTACTAATCCTTAATTAATCTCTTATCTTTTTTGACTTTCTTCACAAGCCAACCGCCATCCCAAAGCCATGCAATACATACCCTTTTTTTTTTTCTCTTTTTTCTGAACGTGGACATGGACTGACATATATATATATATCTACATATTATTTCTTTGACTTTTCTTTTCCTTTCTTTTCTGAATTTCCTCAAGGCAACATTTTTTTTGACTTCCTTATACGTGTGGCTGACCAATTCCATACATATTAGTATAGCATATTATGTATATAAATACATTACCCATTTTCTTTTCTTTCTAACTTTCTTTAAATTTTCAATTTAACCCCTCCAAAGAGAAGTAATTTCCCACAAATCCATGCAAGGTGGCAAGCCAAAGGAGGTTTACTTGGTGGGCAAGTCAAATTCAATGGTCAACTTTGACCGAAATAAAAATCAAAATTCCTATTTTACCCTTTTTTCTCAAAAAGGCCTATATTTGCCGAAACAAACTATTTTTGAGTCTCGTAGCTAATTTACAGAGAACTCAAACATATACTGATATTTAACTCAGATCATAAGTTTCATATCGTCATATATAATTAAATCTTAATTTTTCTTGTCTCAAAGGAAATCATAGGTTCATCGAAATTTCAAGTTATTACAGTTATAAGTCTAGCTCCATCATTTCCATTACATATTTGTATATATTTATATACATACTAGTATTTATTATTAAATGCATATATTGGACAATATTCATGATGATGATCCCTTGCAGTATTTTTATTTTCTATAGTTATATTACGACACTCACACACCATATATATATTCTATGTAAGTAGTATATAGTGTACTGACCATCATGATTCACGAGACTAGCTAGAGGATTAGAGATTAGAAATTGGAGAGTAATTGGGGAAAAAACTAACAATAAGATTCTCATGACATTGGGATCTGGGAAAATCTTCATTACCATTATAAGTGTAGCAATGATCCTTCTTTAAGTTATATATATATATATATATATATATATTTATGTATGTATGTATGTTGGTGGAAACGGGAATGAACAGAGAGAGAAAGAGATGATACTTGACAGATAGCTAGGTAGACTCGGATGCCGACCAATGGTTGGGGCTGACTTTGCTTATACAATTATTAATTTTTCTTACTTAGCCCTGCTTGGAATTACAACTCCAGACGCAATGTTGACGACTCAACTCAATTTCAAAACTCATAATCTTCTCAATCTCTTTCTCTCTTTCATAAATTTGTAAAAAATTAAAATTTTAAAAATTCATAACTTTTTAATTTGAAGTCGAAAAAAATTCTATTTTTCAAATTGCATAGAATGATCACGAGATAAACGAAATAAGACTCATATTGCATATATTTTTTCGAACACATTTTAAATTTTTATATTATTTTTTATATCATAGTTTATTTTTAATTAAGAATTCAACTAAACTCACATTTACAAACCAACCTTCAAAATTCTACCTACAATTGTCACCCCAAACAACCCCTTAATTAATCATATATATTTGTAATTAACATAATGAAGAAAGGGACAGCCCACAATGGGGCGACGAGTCAACTGGAGGAGGAGGAGGAGTTGTATTAGATTTATTAATATATATAATAAAAAACTTTTCAATGGAAAGATCGGTCGGGGGAGGAAATAATTGAGAAAAAAAAAAAAGAAAAAAGAAAAGAAAAGAGAAAAAAGAAGCTTCTGTGTAGTGAGACGGGATATATGAGATTACAAATAGGAGGCCCAATATCCACTTTCTCCTCCTCGAAATCCATAAGACATCATTTCTTGATGACTAAGCTGGGATCAACTCCTCGTTTCAGTTTCACCAATTCAAGGTCGTTATTATATTATATATTGTCTATACACAAACACACACACACATATGCATATACATGATTAATAGTTGATGAAAATAGTATAGCTAGCAAGCTATATGGTGTGGTTTCTTAATTATGGTAAGCAGGGAGAGAACATATATACAGATATACATATAAAGTAATGTATGGCTTTTATCAGAAAAATAGAGATGATGATCTATATTATAAGTAGTGAGAGCGAGGGATAATTAAGTATAGTTACCGGACAAAGAAAAGAAAATGGTGGAAATTAGAGGGAATGATCTGCAGCAAACCGATTGTACTACGACTAGTGCTCGTGATGATGATGACCATATCCATGAGGATCATCAGGATCATTATGATCAAGATCATGCGGTGGATGATCAGATGCAGATCATATGCAGTGTGTTGACTGGAGAGGCAGGCCTTGCAACCCTCACTATAATGGTGGAATGAAGGCTGCTATTTTTGTCCTCGGTCTGTCTCTTATCTCTCTCTCTCTCTCTTGTATTTTCTACTACTGATCAGTTGGCCATCATCTTTATATATAACACGAGTATTCGATATATCACCTTTAATAAGATTAATGTCTCTAATATATAAGCATCACTTTGGTGTTAATTAAGAAATCCCAATTAGTAGTTACTCCTGCACATAATTAGTTTTTCTACTTTTGTGTGTGTGTGTGTGTGTGTGTATTTGAATGTAGCGTGTAATATTAGACGTATATTCCGATCGATACGCGAGGTTTTAATGTATATGATAATAAGTATTGATAAATGAATGGAATAATATTTATAAATGGTTAATATGTATATATATATATATATATATATATAGTGTGTGTGTGTGTGGGCGTGCAAGCACTGGAGATGATGGCAATAGCGGGAGTAGGGAACAATCTGATAACATTTGTGTTTAATGAGATGCACTTCCCTCTCTCCACCTCCGCCACCATTGTCACCAACTTCATCGGAACCGTCTTCCTCCTCTCCCTCCTCGGCGGCTTCCTCTCCGATTCTTATCTCGGCAGCTTCTCCACCATCTTCTTCTTTGGTTTTCTTGAGCTCGCCGTACGTACTTAAACCCCCACTTCATATAATATAACACACACACACACACACACATGCACACACATATATGTATAATGATAGATGTATATAAATATAATGCATGCAGGGTTTTATATTACTGGCTGTCCAAGCACATGTGGATGACCTAAGACCAGCCCCTTGCAACATGGCGGTGGGTACTAGTGGAGACCACGAACACCAAGCTGAGTCGTGTGAGCAGGCAAAAGGGTACAAGGCAGTGATGTTCTTCACGGCTCTCTACTTGGTGGCGTTGGGAAATGGCTGCCTCAAGCCTAACATCATCGCTCACGGCGCCGACCAATCCATAATTAGAAATAATTATAGTACTCGACGAAGAAGTGTGTGCAGAGTATAAAAAGACTTTTTTGTGTTTGTTTAATCATTGAAAAATAAATATAAATGAAAATTGGTGCAGATTCTTAGACAAAGCATGTATGAAAGTAGAAGAGGGAAGGAGGAGTGGTGGAGGAGGGAGAGAGTGTAGCGAGGAGGAAGTGGGAGCAAAGTGAAGAAAATAGTGTCAGCAATCCCAATATGGGGTGCACCATAATATTGAACACCATCTTTGCTCAACTGCAGACGTTCTCTGTGCAGCAGGGCAGTCTCATGAACACACACATCCACATCCACATCCACATGATGACCTCTCACAGACGTCACTCCTTCAGCATCCCACCGGCTTCCCTCCAGGCCATCCCTTACACCCTCCTCATCTTCCTCGTCCCTCTCTACGAGCTCGCCTTTGTCCCCGCCGCCCCTCCGGCATCTCTCCCCTTCAGAGGGTCGGCATCGGCCTCTTCCTCTCCACCCTCTCCATGGTCTGCGCCGCCCTGGTCGAGGCCAAGAGACGGCGCCATGATCATGTTGGGATCAATATATATTTCAAAGGAGAAGATGTCGATACTATGGATAGCGCCGCAGTTTCTGATATTTCAAAGCACAATGTCGAACTCCCATGTAATTCGATCTGATTTAGCTCAACCCCATTTAACCCAACTTTAAGCTTAACACGATCTATCTAAACCAAATTTTCGCTCGGATGGGTTTTGGTTTAAATTATTAACCCGTTATAAACCCTACTCACCCAATCAACCTTTTTTTGTTTTAAAAATATATTTTAACTATATATTAATTCGTTTTTACTTTGATTTATCTTGCATTGTTGATCATTTATTTCTGTATTTACCTTGTTGCTTTGTTATTTTTTCCACTAAAATTGCATTATTAGTAGTTTTATTTTTTATTATAGTGCCCAAACCGATCAATTCACTCAACGCAACTCAATTTTAATTAAGTGCGTTAATTTTGAATGATAGGTTAATTGGGTGGTTAAAGCTTTTCCACCTAAACTTATTTGGGTGGGTTGAAAATCCCAAAACCCACCCAAACTATCCGATATTCACCCATACTATTACTAGAATGTGATTAGCCCAACCTAAGAACAATAATTAATTGTTTGATGTATATCTATCATCTATCTGTTGCACAATTAAAAATGAGAATAACGTTTTTTGTAAAGAAGCTCCTTCTTGATTTTTTAACTTGGTTTAAAATGGTTTTCATAAAAGATTTTTTTGGAGTTTCATAAAAGAGTTTAATTTTTTTTTCATTCGCAAGGGAAATTCATTTTTTTATTTGTCATTTTATTGTTTTGTGTCTTCTCTTTTTCTTTTTTATTTTCTCTTTAATTTTTATATTATTTAGATACTATATTCTTTTACAATGAGAAATGATTAAACCAATGCTTCCATAAATTCAATCGTGATTTACAATTTTACCTTTCATACCTGTTTATTTGATGGCCTCCAGAAAGTCACATAGGAGGAAATAAAGAAATAAAATATGAAAAGAAAATAGAAAGAAATGATAAGGGGATCAAATTCTATTTGTATTTGTAATGTGTCGGAGATGAATCTTGGCTATTCGCACCAAACGTTCTTTATGACTTGCATTTTCTTTTGACTTAGTTTTTTAATAATTCATTTCTAACTGATTTATTTTATGAATCTTAAAAAATGCAGTGCATCTAAATCTTTACACACAATACATTATAAATGATTATATTTGCACCTATTAATATCCTCGTAATATTTTTTTTAGAATAATTGGTCTAAATAGTCTCTGGACGCTTATAAAGTTGACAGTTTGGTCTTTATTCTTTTTTTTTTTTTGGCCAAAATGACTATAAACTCTTTTTTTTTTTTTTGCCGTTATGATCATTTCTGTCAAAATTCGTTAATTTCTGACAGAATGAAAGGATATTTTAGTAATTTATAAATAATTAATTTAAAAAATAAAAAATAATCTCTCTCTTATCTCTCTTTCCCCTCCAAACCAAAGCCCTCTCTCTCACATACACACATGCTCTCTCTCTCTCTACCTCCTCGATCTTTCTCTCTCCTCCAAAGCAAAGCCCTCACTCTCTTTCTCTCTTTCTCCCTCCCGATCTATCTCTCTCCTCAAAACCAAAGCAGCCCAGATTTGGGGGTGGGTCAAGCACAGCAACGAGGGGAGGAAACCAGATTGGAGTGCTTGGACGGCAGCGGGGGTTGGGGGGACCCAGTTCGGTTTTGGGTTTTGAGCCGAGCTCGACGAGGGCAAAGACATTAGAGAGGGGGGGGAAGGGGAGGCTTGATGACGGTGAAGACGGGGGGAGGGGGGAGAAATAGATCGGTGATTCCTGGGGGAGGGGTGAGGGGCTCGACGATGATGAAGACGGAGGGGGCAACTTCAATCTAGCTTCCATTTGGTTGGGGGGGGGGGGGAGCTCACGACGAACGACAGCAGGAGGGAGGCAGACTAAAGAGAGAAAGAAGAAGGGGTGTGGGGGGGGGGGGGCTTGAACGGCGACGAGAGGGGTGGGCGTGAAGGGGCCAGATAGAGAGAAAGAGAAAGAGAGGGGGCGAGGGGTGGGTGAAACAGAGAGAGGGGAAGGGGAGGGTGAAGGAGGGGAGGGTGAAAGAGGGGAGGGTATTTTAGTAATTTTATTATAAAAATAATCATTTCAATAAGATTTTGTTAAAAATTTAATGGATTTTGATGGAAAGGACTATAACGGTCAAAAAATAAGAATTTAGGATTATCTTAGCAAAAAAAAAAAAAAGGACCCAACTGTCGTATTTTCAAGAATTCATGGACTATTTAGGCTAATTACTCTTTTTTTTTATTTAATTTCTTTGTTTGTTTTTTTTTTTTTTTTATTTTTGAAATGTCCCATAATCTATTAACTTGATGCAGAGTAAATGTACATGGAATTGTAAACATGGACGGTCTAGTCTGGTCCATCTGTACCAAAAGGGATAAATGAACCGCGTCAACTCGCAATTTTACAAACTTACTAGTTTTGCTGGTTTTCTAAAAAATTCAAAGAATATACCCGACCTAGACGCAAACATGTATACAAGTCGGACTTTCCCATGAACTGTCCTCTCCATCCAGGTCCATATATATACATATATATCATGGTCCATGGTCCATATATATCTATGTATAGTCGACCCGAAATGGTTTTATTTATTTAATAAAGTTCAGAATGATGTGTACATATATATATATATGTATATATATAGGGCCCGTAATTAGAATAGGTTGGGCAGGAACAAGTGGTATGGTTTAGAGGTCTATGTTGTGAATTGCATTGGTTGCTATCAATTGGCACGGAAATGCAAAAGCCTAATCAGTTAATACTCTACAAAACGTAATTAATTGTCGAGTGGTCATAATTTAATTAAGTTAAATAGGTAGAAAGAGCTAACTTTAAAAGTCAAATATATTCCATCATATTTATAACCATAATTAATTATTAGACACGCGGACTTGTAAAGGGTAGGCAGGCAATAGGATGCCTCTGGCAGGCATTTTTATTTAAGTTGATAATAACTTGATACAGACACATATATATACATATAGTGAGAGAGAGAGAGAGAGAAGGAGAGCAACTAGTTGATAAATTAAGTTTGCGCTAAAATTTTGCAGCACTCAGTTTGTTGAGACACGAAACATACATGATTCAACTGCGCCCAAATATACGTGATTAATTTATCCCAGCAATATATATATATATATATATACCGGAATGTATACGCATACACAAACTATATACCATGTATATGTATGTAATTAATACAATATTTATTTGATTGTGGCTCTCCGATATTAATAATCAGCTAGCTAGGATATAATAAGAGTATAATTTTCATGATCTATCTTATCATCACTTATTATCAGTGAGCACTACCAACCAAATTATACACACACACACACATATATATGTTTCCCACCGGCCGGGTGTCACATGCATGATCTGTACGTTTTTCTGATAGATCAGGTAATTTTTATTATAATTATTACTTTTTTTTTTTTTTTTGGCTGGAAAGGTAGATCAGGTAATTGTTCTTTGCAAACAACTGTTAATTTAATTTGCATTTTAGTCCAAGCTAGTTAGCTACGTATACTCTGATGAACAGCTTTCATTTTATTCATTAACAACTAGCTTCAAAGACAGATTGATGGGGGAGATCATCATGAATATAGAAGCCCCGATAGCAAAATACGATCAACTACATATTCTGGTTATTTGCTCCCCATTTATATATGCATATATGTATGTAATCATTCTTTTGTTAATATGTTTCGAGTTTATATTGGTAAATATATTCTGCATGCAATTACGTAATATATTCTGTTTTGTAGTGGAATAAAGTTTGCCTTTCACTTTCCTAGAAACTTACCTTAATATGTATAGATGGATAATCTATATATATAGCTAGCTCGTGCGCGCGCGTATGTCTATATATATATATATAGAGAGAGAGAGAGAGAGAGAGAGAGAGAGAGAGCATGATTGCATGGGGATATATATAAAATTATGGTGATGATTTTGATGGTGGTTAATATTATTCATTGTACTTCAGATCATAGTTTGAGAAGGCTGCGGAAATTGAAGAAGCAATTAATAAAAAGTAAAAAAAGGGTAAGTGGAAATATATTGAACCCAAAAAAAAGATAAAAAGATGCAGAGTAGGCCGTCGGCAAGTAAGCAGTTGCCGGGAAAAGCGGTTATAGTGTTGTGCCTTGCAAGCTTTCTGGCGGGTTCTCTCTTGACCACCCGTACCTATTGGTCTTACCTTTCTCATCATCATGATCATGAATATCCTTCTCAAGAATCTGTTCATCATCATCATCTTCTCGTCGATCGTGATCATGATCATCTTAATCTCAATCTCAATGCCAACCACAACCCTCGTCCCTCTTGCCTCCATGATCATCATCATGATCAGCAGCAGCAGCCGAAGGTAATAATTACTTCTCTACACACACACACACACACACACACATCCTGATTCCTTAAGCAAATAGTTTTTTCATCGATTATGCAGTATATACAAGTATATGCACGTTTTTGTACTATATATCATGTTTAATAATATTATAATTATGCGAATGATAACCAGAAAATGATGGAACGAAAATCTGGAGATATCATGGAGGAGGTCACCAAAACCCACCGAGCTATCCAGTAAGATGTGATGTTTAATAATATCTAAAAAAATATAATTGTTGATTAATCAAGTAATATTCAAATTATTGTGACTAAATATTACAAGTAATGAATATTATTGGAAAATAATGTATAAAATATGAATTTTAATTGGATGGTGGAAATTATATATATATATATATATATATATAGATCACTGGATAAGACGATATCGATGTTGGAAATGGAGATAGCGGGGGTGAGGACAAGGAAGGCGTGGCAGAATAATAAAAGTAATGGCACGTTAATAATGATAAGTAACATGAAAGGATCAGAGAGTGACAAAATTATTAATGGACGTGAGGAGGAGGAGGAGGAGGAGGAGAGAAGAAGAAGAAGAAGAAGAAGGCGTTCGTGGTGATAGGGATAAACACGGCGTTCAGCAGCAAGAAAAGGAGGGATTCATTGAGAGAGACGTGGATGGCGAGAGGAGAGAATCTGAGGAAGCTGGAGAAGGAGAAAGGGATTGTGATGAGGTTCGTGATAGGCCACAGCGCCACCCACGGGGGAGTGCTGGACAAGGCCATAGACGCCGAGGACGCCGAGCACCACGACTTCCTCCGCCTCACCAACCACGTTGAGGGCTACCACCGCCTCTCCTCCAAGACCCCCATCTACTTCTCCACTGCCTTCTCCCTCTGGGACGCCGATTTCTACGTCAAGGTCGACGACGACGTCCACCTCAACGTCGCCATGCTCGTCTCCACCCTCTCCAACCACCGCTTCAGACCCCGCATTTACATTGGCTGCATGAAATCTGGCCCTGTTCTTTACCAAAAGTACGTGCGCCGCGCCTGATCGATATTATCTCCTGTCTGTCTACATCATTTTCATGATCTATTCTTTTCTTTCTTTTTTCTTTTTTTTTTTTTTCAAATTTGAGCATGCATGTTCTCATATAATTGGCTATGATCATCACGACATACGTAAGTTTATAAATTTATATATATGTATGGATGACGATGGAATGTAAGCATGTGGACAGGGGGCACAAGTACCACGAGCCAGAACATTGGAAATTTGGGGAGGAAGGGAACAAGTACTTCAGGCACGCCACAGGCCAAATCTATGCCATCTCTAAGGACCTTGCTTCCTACATCTCCATTAACTCGTACTATTTTTTCTAATTTACTCTTTTTGTTAGTTAGAGAGAGTATTTGTTGTTGCATTTTCTTTACTATTATTTTTACTCTGATCCCAAAATCCAACTTCATTGATGGGCTCAAACTCTGGGCCTTTTGTTAATTTCCAAAAATATAAATGAATGGATGAATGAATATGGGCAGGCCCATTTTGCATCGATTCGCGAACGAGGACGTGTCGTTGGGCTCGTGGTTCATAGGCCTTGAAGTCGAACACGTCGACGACCACTCCATGTGTTGCGGGACCCCTCCAGGTACTTGGAATTTTTGTTTGTTTTTGCCAAAGTCACGTGTATTTTAGTTTCGTTGTGACATGGTAATATGTATATTACTTAAATAAGCATATAAAAGTAATGAAAATGTTAAAAAAATTAATAACAATAATAATAAAATTGTAGATTGCGAGTGGAAGGCAAAAGAGGGGAATGTGTGCGTGGCGTCGTTTGATTGGCAGTGCAGTGGAATATGCAAATCCGTGGAGAGAATGAAGAGCATTCACACCTCCTGCGGTGAAGGCAATTCTGCTATTTGGAGCCTTCATCTCTGATTCCATATCTATGTCATCTTTTCTTTTCTTTTCTTTTCTTTTTTCCTTTTTCTCATGCTTTTTCATTTTAGGCTCTTCCTCTTACTATATGTTGTTGACAATTAATCTCAAGAAGAAGATATCGTAAGTGTTCAAATTTACCTAATTAGAGTCCTGTTCTTTTACTCTTATCAAAATTATGGAAAAAAAAAAAAAAAGGATAACAGTATAATTTCCAAGGAAATATGGTTGTGTTTTTTTTTTTTTTAATAATAATTTTTTCTATTTTAATGGATAAGGAAGGAAACATGGTTGGGATTTTTTTCAACGACATTGAGAGAGCACAGTTGATATCTTATTATTTTATTTTCTAAATGTTGAGTATTGCGACTTATTAAGAGAGAGAGAGAGAGAGAGAGAGAGAGATCACAGTGGATGATGGAGATCTGTATTTATTTTCTAAAATTTTGGTTTTTAAATATCTGTTGAGATTTTGGAGGGACATCTCTCCCGCCTCTTTTTTGTGTTCTGTTTCTGCCTGTTTCTATTCTTTATTTATCATTAATTAATTAATGATACGTGATAAATTATTTATTAGATTTGTTTACTATTTGGGTTGAATGTGAGGTAAAATGAAATTTTTAAATTTAAATTAATTAATATTTTAAAAATTAATTATAAATTTTATTGATTTAAAAAAAAATAAAAATTAAGATGAAAAAATATAATTTAATTAAAATTAAATTTTATTATCAAAAGATAGATTAAAATTATACATTATCTTTGGAAACAAATTTCGAGACAGCTTTTTTCTTTCTTTCTATTTTTTTAAATCGAAATAGAAAAGTGTTTCACTTTCACAACAGGGGGGTGGAGAAACCGCCTTTCAATGTTTTTTTTTTTTTTTTTTGGGGGGGGGGGGGGGGGGGTTTTGAGAAACTGAGAGAGACCGCCTTTGTTTGTCACTACGCTGGCCAAAAAGTGCCTCGAAATAGTTTGCAGTTTGAACGCGTGGAAACGACTTCCTTTTTTTTTTTTTTTCACTTTCTTCGAGCAAAGTTCCAAATATAAATATTTTTTTTTGCCAACGTTATAATATTTTTTTTTTCCAATGTTGCCAAAATAAATATGAAACATGTATATATATATAGCAAAATTGAGATGGACCTCCCAGCTGACTCCAATAAAATAAAAATAATAGAAAACGATTTATTTCTATTTATTTTTTCAAAACAAAAAAAAAAAAGAGGAGAAAAAATAAACAAATAAATAAAGAAGAGGAAGGCAGTGGGAAGCGAACGTAATAAAAGAGGGAAATTGTAGAGGGAGAGAGAGAGACAAAGCGGAACCGCCATAGACTTGAAAGACTTAAAATTTATTTGTTTTCACCACAAATAAGTATATAGAAGGAGGAAAAGGAAAAGCAACGAAAAATCATCAAATCAATAAAAAAAAAAAATCGAAAAGCAAAAAGAAGGAAAGGAAAGAAGGAAGAGGGAAGATGGTGATGGTGATGAGATTGGGAGGGAAGGAAGATGAGATTGAGAGGGTGATGAAGAAGAAGAGGAAGAAGAGAGTGAAGCGGAGGAGGCTCAGCCACTCTGGAGATCTGCCGGACTTGTTCACGGCGTTTCCGACAACCCAAAAGCCCTTCAGCTTCAGGGACTCCATAAAGGCATTCCTCAACGGCCACGCCCGCCTCTCCCTGCCTCCCTCCCTTTTCCCGTCTCTGCTGGCGTGGCGCCTCACTCTCCGCCTCTCCTCCGCCGTCGTCGTCTCCCTCGACATCGTCGAAGAGGACGTCACCTCCCCCTCCCGCTGCCTCTACTGCGACCACTGCCGAGTCCTTGGTCAGTCCTTTTTCTTCTCTTTTTTCTTTTTTTGTCTTTTTTATTATTTTTTTTTTGGCCCATTAAAATAATACAAAGAAAATATTATTTGTATTTATTTTCCTGTTTAAAATAAGAAGAGTAGCCTCCCGCATTCATATATCTGGTTTGTCATCCTTGGAATTTTGGGAGACACCTTTTCTTTTAGTCAAATTACATAACCTACAGAACATTCTCTGTGTGTTTTTGTGTGTGTGTGTGGTTTTTTTTTTTTTTTTTTTTTTTTGTGATGAAGATTTCTATTTTTTTTTTTTAAGTAAAATTTGTATTAAGGAAGCTCGATCTTATATATATGTGTGTGTGTGTGTGTGCGCGTTCATATATTTTAGGAAAAGATTGATGAGTCTTAATTGTGTTCTGTCAATTGTCAAAGGACAATCTATTAAGAAAAAAGAAATTTCTTTAATTTGAAAAAAAAAAAATGAAGGATGGAGTGGGCATCCGGTATGCCGAAAGAGGTACCACTTCATAATAAGAGCAGAAAGCGTGTCGTCACATGAAGATGATGAAGAAGAAGATGAAGATCATGAAGATGAAGATCAAGATGAAGATGAAGAAGAAGAAAAAAGCTACTTCAACTCCTGCACTTCTTGTGGCTCCTCTCTTCTGCACTTCTCCGATTCCAGGTTTACCTTTTTATAATTCTCTCTCTCTCTCTCTCTCTCTCTCTCTCTTTTAGCGCTATGCACAGAATACCAATGCTGTTTGATTCAATGCTTGCTTGCTTTCTTTCTTTCTTGTACTAATGATGATGATGACGATGATAATCAGGTGCAAGCGATGCAAGACAGCCATAAGCACCGACGACGTGGAGGATTGGATTTATATTCAGTCGGAAGATCAGGCTCACCTTCTCCACGCTGTCGTCCACTCCAACGGCTTTGGCCATCTTCTCACTCTCAACGGCAAACAAGGCGGTTCCCTTTTTCTCTCCGGTCGCCATCTCATGGACTTCTTGGACCGCCTTTGTCATTCCCTTTCTGTCAGGTTTTGTTTCTTTTCCATTTTCCTTATTTGCATTTTGTTCTCTCTCCATGTTTTCATGTTTTCATGAAAGTTTTCTCTGCTACTCTTGTTTTGCTGTGTAAGAATGAACAGATGATATATGCTCGGTTCTCTTCGACTTTCTAACCAAAATTACCTTTCCGTGGATTTCTGTTTGTTGGAACAGGAAGATGAGTGTGATGGATGTGTCCAAAAAGCACGGGATGGAATACCGGCTGCTGCACTCCATTGCTGAGGGTCATTCTTGGTACGGCAATTGGGGCTACCAATTTGGTGCTGGCTGTTATGCCCTCACCCAAGACGCCTACCGCAAAGCCATTTATTCCCTGTCCGAAACGCCTCTCTCACCTCTCCTATTTCACTCTCGAACTCCTCCATCTCGCTTCCAATCTCTTATTGCCTTCTACCAGTCCTTGTCCCACACTGAACTCACCACCTTCAAGGATCTCTTCTCCTTCATGTTGAGTCTCATCCGTGAAGTTCGTGTGTGTACAACAACATCTGAGAAGAAGCCCCATTCCCCCTCTTCAAATGTGTTGTGTTTGTGGACAAGGAATGATGTCGAATGCTTGCAACAAGCAATGATTAAGGTCCTACGTGCCTCAGCCAGCTGCGGTTGGGTCACAAGATGCATGCTCAAGGGCACCATGTGCAAGGCCGCCTCACTGGCACTTATTGACTACTGCCTCAAACACTTTGGAGGCAAAGTCACACACGATAGCTTGGTAGTTCGCTCCCGTTGCAATCCCGTTACTAGCATCATAGAATACAGGTAAAACTATGTGACCTTTCCTTTTCTGATTGCTGATAGTTATTTCCAACTTGTTCTATGAAGCACTCTAATTTGTCTCCTATTTGTTTCTTACAAACATTGCAGGCTTGAGCCTTTGAATAGCATTAACAGTGGCTCTGCTGTGAATTTCGTTCACCCATCAGAAGAGCAAGTTATACACGATCTGAAGTTCTTGTACGAGTCTCTTCTTCACCCTGACACCATGGTGAGTTATAAGCCCCAAAGGATCAGGGATCAAGTGATTGATTCAGCGACTAAACTTCTTGATTGCAAGCAATTCGTCAAGGTCTACATGTCTGAAACCGTTGCAGTGGAGAGTCCCCAAGCAATTAACCTATGGTGTCATGTGCAACTTTCGGACCTACCCAAGGGGGAGCCAATGGTGCCCCCGGAATTAATTGTCTTACCCTTGAATGCAAATGTGGCTGACCTTAAAAGTGTGGTCACCCAAGCCTTTCGAGAAGTATATGCCATGTTCAAGAGGTTTCAGGCTAAGGAGTTGGTTGAATTTGGCTCCATAGATGACTCGATTACAATTAAGTTTTTAGTAGGAACAAGTGGGTCAGTTCGACTTGTGGGAAAGTGCGGTGCAAAACATGGGCTTAATCGGTTCCGTATGGAAAGAGGAATTGAGAGCTGGACTGTCAGTTGCTCATGCGGAGCTAAGGATGATGATGGCGAGAGAATGTTGGCTTGTGATACATGTGGTGTTTGGCAACACACAAGGTGTGTTGGGATTGCCAATTCGGATGAAATCCCCAGCAAGTTTGTTTGTTTGAAATGCGTAAACTTTTGCTGCAACAAACGTCGAAGCATCCATAACTGTACCAAGGATGCCAATTCTGTTTCGCTCTCGAGCAGGACTTGTAGAGGAAAAGCAGTGGCCGAAGATGGCCTTAAACTAACAACAAACTTGACCATGTCATCTACTGTACGTTGAGTGCTCTTTACCTTGTTTACTGTAATGTATTATCTATGTACAGTTATATCTTTAAGTTGGGGGCGTTTTGGGTTTTCAGGAGACTGTCAAACTCTTTGTAGGCTTTCTTTTCCTCGCCGTTTTCAGGGTCTTAATTAAGGCGATGAATTTTTGTACCGTCTAGTTTACAAAATGTGTAAAAGAGCAGCGGAAAAGAAAAGAAAATATTTATTAAAAAAAAAAAAAAGAAAAAGAATTCTTGTTGTATTCTCGGGTAAAGTTGTAATGTTTATGCACTTTTTTTCTTCTAAAAGAAGACCTGCAATATATTAGATTTAGGACATGTGGGGTGTGTCTCCTCTTTGTTCTCCTTTTTCTTCTAGTTCCAATTCTAAGTCGGGAACAGGCCGTTCTGAGTTGGCGAAAGGTGGGCTCGTAACACCAACTGCCCTGCTCAAACTTGTATATTTGGCAACAACATCCTTGTACAGACTCAGCAATTTCTCCACATCCTTAGCCGTCAATTCACCAGCCTCTGCTTCCATATAAGGATAACTCGACCCACCTGTAATTAATGCAGTTCAAAAAAAAAAAAAACATATATATATATATAAAGACAATTCAAAACATAGTACGAGGTAAGTCTATCATGTGAATATGCCATGCAAACATTTCGTGCGAAAGTTTAATTTGCATATCCCTCCCTAAAGGCAAAGGCTTAAAAAGGGAGATAGTTTTATCATTGTCATGCTATTGCTATGCAAACACTTCATGGTACAAGGCTTACCACCAGTAACAGTATCTTTGCTGTGCGTTCTTGCCAGACAATCCAGGTCCATGTGGTCTTGTGAGGTCGTCCTCATTGCCTCCAATTCCGACGAAGGGTCCTTTGGTGTTGCTGCCCTCATGCTCTCCTCGAATTCCATTTCGTCCATGGAAAGCGATTTTGCATTTAAGTCAACAATAAATGCTTTTGATGAAACGAGATTAGTGAAATAGTAGGCTGCTTCTGAAACAAGTTTTGTTTGCCTTCGATACAACTGGATGAATCTGAGGTTGGAATGCAACTGTGGAGGATTGGCCTGTTGGTTCTCGGAGAATTAGGAACTCCATGTTAAAAAGACTACTCAAAGTGTTTTACTACTGAAAACAAATAACCAGTTTGAGAATTGCATGCATTTGAAATATGAACAGCAGCAGAAGGGCAAATTACCAAGGAGAGCTTGCCTTGATGGTTACATATATAAGCAGAGGAAGAAAGTCATCAGCCCCCGCGAGTAGATGGTTCTCTGACATTGATGCGCTGAGCAACATGTTGTTGATGAATTTGCAACAACTCATGATGCACATGAGCTTCTCACTAGGGGCTTTGAAAGAATTAATCTTCTGCAGTTCTTTTGCTGCGATCTGGGAAGAAGTTTAAAAATAAATAAAATAAATAAATAAAATAAAAAATAATAAAAAAGGGGGGGGGGGGGGGGGAGGGGGCAAAATTCGTGATAATTAAGCTCAATGGAATTGAAAATTTGTAGAAATTATTAGTAGAGAAATGAGCTCAAAGTATAAGCATACAAGGCATGAAGGTTCATTATGAAGAAGTGGTGGAATGTCCAAATGGTGAGGCTTCAAGAAGGTCTGCAGAGAGTGTATTTTGCAAGATAGTTGAAGGTCCATCTTTGTATCTTCTGCAGAGGACGGAAACGTGCGGCTGAACAATTTTGTCATCACGTATTTCTCCAATCCCTACACATTCGTGTTTACTAATCAAGAATTTTAAGCTATGGAAACAGAATTTTTAAAATTATTTCTTATTCTAATTCCTGGAGTTAGTAAACAAAACAATAGGAATTCAGTTGTTCTAGGACTTTTATTCCTCAACGTTTAGTAATCATTAAGAAAATTCAGTTGTAATGGAACTTAAATCATGTACTCTTGAAACTCTAATGCCACTTTTTTGAATTCCTCACTAATAAAGCCTTAACAGATTCCTTTGGAAGAAAGTTAGACCTCCATAGCAGAGTCAATGTCAAGATGAGTGGCAGCTGCCCACAGTGGATGATCTGCAATTGAAGCTTCCATGGCAGTGAAGAAATCTTGCACCCTTTTCCCATCATTTTCAGGATTCGCCGCGTAAAACGTAAATGACACAATAAAGCTGATACATCATCAACGCACATTTTTTTTTTTTTTTTTAATTTCTTCAGAAGTTGCACCGTCATTAACAAAACATCTCTTTCTTTCTTTTTTAACTTTTTTTCCCCCTTTTCATGAGGATAGAATTAAGCAGAAAATTAAATAAAAAACAAGAAAAAAGGAAAACCTCTTGATGGAGCGGACGAGATCGAGAGAAGCAGGGTTTCGCATTCGATTGAGAAAATCATAAACTTTGTTGGTGGAAGCAGAGGTAGAGGCAGCTGCCGAGGAGGAGGAGGAGGAGGAGGAGGAGGATGCGTCCATTTTCAATAAACAGAAAATTTCTCAGAGAAGTGTGACTAAGAAACAAAGTTATTTAAGAAGCATTGAATTTTGAGAAGAATGGTAGCTTTTTGCCTTTGTTATTCCTCAAAAAAAAAAAAAAAAAAAAAAAAAAGAATAATCAATTTTGTAAACAGGACACAGGAGGAGAAAGTTAAACAGATGATGCATGGAATGTTAGGTTTTGTCACGTGACCTCTCCCTCTTTGACTTTCCAGTTTTATTATTATATTATCATGTTAGGTAAGCGTTCAAGGTAACATTTAAAAAAAAAAAAAAAAAACAACATCATGACATTGAGTTACTTAGTAGGAATAGGTATTGTTTTTAAAATGATCTGCCCTGTTTCTCTCTGCTTCGCCTTTTCATCTTTTTTGCAATATGCTAATTAGAGTTTCATATTAGTTTTCCTTGTTCAAATATCTTTCTCGTTTTTTCTTTATTAATATACCTCAAATACAAAAATCCAAAAAAATTTAACAATAATAATAACTACTTAAACAAGAATACCGTTATGATTTTATGGTATCAGACCAACACGATACAGACGCAAATTTGAAAACCTTGTGCTGATTAATTGATTTCTCTCCTTGATCAACTAGACTTTATAAGAGTACTACACACGTAAACTCTACTAGCTAACTCTTCATTTATACAAACTCGTATTGTTCATCTTCCAATCAAATTAGGAAAGCTTTCAAATGAAAAATTATAAAAAAAAAAATTTTTAAAAAAAATCCTCCTCTTCCTTGTGCACTCTTTTTTTGCCACCATCATATCCCCTTATAAGTTGTATTTTTCGGTTCCCACAACCAGGATCGTGTTTTAGCGTTAATTTGAAGTATTCTGTTGCCTCGCCTCCCTAATAGTCCTCTTCGTTGAATAAATCTAACAGTGCAAGTGCCTGCAATCCAATGAATTAAGATCAAAAGCAAACTCTAAATACTTGAAATCACAATACTTTCTTTCTTTCCCTTTTTTTTTTTTTTTTTTTTTTTCTTTTTTCTTTTTTCTTTTTACTAGTTATCCAATGCGTCTGGTTTCTCAATGGACGTATACTGCACAAGTCCTGTCACCGACTTGATTCTTGATTAATCGGCTCTTAACTTAACTTGTTTGTCAAAAT
Organism: Ficus microcarpa; assembly: GCA_025413485.1. Taxonomy (NCBI): domain Eukaryota; kingdom Viridiplantae; phylum Streptophyta; class Magnoliopsida; order Rosales; family Moraceae; genus Ficus; species Ficus microcarpa. The sequence continues at coordinate 5,236,309 of CM046383.1, read as the reverse complement.
TAAGTTGTCAAATAGCATGACCAAATTTAGGGGGGAAAAAAAAACAAAACAAAACAAAAAAGAATAAAAGAAAAAGGAGAAATTATTAAGATGATGTAGTTGTGATTATATTTGTACCTCCGGTACAGAAAGTTGCAAACGAAACTTTGGACCATCATAGTGGTATAAAATAGGCCTAAATGCATCTTCTTTAAGTGGTTTGCAACTCTTCTTGGTTCGGATTCTAACCTGAAACAACGCCCAGATCGTCAGACGAAGAATTTCATTTTCGAAGCCCTATCATCTCGTAGGTATCAATAAAGAGTATCACTTGTTTTACAGACTCTTTGGATACCAACTCATATGGTAAGTGATTGTATTGATCATCCACAAGGGGAAGGAAAAAAAAACGACAATGTGCTAATCGCGTCGGTTAGTGATAAGAATTGTGATATAAGTTTGGACCATTTTCACTAATAAAAGGGTGGTTAATAAGGTATAAAAAGAACCTGTGCTGGAAACCTTGAGCCTCCGTGTGGGCACTTCTTGTCTTGCCAAGCGGTTGGGTCTATGTTAGACCCTCCGAAACTCACAGCCTATTTTTAGTTCCGATTGAGGAGAAAACACAAGCCGTTGTCAAATGACAACACAAAAAGTATGGAACAAAAGACACAAGAATCATTTGCAAAAAGAAGACATCAAAATGAAGCCAACCTGGTATACTCCATGAAGCTGGTGGGTGGTGTAGTTATACAGAAAGAGTGGTAAACCTGGGACTATTGCCCTCACCGAGTCCTTGTATTTTGGTGGAAGCCCTGCACATAATTGTAATTCAAATAATCAATTGGAACTGTAATTCATTTGTATACTTTTTCGCTTATTAGTGCATGTAACTATATTTAGAAGTTGTTTTTAAAAAAAAAAAAAAAATTAAAGCTGCATTTTAAGAAACTCACAGAAGATAACTTCAAAAGCTCAAGGGGAAAAAAAAAAAATGAAAAAACACTTCAATTTGGAGGCCCCGAATTAAATTATGAAGATCAATATTGAGGTAGTAGAAACAAAAGAATAAAAGTAGAACATACCAAAGAGTTGGCGATGGAGATCATCTTGCATGGTCTCGTTGTTGCATACGAAAATGAAACCTCCCAACACCTCATTTCTAGGCAACATTTCAGCAGGGGGCAATATAGTCTTACTTATAAGCCGCTTGGGATCCGGCTGAGGCTGAGGCCGAGGCAGAGGCTGGTAAATCCACTTCATGTGTTGCTGATAAGCCAATGCTTTCGTCTCCACAAGTAGTGATCTTATCAATGGCGACGGTCGACAGTTTTCTTGATGTTCATCTTCCTGATCCGTGTTTGAAGACAGCTTGAATTGATCTCTATCAGACTTCCGGAGACTTGTAGTACGAGTAGCAGTAGTTGTCAACAAACTCAAAGATCTAGTTGACATGATTCACCTGATGATATAAATTATAAACAGACGTTGTTCATGAAATATGACAACCAAATAAGGAGTTAATGTGAAATGTCAAGTGTTATATATGGTTAGCTACTACTTAAAACTATTGAGGGGAGGGGACGGGGGTTATCATCTCTAGACATGATGATCAACTTTTTATTTTTTTTTTATTATATTTTTTTTTTTTGAGGTTTGCTGCTTTTTCTCACCCGCTCACCAGAATTTGAATCAAAAGACTCCGCCCAATGTGTTTATTTATTGGCCACATATAAAGTAATACACTACTCAATCATAAAGTTAAATATATATTTTACTTTTTGATTTTGAAATCTCTCCCTCCTTCTCCTTCTATGGACGCGACCTATACATTTATATATATATATATATATATATATGCAAGTTCCTTTGCCAATTGCGACCCCACCGTGACTTATTTAAAAGGAATATTAACCAATTGACAATGTTAAGCTATTACTGCTACCTATTACTTTTGCCCTCGATATCTCACGATAATGAACACAATTATTCTAAAAGAAAAGTCCATTGACAATTTACAGTTAAGAAAGTTTCTTTTTGGAGTATTTAATCTAATATAATCAAGTTTAATTTTTGCTTAATTCTTGTCAAAAATAAGTTAGCTTTCTGTTTTCATTTTTTCTTTTTATCTTTCGTAATTATTTATTTCACCAATTCTACTTGTAGTTTCCCATTTCTGTTTGGATCCATTTAACCCGTAAATGTACTAGTCCTATCTTCTGTAAGAGGTGAAATTTTATTAATGAATGAAATTTGAGTAATTACTCTGCTCCTTTTCTATTTTTGGAACTACTGGATCAGGGAACTTTATTAATTACCGAGTTAACAAATTTATCCTTCATTTAGTTTTCTTTGTTTATTTTAACATATGCTTCCATTTCATTGCATGACCTATTATAGCCTTTACAGCTTCATTATCAAGGGAGGAAAAAAGAAAAAGAAAAAAGAAAAAAGAGGAGAAAAAGACATTCGTAGCAGAACTTCTCATCTCGGCTTATTAATTTCATGGATATGTTTGGCAAAATTTTTACTTTTGTTTTTAGTCAATAAAAAAATAGAAACAAAAACTATAACTTCTCAATACATATTTGAAATAAAAAACCTTACAAGATCAAAATGATTTTCAAAGTTTTCTAATATTAATATTAGAAAAATATTAAAATGAAGTTAATAATTCTGAATTTAGACTTTGTTATAAATTTTAAAGTCTACTCAAATGATGTTATATTGTAATTCATATATTTTGGCTTTAACAGGAAGAACTTCTGGAGACTGCAAGCTTTTCTAACAGATTATCCACACGCTTTCAAAACCTGTTTTTAGACCAATCTCTTTTCTTTTTCTTTTTTTTTTGTGGGGGGGGGGGGTGTGGAGGGGTGTGAGGTGGGTTCACTTGATCCAGAATTCTTTTCTCTTGTCTATTGCTAGCAATAAAAAGAACTTCAAGCTATGGAATACATACGTGTACACATGTTATGTTCATTTTAGATTTCTGAATAAGTTCCTGGATAACAAGTTTGAGGATTTCTTTGTTGATGATAGTGACCATATTGATGATAATGAAAATACCGATTGCGATCTTGATGTTAGAACTTTGAGCTGATGAATGTGCTAACTATAGATATGATACAAGAAATAAAACGGTTTTATATAACACTTCTATTCAAATTAGCAAAAGCAATGTCTCCTTACATTCATGATGTGGATGTGAATGAATCAAATTACAATCCCTCGGTCTATCAGTGAACCATCTCTCTAGAGATTGTGAAAGATGCTCCACTAAAAATATTGTGATTACTTCTACTCATATTCCTCAAAATAGATCCTACTGTAATAGCTCAGAATAAATTAATTACATGCATTTCGATACAAGGCTTCTTATTCTAGAATAATGAAAGCACTTTTTTGCTCTCTCATATACCAGGGGATTTCACTTGAAAAAGAAGATATATTAATTGATAGATATTGATTGAACAGAAAACTGCACCACTACATTCACATATATAAAGGTAGGTTTTTGAAGCACATCGAGGATTAATTAAAACTTTTTTTTTTTGGTGAAGGATTAATTAAGCCTTTGTTTAGTAAGTTAGTTAGAAATAAAATTTTTAAGTTGGAGTTGATTGATTTTTCAAAAACTAACTATAAATATTTTTGGCTTTTCAAAAGAAAAATACAAAAACTGATGTGAAAAATACAATTTAGTTAAAGTTAAACTTAAATATCAAACAAGCTATAAGACTTGATCAAATACAATTGGAATTAAATTGGCAGTTATTAGATTAACTTAATTAAGAACATTAATACAATCGATCGAGGACATGACCCGGATACATGTATGGATCAATATTTAGTGATGACATATTATTATACATGCACTAATGAAAATGAAGTTTCAAAGAAATTAATTACTTTAATAAAGCTAGAGAAAGCCCGCGCGAATAAATATTCATCTCATGTTATATGTTCCGTACACTCGAAGGCTACATAATATAAATATATATATACACTAATAATTAGGAGAGATATATTTATTAATATGATCATTTAATAGATTTATAAAAAGTTGATATGATGAGATGCTTTAAAGAGCTTACATTAGTTATGGTTTATACAGTAGATCCGGCGTGAGAATTATATAATATTAATAAATATGTATGCATGTCTATACATATGAAATAACCACAAAGAAATAGAAAGAAAGCGTGCAAATGAATCATATGGATTAACACACACACACACACATATATATATGAAAGCCTCTCAATAAAGTCGTAGTGGCATGTGCCAACTTTACCCAGCTCGCTATGGCGACTGCGTCTGCAGATGATCATTTCCAACTGTTTAGTCATTAATCGGCCTTTATATTTCCTAAATGCAAGGCCAACAATTTAGTTGCATTAATACTAATATTCCTAAGTAACTATGAATATATACATATATAATATCCACATATACACATGATTAATAATAAAAATTCAAAGTTTGAACCGTCCAATCAAAAAGCGAAAATCCCAAGAAGGGTTCAGCTGCTATTTTTCCAACCCCCCCTTGCTTCATTAGCAATCAATATCCCTAATAATTTTTATTATTTTAATATCTTCTCGGGATCGTTTATTTCCTTAAATTATTATTTAGCGCTCTTTATATGAATTAACTAGAATTTGTTATCTTAAAAAGATCACGTAGTCTCCAAGGCCATGATCATGGAGCGCGTAGCATTTGCATTACTTTGTTACTTTTTTTACTTGTTACAGAGGTCTGTTAGGAATTAGTTCCATGCATGCTTACGAGTCCCTGTGGTAATTCAATCAATAGATTAATTAAATATCAGACTAATATGCTGTTAACTCTCGAAATATATATTATTCCACTGATCTGATCGTACGCTATTTTATAGATATATATATATATATACACACGCTTAAAGGTTAATGAGCTGTGAATGATGAATTAAATAGTAGGTTTAAAAGAATTATATATATATATATATATAAAGAATGTGTTTTATAAAATATATGTATAGCTAGGTTTAAAAGAATTATATATTTACATATATATATGTAACTAGGAAGATTACATTTTGACAGAAAATTATTATTGGCTACATACATTGAAAAATATGATGAGGAACATTTTAGAAAAGAGAATGTCTCAGATATATATATATATATATATATATATATATATATATATGTATGAAAAATTAATATACATGCATGTGTATGGCAATAGCAATATTGTTACTGAGTGAGTGAGTGGTATGGAGATTGGAGCGTGTAGCTACGCTCAGAGATGGGGAAGGTGAAGAAAGAAATTACGTAAACAAAATAATATATATATATATATATATATATATATATATCTAAGTGAGCGAAGAGTTGAAAGCAGCAGAGACTTGCAGTATACGGCAGCTTGAAAGCATGCATCTCCGGCGGCGTAGCCAGCGGTCGTCAAGTTTAATAATATTCTTCTTTCACATATATGTAAATAGATATATAGAAAAATCAGAAATTGGGGGCGTTGACAATGACATGCTCATCATCCCATCCCAGCCTCATATAGTCATATATTTTCCATCCCCTCCTTTAAATTTCCTCATCATCACCAAGCAAACATACACAAACACTACTATAGTAATTCCTATTTGATAGATCGATCGAGAGAAGACTTCTATGGCGTCATCGAGCGGCGGTGTACCCCCGGGATTTCGGTTCCACCCGACCGACGAGGAGCTTCTCCATTACTACCTGAAGAAGAAACTCTCCTTCCAGAAGTTTGACATGGAGGTCATTCGAGAGGTCGACTTGAACAAGTTGGAACCTTGGGACCTTCAAGGTACCTACTCCATACTTTTATATTACACCCTCGATCCTTTTCTTTTTTTCTTTTTTTTAATTGTATACACATACATAACATATATTATTTCATCACCTTTATCATTTTGTGTTGGTTTTTGTTTTTTTGTTTTTTTGTTTTTTTTTTTTTTTGTTTGTTTGTGTGTGTGTGTGTGTGTGTGTGTGTGTTTTCTTCCCCTCACTATGTTGAATTATTTTTGAGCTACGTACTTTATTAATTAGTAGATATGTAGCTGATAAAGATGGTGAATTGATGCTGATGAATATCCAAACATAGATATAGACGTATATTACGGTACACTTGATTACTAATCGCCTGCTGCTTTTGCTTGTAATCGTTTATATCAATTATTGATCTAAATTAGCTCCTATACAGATTAATCCATCACTTTTCTCTAAGTTGTACAATAGTTAGTCTTGATTTGCCTGGACTATTAATCCTGGATATTATTATTTAAGAAACCGAAAGGAAGATTAGCGATCAACTTGCAAAACCAGATTGAGTGTTTGGATTTTAGTTTTTCAAGTTGATTTCCTTTTTACTCCTTAAAAATTACCTCAAGTAACACGTGTATATATATGTATCATCTATAACAATATTGTAGCAACAAGTATCATGCACATATATAAATTTTTTGTCATGAAGGAAGCAAATTAATTGTAGATTTTCACGTGTGGCTATATTCCTATGCCTAACTTGATGAATATATATGCTGATTCAGAAGACAATAAAAGATTTATTTTTTATGGGAAAAAATCACCGGGAAATGGAAAGACTATATAGCTAGGAGAACTACATGTGTCTTAGCTAGCAGTATACTTGATACATTAAACCCCCCCCCCCCCCCCAAAAAAAAGAAGAAAAAAAAAAGGAAAATGTTTCCACATGACATATATCAATTAGCTAGCTGGTCTTGCTTCAAGATACAGTTTTCTCATACATGCGGTCAACAGGCTAGGATAATTATGATTCAATTAATTAGGGATTACATATATATATGTATATGTACCAAATAAATGAATTATATATTGATTTATAATAAAGTATATGAATATGCATAATGTGGGGGTGGGGGTGCAGAGAGATGCAGGATAGGGTCAACACCGCAGAACGAGTGGTACTTTTTCAGCCACAAGGACAGGAAGTACCCGACAGGGTCTCGCACGAATAGAGCCACCAACGCTGGCTTTTGGAAGGCCACCGGCAGAGACAAGTGCATCCGCAACACCTTCAAGAAGATCGGCATGCGCAAAACCCTCGTCTTCTACCGTGGCCGCGCTCCCCACGGCCAAAAGACCGACTGGATCATGCACGAGTATCGCCTCGAAGAGCAAGACCACGATCCTAACCTCAACTCTTCTTCTGTATGTTACCTACAACTTCAAATTTTTTTTTTTTTTTTAATGACAAACACCTACAACTACATATATATGCTAACTTCATTATATTTCCTCATATTAATATTGGAAGATTCTATAAGGGTACCACCTTAGTCTTAGTCCTAGAATTAGTCCTAGCCCAAGTCGTGACTGTGAAAATTGAAATTTAGACTTGCGGACGTGCACATTGCATGGAACAGTATACTATGAGAGAATTGTTTCTTCTTTTTTTTTTTTTTTTTTTTGTTTAATTAAAATTGTTACAAGCACTCGCTTTAGTACTGGGGCTCTAAATTTAAATCGTTCAATTGAGATCAATAAAAAATCTTACTTTTCTTGGTACTACATATTTTTGATCAAGCAACTAATAGAAATAATTATATATGTGTGGGTTAATATATATATATATATATATATATATATGTAGGAAGACGGATGGGTGGTGTGCAGGGTATTCAAAAAGAAGAACTTATTCAAAGTAGGGAGCAGCAACGACGGAGGTGGAGGCGGCGGAGGTTCAAGTACCATCAACTCCGAAATTACGACGACTACTCATCACCAGTACTTAAATAGGACCAACACCAACAATACAAACTATACTACTAGTCATAATAATATGCAGGCCTCCACCCAATACTACTTGCTCCGCCAACCACCACATAATTTGATGCAACAACAGCAGCCAACCTTCGAACTCAACAACAAGCCACCGCCACCGCAGCCTCCGCCTCCTCCTTATCATGAGCTTGCCCTTCACTATCCTCCCCACACCCATCTTGATCACCTGCACCACTATTCCCAACCGCCACTTATCCCCAATGCCTACGGCCCAGCGGCCGACTCCAACCTTGACGCGCATGCCAAGCAACTCATGATCGCCAATGCGGCCGCCCGTGCAGACTGTGAGAGCGGCAGCGACGTCAGTGGTGCCCTCCGCGGCTACCAGCTCTGCGAGCCTGGCCTGGAGGTGGGCACGTCCACCCAACAGAATAGAGATCATCATCAGGATCACGATCAGGATCAGGATCATGATCAGCAGCAGGCCGATCATCATCAGGCGCAGGCAGGCATGACGGAATGGCCGACGATGCTGGAGAGGATGGTATCTCCATCAGCTGCAAACAATAACGATGCAGTACTTCCTTCTGCGTCTGTGTCCGCCCGCATTCATCACCTCTCTTTGCGTGCCACTACTTCTTCAGCCACTGGCGAGATGGATTTTTGGGGCTATGCTAAGTAGTTATCTTTTTACTACTAATTGTGTCTATATATATATAATATAATATATTATAATATAATTCCCCTCTACGTACCTACGTCATGATATCAAGAATCTCCTAATTACTGGTGTGCTCTAACTTTAAAATATCTCTATTGTTGATCCCAACAACATGTATTCATATTTGTCTGTGATTTGGTTTTATAATATATACCATCGTTCATGAACGATTAGTTGTTGCTTTTTCCTCGTCTCGTACGTTTTGCGCAGAAATTAAGTACTAATTGTTTTTGTCCTCTCATTTTATTCATTTATAAATCAGCATCCACTCATAATCATTACAATCACTTTAATTGTATACAGTAGTGTGTGTATTATTCATTTGCAGTTTCTACTTCACGTTTAACGGGCGTGTTTGATGAAATAGTTCAAATCATTTAATTCAATTTTTTTTTTTTTGTCTTTTTTCTTAAAAATTTTTGTATTTTCCTAAAAAATTTTTGTATTTTTCTCAAACAATTTTTTATCTTTTCTGAAAATTCAAAAAAATTTACTATTGAAACTTAAAAATCTCAACTCAAACTACTCCACCAAACGGGTTAAAAAATTCACAATACACAGTACAAATTTGTTCTCATTTATATGTCAAACCGTTAAAACAATCTAACCTTTAAAATTATGACTTTGTTTGGGAATCGGTTAATTTCAACTTGTACAAAAAGTTTTTGTCTTTTTTCCAACTTTTCTGAAAATATTTACTATTATAACTAAAATATTTTAACTCAAACTAACGAAAAAAAATAACTTCAAAAAATATGAAAAAAAAAAAAAAAAAAAAGAAAGAAAATTCCTACCGTATAAAAATTTCATTCTAATTGCAAAATATCCCTTGTCCTATAGTAGGTTTTCACTTGTGTTTCTAGAAAGTAGAGAGCTACTATATACCTTTCCATTGCCAAAAAATAAAATAAAAATAAAAAGGATTAAAACAAAAAAAATAAAACCCAGTGGTTAAATCATATATATATATATATATATTTAACTCCATCGTAATAAAATATATAGAGTCCAAGTCACTTATTCTAAAATTAAAATAATAAATAAAATCAATTATAGCTGAGCCATAAATAGGTACCTATTGGAGTTTTGTAACATGCCACATGTTGGGACCCATATGCACAGATCTGGCGGATATGACATGGATGGGGTGGCAGCCGCCTTTGTTAGTTGGTGGTTCTGCTGACTCATCCAAAAGGTTAGGGACAGAGGAGTACTCTAGCAGGGTCTCCAGCAGTCATCAGTTATGCACGGGCAGGTTAGGCTTGAAGAGACTTGACCTTCTTTTATATATATATATATATATATATATATATAAGGGAACAGTCAACATGGTGATATATGACCTTTGTAAAACGAGAGAGAAAAAACATCCAAACAAGAAAACTATGAAAGATCGAATAATCACAGGGTGAGAAATCAGATGGTTGATCTTGGAGAAATCAATTCTAGTAGTTGTTCCTTACAAGGCTATCGTTGGATTGGAAGTAACCCAATTGTACTCTAGATAATTACGATTGGAAGTAACGAAGGACATTGGAGATATGTATTTAAAGAATATAATGGAAATAATTACAATTGTTTAACTTTAATTTTAAAGATAAGATAATTTTCTGAATTTCTATGAGTATTTATGGAGACTTTGGTTTGGTATAATGACTTGGCCTTTTATAATTTGAAGTGGGTATTTATAGAGGGAAAATGACATATTTGGTTCTGAAGCATCTTCTCTCGTTCTCTGGCATAGCCTTCCTACCACATTCAATGCCTTGCAATGTTAATGTTAGGATTGATGTGACCTTCAAAATCCTCACAAAATGTGCTTAATAGTGAATAATCAATTATACGAATTTTTTTTAAGCAAAAAAATATTATACAAATATTTATAATATTTTTTTTCTTTTTACAAGAAATTGTAACAAATAATATATTTTATAAGTACTAATTAATTTTTTAAAAGATGACAAATTATAACATATATTTATAGATAAATCCTTATATTTTCAAGTAAACTCGTGGATTTTTCTAGTAAATCCTTGAAAATTTTCTAAAAGATAACTTATTTATCGTTAATTTTTAATAATATATTTATATATATAGTTTCATGTTATAAAGAGAGGATGGGAATGAATGAAGAGGGTTTTTTATTTTTTTAATTTGATATTATTTGGTTATAAATTTGATCATACTATTTTATTATTATGTTTAAAGAAGCTCTATGACACTCAAGATTCTTAATAGTGAGTCGTCAAAATATCGCGCATAACAAATCCTTATTAAGTTAGGGTTTTTAAGGAGGCCAACTAATGGACCAGAAGTCTCTCCAACTTGATAACTAGTATTGCCTCCCCATCCAGCTCTATCGATAGGTCATTTCTTCTACAATACTTAATTATTATTTTAGCGTTCTCCACCATAGAAATTGGCCTCCAGAGCCAACCCAGCGACTTCTATTAGAAAGGTGGCGCAAAGGAGGCTCAAGGGCTTGTTAAGGAAAGTGACAAGGGCCAACAGTTGGACAAGTAGGGAATGTTAGGGTAAACCAAAAAAGGGTGGGTAGAGCCGGATCTAAATGTTGGCTAGGTAAACATCTTGTAGTAAAAAGGGTAGTTATGATGAACCCTGTAAACTATCTGTAGGAAAAATGGGTAATTTACGCATTGGAATTTTAAAAAAAGTTTATTAACATCATACTAACTCATGTTATCATATATAATAAATTATTATATAATCTATGTATTTTGAGAGAAAACAACATGAATGTCGAAGGATATGATCAAAAAGAGTTTCAATCAACTAGCATTTTTTACTATTCTTCAATTCCCAGACGATAGAGTATGTGGGTACTCAATTTCTTGATCGATATTCATGCGTGGTTTTCTCCTTCCAACCACCCAGAACTCTTGCAGCTTATTATTACTATAATAGGAGAACAATAAGCTCGCTCACCTTAAAGTCTATGGTCTAAATAAAATAGGAGCCCTTAGAGTCTTCTTTGTGGGTAGATTTTGAATTCAAATAGGACACTTGAAAAAGATTTTCTCTCTCCTCCTTTCCTAATCTACATTTTTTCTCTTGTCCAGGACATAGAAAAATCACCTACAATAGGTTTAGGAGATTAAAAATTTGATTTAAATTTTTATCTCCAATTATTTTTTGATTTAATCTCCATGAATAATGTTCCATAAGTCCAATTTAAATTCAAATTAAAATCATTTCAACTTTATTTGAATTAAAAATTATGTAATAATTATCTAAATCAAATCAATAAGAAGAAAATATTTTCCTTCCATTATCCTCATAAAAAATGCCTACATAAATATAGACTAGTATAAGATTTTGTTTCAATTTCAAATCCAAATAGAATAATTGCTATATTTAATTAAAATAAGATTATCTAGATATTTAAATTAATTATCCAAATAATTAATTTATCCATATCTCTTAATTTAAATTAGTTTCATATTTATCACAAAAGATAAATATAATTAATTTAAATTTCAAATCTTATCTTCAAATAAATATTTATTTAAACTAAATAAATTAATTATACAATTATTAATTTTAGAGTGATAACACTATCTTCAAATAAAACAAAATTCACATTCTACCCTTAGTAGAAAAAAATGCCTAAACCTTATGGGAGGTGTTCCGGATTTTTCTCTTTACTAAGTCCAAGAATTAAAGCCATAATAAATATCCTAATTGATTATCATCCGTTAAAGAATTATATTGAGCTAGTAAATGGACCAATTGGACATATATATAATATGAATTCCAATAATCTATGTAATTAATTATTTTATACTAAATAAATTAATTATACAATTATTAGTTTCAGAATCACACTACTATAAACTTGAAACTGTACTCTCAATTATATATCGTACTACGTAAGCCGGTGTGTAGTTGCAGTCCAATAACCTTGTCATGTATGCAACACCATCATATGATATTCATGATTAACTTAAGTCAAAGTTCGTTGAACTTTTTGATCATGCTATCTTAAAGATCCATTATACATCAAATGGGAAAATAATTATTCACCCAAAGTGAATAATTAGTCATTTGTCCAGCAAACGACTGAGGCCTCGTCCATTTTCACATGCTATATAATGTCATTTATGAGGATAACATTTACTCTTTATAAGAGTTATGATTCCATATCTCTAAGCAAAACTCACATCGAATATAAGTCACGTACCAAATGAACCGGTCTAATAGCATATTACTACGAGACGCTTTAGCTTTTGGAACGTCAAAGTACACAAGTCATAAACATATAGTCATTTACTTATTCAAGATTAAGGTTATCGCATAATGAACGTCAAAAGTGAATTAATCTAATCAAGCAGACTTATAGATTAATTACACTTTAGTTCAGTCTAATATATCACCACCACTAGGTAATACATCTATGTCTATACTTGGGAGTCGGGTCGCTTTAGATAGTCAAGACAAATCATCTTCTCAATTAACTTTAGATAACAAAATAGTCTTTATATGAGTTAGATGCTCATCTAATCCCACAAACTATGTACTATATATTTTAGATTACTTATTTTAGAACGCTTGACTTCTCGCATACAAAAATACCTTACATGTAACATTCTAACAATTTAAATACCAAGTATTCAATTAGCCATATTTGCGTATATTTACTTTAACATGTAAATATAGATGAAGACAATATAATAAATATGTAATGAAAAATCTCAAATATATTATTAATCAGTTTAAAATAAATGAAATACAACTAAAATATTTTTCATTTTTAGGGCATTCCCAACACCATCCCCACAGGGTGGTAAAGGGAGGGCTCCAATTAGTAAAAGAAAACCGGCAATCCCTTGGTTATCCTACACTTAAAAGAAGAAGTAGAAAAGGAGTAACTAGAGAAATATTTAAATTTTCATCAACGTACCAAATGGGAGAAAAAAACAGAATTTATTTCTTCGAAACAATAAATAAAAACAACAGTAGGATCGTGGCACCTTCATGCAAAAAAAAAAAAAAAAAAAAAAAAAAAAAAAAAAAAAACTTTTTGTAGCCAATAATTTATTAAAAAAAATATTAATATGCTTAACACAAAGACGAAAAAAAAAATTTATTATTACTCTTTTTAAAAATACTATTTCACTATTTTTCTATTATTTTAATATAATTATTAATTCTTAGCTTCCGTTTGACATTATATCTTAAATTCAAATTTTTCATCTCAATTTTTGTCTTTTTCTAAAAAGTTAATAAAAATTATAAATAGTTTTTAAAAAATTAACCAACACAAACTTAAAAAATTCAACTCAAACCGTTTCACCAAACGGAGCCTAAAATTTTACAACACAGTAACGATTATTGTTGTAATTAGTGTGTACGGAGGAGTTTTTATTCTCTGAGTTAGGACGCAATTGATGTGCCTGAGGACTAATTTGACAATCTTAAGGGCTAATTTGGTAGAAATTTTTAAAAGCTACTTTTAGCTTTTTAGATTTGAAAGCAATTTCTGAAAATGTTTTAATGATCTGTCAAAAGAATTTTCAATTTTAAAAAATACTTCCTATCATTTTTTTTTTTTTTTTGTAAATTTGATTTCTGATAAAAGCTCTTCTGAGTAAACTTTGCACTTGTTTAACAAAGTTTTCTAGAAGCTGTTTTTAGCTTCGTAAGTCTAAAAATAGGTTATGAAATGTTTAGATGATATATTAGAAGAACTTCAAGCCTTCAAAAGTAGTTTTTTTAGATAAAAGTTTTTCTTACTAGATTTTAAAATTTGTAACAAAGTTTAAATTCAATATTATAAACTTCATTTGAATATTTTTATAAATTAGTAGAAAATTTAACAAAATCAGTTTGATCTTATAAGTTTTTTAGTTTTGAACACTTATTGAGAAGTCATAACTATTGTTTCACTTCTTCTACCAGCTAAAAGAAAAGGCAAAAACTTTGCCAAATGAGTTGTATGATTTGTCAAGAGAGATTCTAGCATTTAGAAAAAAGAAATTGTATCGAAGTTCAATTAATGTTATAAACTTTATATGAACATATTTATTACTTAAAATCATTTTGGTATTAAAAACTCTTTTAAAAATATGTAATGTAAACACTTACTTAAAAATCATAGTTTTCATTTCTTTTCTTCTACTGATAAAAAAAACAAAAAACAAAAACAAAAACTCTCTCCTAAACTGAAAATTTAAAACTTGTAACAAAGTTTATAGTTAGACATAAACATAGTAATTTTGACACAATAATGTTTTCATTTACAAAGCATTTATCAACTAAACATGATTTATTAAAACAATTTTGTTAAACAACTAAGGGTTAGTTTGATAAATGAGTTTGAGTTGGAAATTTTAAGTTTAAATAGTAATTTTTATTGATTTTTTACAAAAGAAAAAAACTTTTTTAGAAAAGATAAAAAAATTTTTCAAAAAAAGATAAAAAAAAGTACGGTTCATCTTGAGTTGAACTCAAACATCAAACTAACCCTAAATAATTCAAAGCAATTATCAACTAAACACGATCTGTAAAAACAATTTTGTTAAAGAAGCAAATTATACCAAAATCCCGTATTTCTTCGCAGCATTTATCAACTAAACATGATTCGTAAAATCAATTTCGTTAAACAACCAAATTATTACAAAGCATTTATAAACTGAACAGGATTTGTAAAAACAATTTTGTTGAACAAGCAAACTATACCAAAATCACGTACTTTATCATAGTTCATACTTGGAAAGTGCGTATGATTAGCATCCCAATGCAACACGTGGCAGCACGCAGGTTGAGGTGCATGTACACAATGGTGGACGAAGCAGTCCCTGAACAAAATCCTCTTCAAATTGCAGTTCTGGTCTAGACTCTAGAGCACCCAAATCAAAAGAAAAGACCACTCTCGTCTGTCTATCTCTCTCCTAAAACCCCTCCGTTTTTCCTCTCTCTGTCTCTGTCTCTGTCTCTGTCTCTGTGAGTGTCTGTCTCTCTCCGTGTCCGTCCCAGGTGTAGCCGGCAAGGAAGGATGATCAAACTTTCTCGTCTGCTCTCAACCTCAAGGTAACCCACCACCACCACCATCGTGTTCTCTTTTACTCTTTTTTCAATTTTCTTCTTCTGCTTAGTACTCGCTACAAAAACAAAACAAAACAAAAATGTCATCTTCGGGTTTTTCCTGTTTTTAGGAAAAAGACCTCCTTTTTTTACCCTCCAAATGAGCTTTTCAAACCTACGCTGTCCCTGTTAGTTTTAATCATTACAAAACCAAAAAAAAAAAAAAAAAAATGGGGGATTTTGAAACCTGAACTCTTGTTCTGCTCTACCAGTGCCATGGAGACGCTTGTTCGATTTATGGGTTTAGTTTAAAATCTTCTGAACTCAATGCTTCAACAACTTAATTCATATTTCAAAATCAACTTGAAAGCCCGCAACAGGATCCACAATTTCTACTATACCGTTAATCAAGTTTGAACCTTTTAAGTTTTATCTGCTTTAGTTTTGCCTCCTCTTTGAGTAAACTGTTTGTATATAAATATAAACATGTAAATGTTGAGAAAGATAAAGCGAGTTACATTTCTCGGAGTTTGATAGAGGAAGGCAGAAAAAAAATCAAACGACAAAAGTGTGTTGGTTCAAATAACAAGTTATTTTTTCTTTTAGGGTTAGTGTAGTCTATATGAGCTTAGAACTACCACTGTGGTGTAAATATTCTTTTTCTACAAGGACATTATGATGGTAGTATCATTTTCTCAGTTTAATTTTCTAGTATCGTTCTCTGTTCGTGGTTTAGAAAAAACTCCATGCTTGTGGACATTTGTTCAACCATTTTGATGCTTGCTTTCCATCTATTGGAACTGTTGTTTCTCTTGGTAGCTAATTCATTGTTTTTAATTTCTTGGATCAAACTCTCACTTTTTTTTCCCCCCAAGAAAGATAGGGCTATTTTTGTTTCGTTTCTTTCCAAGAATAAAGTCCATATATTTTAGCTCCCCCCCCCCAGCACAAAACCTCAGTGCATTTGTTCTCCTGTAAGTATTAGGAGCTTTGGGATGCAACATACAGGATGTACAACATTTCTATGCAAAATGGACCAAAAAGGCAAGAAAAGAAAAGAGTTTTCTGCATGACTTGTTTGGAATAGGATGTATTCTTGAATAGGATCATCCAATTGATTTTCTCATAAGAAAAGTATGTAATGCGTGTTGTGCTAGAATTCTCTGTTTTATATTTTCAAGTAGGCATCTTTTACATCAAAATAAGTTCACCGTCCTCGATCTGGAACTTAAAAGAATGGGGAATTTTTACATAAAAATGCCATAAATACAATTTTGTTTTGTTTTCGTTTCGTAAACTGAATGTTAGTTCTACAACATTTTTTCTTTTCTTATGTTATAATGTTTTCTTTTTGAGTGAAGGAATCAGTCATCTAAAAACTTGTTATACGGGAAAGATTTCAATCTAGTTGATGCATTTCCATTACATACTTTTACTTCTCGTGCTGGAATTTCAACTTCTGCACATAATTTTGGCCTCAAAGGTAAACCTGTATTAACTGTAGTTTCCACATTTCCATTTCTTCGCCATATTGATGATGCAATGTGTGCTAATTATCTGTTCTTTTTGTTTTTGAACTTGTAGGAGGTACTGTGGCTCCTTATACTGTTTACAAGGGTAAAGCTGCACTCTCTGTGGCTCCAATTCTCCCAACGTTCACTAAATTGGATGTGTGGCCTTTACACTCTTTTCATTCTGCTGTCTCATTTTTTAGCTATGAACTTGAGTGATGCTATTCTCATTGTTTTTTTCCCCCCCTCCCTGTAGTCTGGGTTGCATGTGGTTGATCGTCGTGGTGTCGTGATGTTGAAGTTCATTCCTGCCATCGGTGAGCGCAAGTATGACTGGGAAAAGAAGCAGGTAATCTCTTTAGCTCTTGCTTCTTATGTTTTAATTCTTATCCATATGAGTTGATAGAGTGGATATCATGTTGTTTAATTTGCACTGACAATGCATACAGTTGAAGATCTTACCTGGGGAATTTTTCAGCTGGAGCTTTGAGCTCTCTGTCTTTGTCTCCGTCTCCTGTCTTGCTGCTTGGTTGATTCACTATTTGACATTCACTTTGTAGGTGTTTGCTTTGAACCCCACTGAGGTTGGATCTTTGATTAGCTTGGGTTCCAACGATTCTTGTGAATTCTTCCATGATCCTTCAATGTTGTCAAGGTTAACTTCTTCCATATTTTTTTCGTGTGAATAAGTATTCATCCACCGGATTTAAAGTTGGGATGATAAATTTGCTTACTCTGAGGAGTAGATCACATTCTGACTTGGGCCAATTGGGATACATAGCATTTTTTTTTAATTTTCAAACGTACAAGCATTTTAATTTGAAAGTGTGTTAGTAGTTCTGGAAAAAGGTTGGCTGTGGTATTGATGAAGCTGTAGTTCTGCAGTAATGCTGGTCAAGTGAGGAAGAGTTTGTCAATTAAACCTCATGCAACCGGCGGTGGTTACATGATTTCTTTGAGTAAGAAAAGCACTCTGTCGTTGCATTTGTACCTTGTATTTGGTTTTCCTTTTTTATTTTGAAAAAAAAAAAGGTTTATTTCTTAATTCTTTTTGTCTGGGTTTAACTTTTGGTGGTGGCAGCTGTTACGAACAACATTCTGAAAACGAGGGAGAACGTCAGCGTCCCTTTCACAATGGCAGAATTTGCAGTGGTGAAGACAGCTTGCAGTGTATGAAATGCGAACATCCCATAACTAAAAATAAATAAATGCACAGTAAGAACACTGGTAATGAATCCCCACACATGTAGCAGTTGAATAGAACTGTTACATGGAAAAAGGCAAAATTTCTAGGTCCCAAAATGATATGGGCAGTTTTCGTGCACCAACACTCAGACACTCGTGTGGTGATAAATGGCATTTTCGTCGACTTAGTATTTGGAAATGATAAAGGCTTTGTTTTGCTGTGTTTGATATTTGTGGTGCAGTATGCTCTGCCTCACATATTGGGGTGGGACAAGCTGACCAATAAACTACCAGCCGGTTCCGCAGGGGAAAGAGTGGATGCTTCGAAGGTTGATCGTCGAGATTTAGATGCAGAGTGGGATAAATGACGCTCGTTGCTCTACTACTATAACTCAAAATATGTTTTGTGTTTTTGTAGAGAAAATTTTTCATCTTGGCCGACCGAACTTAATTATGCATGGGACATGCATTTGCCCTGATGAATGAATGATGCTTAATGTTTTGTCCTCTCTTTTGTCGTCTGGAAATGCTTTGGATTCTTATAGTTGAACAGTCTCATCGAGTTTCCAAAGCTCCCTTTTTTTTTTTGTTGAAAGGAAATTTCAGACTAAACCTTAACCTTTCTTCTTCTTCTTCTTCGAGAAATCAATATCATGATGCCATAGTTCGTTGGATCTAGTTCATGGACAACGACATTTATCCCTTTTTTTTTAATATTTATTTTTCTGTTAAATAAAGCAATAGACTAATTTAGTGAACCAAGTTTGTTTGTTTGTTTTTTTTGTTTTGTTTTGGCTTTTTTTTTTTTTGGAAGAAAAGAAAATTGAAGCTCCTGTCTTCATTTATTTATTCATTTATTGGGGTTATAGCCTTCAGTCAAAAGAAAATTTGCTATAAAATCAAGATTTTATATAGATTTGTGTTTTCTGTATTTGATGGTAAAATGTTATGTTGATTTGGAGAAATGTAATCTAACCATTATAAGGGATCTAAATTCTAATTACTAGACTAGAAAGTATATAAAGATTGTTGTATGGAGCATTAACTGTTGTGCATTCTACAATGTAGTTGATTTGTTAATGTGGGGAAAATAGTTTTTGTTGTCTTTTTTATTTATTTTATTTATTCTAAATTCCACGACACTTTTTCAGACTGACTTGGCATACAGTGGCACTCATTTTTAGTCAAATTTTGCAAAAATCAAACCAAAAGAAAATTAAAATAAAAATCCTTCTCCTTCAACTCTCTCTTCTCGGTCCCTCCCTCGTCTCCCTCTCTCTCTCTAAAGTCTATACTTGCAGACCCAAACGCTAACCAGAAGCCGCTGCCCACCCTTCCCCGGCGCGAGCCAAAAGCTACACACCGTCGACCCCTTGCCAGATCCGCCACCGTGAACCACCGCGAGCCTACGCGAACCCACCGATCATAGGCAAATGTCGCACAGATATAATTTGTGGTTTTGCTGAGTGAATACTGAGTGGAGAAAGAAAAGATAAATGTTGAGGCTTTCCTTTTTCTCTTTTTTGGGAACTTGCTTTAGAAATAAACTGGTAAATGCTCAAATCTTTGTGTGGGATTTTGACAGTGGGTTTTACAGGAAAGAGCGTGGAACTTAGGTATTTTTCAAAATGACAATGTCAAAGTTGAAATTAGCAATATAACATTCTTTTGGGGTCCGTTTGGTTCATCAGTTTGAGTTGAAAATTTTAGATTCAGTCTGAAATAAGTTAAGTTGAAAGTTTGAGTTGAGTGTTTGGTAAAAAGTTTAAGTTGAAAAGTTTGACTTGAGTTGAGTGTTTGGTAAAAAAATTTGAGTTGGAAAGTTTAAAAAGTGTTAGGGCCTTGTTTGGATGTTAAATATTTGAGTTAAAATTTTTAATTCAAATTTAACATTCCATTGTAAGTTTCAGATCAAGAAAATAGAAAAATTAAAATAAATTTATTTAATAACACACATCAACAACATACGTCAAAAGTTTTTGTAAAATTTACTACATAACCATAAAATAAACTAACAAAAAATATATAATTGATCAGTACAAATTGATAAAAAAATACATAGTTATTTTACTTTCTTTATATTTATGTAACAGAAAAAATACATTTCAAAAGCTACCAATTATAATGGACAAGGCCTTCTAATTTTTTCCATTTAAACTTCTTTCCAAATCATATCAAGCATAATAATTTTCATCCTAAAATCCCTCCTACCACACAACCCTACCACACACAAACACAGCCTTCACCTTTTTTATTTTTGTCGAGGGCACTACAAAGACCCCACTCCCTCCTCTTCCCCATCTTTCCCTTTCTTTTTCTTTCTCTTTCTCTCAGAACAAGCAGGCCCCTTTCTCTCTCCAAACAAACCCATTTTCTCTCTCCTCAGTGAAAGATTAAGCAAGGCATTCAACAGCATACAACAACAGCAGCAGCAGATGGGCAAGTACATGAGGAAGGCCAAGACAACAGGCGAAGTGGTAGTCATGGAGGTCTCTTCCCAATCCTCCCTCGGGGTTCGCACCCGAGCCAAGACCCTCGCCCTAAGGAAGCTCTAGAACTCCACTTCCGCCTCGCGGTTGCCGGCTGCAAGCTCCGGCTGCTCCTACCTCCAACTCCGGAACCGACGCTTGGAGATGGCTCTCCGACGAAGGGTTCGTCTCTGGCAGGACCCCAATGACCATCTCCGTTCCGGTGGTTGCTCAGGGATCCCAACGACCTACTTCTATGGCACAAGAGGGATGGAGCGTTGGGCGCACAGTAAACCGAGTTTGGTTTACTGTGTAACGGTGCAACTATGGATTGGGACTGAACTTTTGTGCCAAACGGTTTGAGTTCAGTTTGAACTCAAAATATTGAGTCCAAACTGACGAACCGAACAGGCACTTGATTTAATACAAGTCGTCCTTCTTCATTTGAGGTCATTTCCTTAACCAAAGGGGGAAGAGGAGAGAGACACCAATAAATAAATTAGGGGTAATTTGGTCTTTTTAAGCTAATTCATATTATAAAACGAAAAAAAAATGAGTTTTTTACTCTTTTAACGAGTTCATGAACCGTTTTAAAAAAAAAAATTTTAAAAACGTTGAACTCAATGTCGTTTTGTAGTTTTCGTCTTAATTTTTTTTTTTTAAATAAAATCTATTTTTTAAAGTTGAGGCCGTTGAGGCCGTTCCAACTTCTCCTCTTAGAGTCTCTGCTTAGCTTAGTTTACTCTTTTGCCTCAACATCTACTCAAACTCAAGTTTTGTAAGTCAAGTTTTTGTTTTTGTTTTTTTAATAATTTAATTACGCAACCAGCGGTCTTACGAGTCAGTTAATATCCAACTTCGAAAAGAAAAAAAAAAAAAAACACAGAATTTACTTTAAAAAGAAAAAAAAAAAGGATCTGTCTTGGTGCCTCCCTCCAAAATCATCTGCCAATTCAAAAGCAAAAAAAGGGTAGGGGTAGTATTCTCAATATGAATGTGTAATGTATTAGGAGCAAATTTGTTAGTTTTAGAAATAGTTGTTTTTGTAATTAAAATTAATTTAATGATGGATTTCAGACAGATGATGGAGATCGTCCACATCCCAGAGAAGCCCCCAATACCTCCCCATCAACAACCCACCGGTAAACTAACTATCTCTTTTCCCCTTTATTATTATTATTATTTTTTTTTTATCTCCCTATTTTAAGTAATTTATCATTTTTATTTTTGTTTGTTGTTTTCTCATCATTATTTGTATTAATATTTAGTATTTAAACATAAACAGTTGATGTATTAGCTGCACAGCTAGAGCCTAAGCTTGCCAATACTCTTATAAGGTGTGTGATGTTTTCTTTCTTTCTTTGTTACCTGTTTTTGTTGCTTGGCTTCATTTCTCCATTATAAAATTGCAACTTTTTTATTTTATTTTATTTTATTTGCATTTACTTTACTAGGCGTTTAAACCAAATTGCGCCGCTTGAAAGCCTTCGCCATGTGAAGCGAATCCGCAAGAAACTTGTACAAGGAGGTGAGAGGTGCTTTTGAAGTCGAACATAAATTTTGAAAGATGCACTCTAATACTTACTAAGCTGCTAAAATGGAACGTGTGATTCATTAAAATGTATACTTTCATTAAACACAATTGTAATGGGCGTGAGTTGATTTGAGTTTACTTGGCATGACAGGAAAAACTGAGCTATCAGTGATCTTATGCTTAGCTTCTGATAACAGTAATGAGTTGTGCGACATCCCACTTGATGTCCAGGACCTCATCGCTTCCTACCTGTTGAGTCCTTTTAAAACAAAAGTGGGTCTTCCTTTTTTTTGCATTCTATCTTGTCTTCATACACTTTACATATAGACCACACAATTTGCACCTTTTTTCTACTACATGTGCAGTCTCTTGCTTTTTTCTTCTTCTTCTTCTTCTTCTTCTTTATTTTATTTTATTTTATTATTATTTTTTTAATAATTATTTTTCTGGCTAGGACAACCGTAAATCACTAATCTAGGATAGAAGCCTAATATTTGTCTTCATCTAATCCAACCAAAGAGTTAATATTTCACCATGTTACTTTTTCATTGTATGTTTTGTTTAGGTATGCAAGCATGCCGCGACAACAAAAGAAGAGTGGGAAGAACAATGTAAGCTGTGGCCAACATCATATCACCCTCCAACCTAGTAAGATATAGTATCAACTTGAAATTTCTCGTTTGCTCATTCATGTACTGGCGTTGTGTCATTTGCTATACATTTTTTGCTTCAAAATGTTTTTTTTTTTCATCTTCAAACAGTAATATTGATGGTATTACGGGCTTCAGTGGAGAGGACTCCCAATCAGTTTTCTGCTTCATGAATGTTGCTATTCAATTGGCAAAGTCTAGTGGTGGTTCGGTAAGTTTTTCACTTATCAAGTTACTTTCTCTCCATTGACTGACTTATTGTCTACAAATACACTATATCTTTTACTGTTAATAATAACTTTAAGACTGCACAATTCTCCATGTTGGTGAGTCTGCATTCAAGTCTCAGAAACTGGTATCTCTTGTAAGGGCACCAAGTTTTTCATGTTCATTACACCACATATGTTATTGTTTCTGCTTTTTTCATGAGGTCCTCTTCTACATCATCTCCAGGTTTTCAATGCCGCAGTTATAGTGGATCCTTCAGTTAAACGGGTAATTTCTAGCGCATGCGATCAAACTGGCTCTTGGGATACTCCAGCACACAAGATTGTCCACAAAACCAGCTGCCTCAAACAGCCAAAAGCCTTTAACTCGAATACCGATTGTCAGGGAACAATGAGGAGCTGTAAAACTTTGCCTTCTAACGGTTTGCCAGATGAGAAAAAGCAATTATATACCCATGTTTCTTGTTTATTTCCATGGGGGTGGGCTGAGCAGGAAGAGCATCTGGGTTCTTGTAATTGGCACCCTTTACGACATGCTGCTATTGTTGCCATCGAGTCTTCTGCTGCAAGGGATATGCACCTTTTTCCCAATTTGAGTGAGATAGACAATCCTGTTGATATGGCTAATATGCAATCTACTACCATGGGCTCTCCGGCAAAAAGACAAAAGACAAATTTTGAAAAGGTATATTAAGTTCTCTGTGCTTTGAATGATATCTCTTTCTTCTAAGAGTTTGCTGAAGTGAGGCTGAACAGTTCAAAAGGAAAACTTTATAAGCCTACACAATGATGGTCTTTTCTGCTTTCGTTAATCTCTCTTTTGAATGCTTTGTGCATGGGTTCGGATGGAGGTGTGCAGGACAAGTAGTTTGGTTTGTGTCTGAATATCACATTTTGGACATGTTAGTCGATTTCCTCAGCGTTTACTAAGGCTTTCCAGTTGCAATATGATTCCTTTTTTCGTATATAGCCCTTTGGAAATCTACTGCAACATGTGTCACCCATTTCTTACAGTTTTGGTTTCGTATCGGTCATGGTGTGTGGTTAGTTTTCGTTTGAGTTGTATCTGTTGCTGGAGCCATAGTTTGAAGCATCTCATTAACACTTGATAATTGGATGAGCAGCCTTACGTTATGAGCAATAATGTTTTCTTTGAACAAGAAAATTTTTTGAGCTGTCTTTTGGTTACTTGTAGGAATTAATTGAATTGACATATCAATTTTAATTGTGCCATTCAGGTTAAAGGTGATGACATTTCAGACCCTTGCTGGCAAGATTCGCATTCTGATCCATCAGCTCGGCCTTATCTATGTACTGGTTATGACATCTACCTTGTTTGGGAGCCATGTGCTATGTAAGCACTTCCAGTTGTTTCTTTGTTGTGCTTGCTTCAATAGTAGATGCTTTCTTGTGGCTTGATTTTATCGCCTTTTTTTTTTTAATTTAGTTTTTTGAGAATATTTTGGTAGGGTACAATACTTAGCCAACCTGTACAAAGTAGTTTTGGACCCTCATAATTACATCCAGATCATGTTATAATAAAAGATTATGCAAAATTAAAGAAACTTGATGGGATTTTGACAGTCAAGAGTCTGGTTTGGTATTATTGATTGCTTCTTCTTGTAGTCTTTTATGACGTTAAATTTGCTTATGCTTTGTCGTTTGGTTTTTCTTAGGTGTGCAATGGCCCTTGTCCATCAGAGAATCCGGCGCATATTCTTTGCTTTTCCAAACCCAAATACTGGGGCACTGGGTAGTGTTTACAGACTCCAAGGGGAAAGAAGCTTGAATCATCACTATGCTGTGTTCAGGGTTCTGGTGCCTGAGCAAGTTCTCGATACAGCCAAAACTGGTTGATTGCAACTGCTTGCGACTCTCCTAGTAGATGAGACCAAGAAAGATTTTGTTTGAAATCTCTCTGGTTCTGTTTCTTATTGTTTTTTCACCCGTACGATTTGGACTTGAGAAAGCTGAAAAATGACATAAAGCCTCTGCAAGAATGGATTCTCCGAACTATCATGCAGATTGACATCAGAGGCCGCCCAAACCTCGGCCGTGATGCTTCTTGATGAGTGGAATTAGGAGTTGGAAGTTCGTTTACATAGTAAGAGACGGACAATCGTATAGAATGAGACCTATGTTTTTAGTTTGGAATAGATTATAGATAAGATAGGGGGTATTAGATACCATATCCATTATCTTCTTTCCCCTTTGTTGGATTATCGTATATTGATATTCAGTTATTATGTATCCATCTATTTATTCAAGATGAATTGCTCATTAAGCGATTTGTTTATTAAGCAAATGTACCGAGTTTCAAGAATCGTGAAAATTTACCAACTTCCTCAAAAAAAAATAAAAAAGGGTTACTTGAAAGTTTGGCATTTTTTGACCCCCTTCCCCTCGAGTACTAGGTGAAAAAAAAAAAAAAAAAAAACCTTTATCTATT
Organism: Ficus microcarpa; assembly: GCA_025413485.1. Lineage (NCBI taxonomy): Eukaryota > Viridiplantae > Streptophyta > Magnoliopsida > Rosales > Moraceae > Ficus > Ficus microcarpa. Next base: position 5,210,745 of record CM046383.1, on the reverse strand, counting down.
AAAAAAGAGGGGTCTATATTTCCAAGGTGATGATAAATACTTGAGGGTTAGGCATTCATAATTGTAGGTCAGTAATATGGGTTACAACACAATGACATGAATCAAAAACGGCATGATTTTTGCAGGTTAGGGTTGGGAAAAAAGATGAATGAATCGAAATTGGATCCACTTGAATGTGACACGATAAGAACGAATCAATTTTGGGGTTCAACCCATCTATTTCGAACATGACCCGTTTTTCTTGTATGGGTCAATTTCGTGTCAAGACCCGAAATTGACTATAAAAAATTAAAAATTTAAACTTAAAACTTATTATTGATATATAGCATGATATTAATTAAGATATTTATTATTTTTGTAGGATTTTCTATGAGCTGAATATGATTTTCTTATTTGAATTGGTTTTAGTGGATGTAATTAGATTATTTTGTTTAAGTTGGGATGTTATGTTATCAATTTTGTGTCAATTTTAGTTCACGGATAAAGAACATGTCATGAGTCAATTTTAATTCATGTCATTTCAACCTGTTTCAGGTTCATGTTGTGCCCGTGTCCTATTTTTAAGGAAAACTTGTGTCACGGGTTGGAGTCAGATTGGGAAAAAAATTAGATCGACATGACTTGAACACGACGTGATCACGACTCGCAACACAAATTACCACCCCTACATAATTGGGTGCTTTAAGTCCGTATTACAATTGCCGAAACAAAATGTATTCCAATTAATTAAGTCCTGAATCGAAAACTTTAAAAAAAAAAAAATAGAGGAGAGAGAGAGTACTAGAATCAAGACCCATAAGTAGCATGAACGCAAAGAACGAGACCGTCGAATAATTTGTTAAAAAATGCAGAGAGACCATGAAGATGAATAACTTGTCTTGTGGAACAAACGACAAAAAAATGTCCCAGTAGCTGCAGAGAAAGGATTGGATGAAAACAAACACTCACAATCGTGATACTGTAAAATCTCATAAAATTTTCCATATACAGAAGGAAAAAAAAAAGAAAAAAAAGAAAAAAGGAAGCATTAAAACCTATCAAACTGTACAGTGGTGTCTCTAATATCTGATGTTGCTGAATGTGGTTAAATTTCCATGCGCATCCCCAACCAACCAAGCAGGTAGTATTGCTTCTTCTATTCACTGCACTTGCAAACCCAACCCAACCCCTTTCACCGTCATGACAAAAGGAATTCCCAGAAAATTTTGGAATCTTGATTAGTTTTCTAACCATTCAACAACATTAAAAAAAAAAAAAATTTAAAATGGAAAGTCCATCAACGGATGCACTTGATACCGTGACATATGCATAACCAAATCACAAATAGAACTAGACAGACAGCTGCATCAATGGCAAGTACAATACGTACTTGACGCCACCACTTCTTCCGCATGGCTTGAGTTGTGGATCTGATCCTCATCGAACCCAACTCCTTCTGTAGGGGAATTGAAGAAACTGCTCCACCTTGGTTAGAAGAATCGGGTGTCGACAAAATTGAATCAATATGAGCTCCTCTATCGGTCGACTTTCTATGCTCCACCAATTCAACGTCTCTCATTCCAATGACATGATCCTTTGCCTTCTTCTTGTCTTGCTTTGAAGATTTTCCCAATAAAGGAGCTTTCGTAGAGCTGGAGACTTCAATTTGCCCATTTGCACTACTATTCGGAGATGGAGACAGACCAGCGTGAAGCAACGGGCTCTCACCTGTCCAAGCACTACCAACTCCCTGAGAAACATTCTGTAAAGAGGTAATCAAGCGGCGGATAACAGGAACTAAATACTCTTGCATGGAAATAGAGTTTGCATTCGAAAAACTTCCCCTCGACCCTTTTCTGGCAACCTTCTTGAATTCATCTCTAAGATCCTCCAGAAACTGAAGAACCCCATAATTTCCAACATTCTCGTCAACAATAATGAAATAAACATACCCATCTTCAATTAGAAACCCAAAGGTCCTCTTCCCCATCGTCTCAAAATACCATTTATGGAAAGGAGGAGTGCTTTCCAAGCACAACAAAGCTAAACTCTCCATCTCAGGATCGCCACCTCTGTCGCTATAACCATAGAGAATCCGGTTACCCCTCGCCACACAACAATAGCAAACCATATTTCGAACCGAATCCATCTCTAAAACGACGAAAAATTCACCTAGTTTTCCAAGTCTCAATTAATGTTCCTTCCAGTTTTCATGTCTCAACAATCAGAAGTTTGCAAACAAAAATAAATGCTAATCAGAGCTGAATTCCAGGATGGTGGGGTAGGGAATTTAAATTTAAAGCCGTTGATTATTTAGAAAATGAAGATTCGGGAGAGGAAAAAGCGAAGAAGATCCCCAATAAAGGAGGCAAAGTCGAAAAGGAGAGCAACGAAGAGGTCGGCTACAAAGTCGAAAGCATCTAAAACGTACCAACACACTTGTTCAGCTAAGTACTCCAACACAATAATCAACTTTCTCATGCCAGCCTTGTTCCTATTCTGTATCGTACACACACACAAACACACCAAAAAAAAAAAAAAATCCATCAAAAATTAGGGTTTTCAGAATTGCCTCATCCAATTATTAGTTGAAACAATTGGATGCATGCTGGGTGAAACATGAGAAAGTAAAAAGTAAACGAATTTAGAATCCCAACAAGTTGCGATGAGTCCGACAAAATGAGAAATCGGAGACAACTTAAAAAATAAAAGTTGGAAAACTTTCCAAGGCACCGAGGACATAACAATTACTCCCTGCTAAGAGGACCAATAATGGGGATACTCTGAACCTCTAATTCAAGACCAGATATTTTCTGATTTCATGGAGAGATTAAAAAAAAAAAAAAAGGGCAGAATTTTCTAGGTAGCCAAACAGAATGATAAAGATTGATATACCATACCTGTAGAAGTCGTAGCGAACAGAGACATCATCAGAAGAGAGAGAAATATATGTGTGTGTGTGTAGAGAGAGAGAGAGACACGCACACAGGGAGTAGAGGAGAGAGAGAGAGGGAAAAGTGAAAGTAATGATTGGAATGGAATGGAAAGGAAAGGCGAGAGGGGTGGTGATCAGATAGATATTCAGATCAGAGAAGTAATAATGGGACAACTGATTGATTCATTCGCCCATTCTTTATTTTTTTTCCCCCTCTTTAGTTATCTGTCCAAATGACAACCTTGAAAATTAAAATTAACAAAATAATCTTGTTTTATTTTAATATAAGGACAATTACAATCATTCATGCTCATACATGATTGTTTTTATCAATAAAAATTTTTAGATATTTTTTAAAAAAGTGTTTAAGTCTTAATTGATTTTTTTGTCTTACATTTTCATTTATAAATGTAAATATTATTTGTATGTATTTTATTTCTATCGGATAAAATGATTATTAAATTTTCTTCTAATCTTTAGACTTTTTTTAGATCGTTTGACTTTGACTTTCTTGTCGACCTGAGGCTTTGTTTTGGCCTTTTACATCCTTTTTTTTTTTTTTGGTTTGTGGGAGATAATTCGACATGTCATGTAAAATATGGTGAAATTGCAGGCAAATAAACCCCATTCTTAATAATAATTGCAGAGAATGGTCCCTTTTAAAAGAAATGGTAATATGAGGGCTGGTTTGAGAAAATCATGGGACTGCATCGAAGAACATCCCAGCCCCTAATCTTTTTTTCCCCCCGCGTAAAGATGGGATGCTGTTGGATGTTCGAAGGGAGTTTCCTCTGACTTTCCATCCATATCACACCAAATCTCATCCATCAAATATGTTTTTATTATGTAATGCTCCCTTCGCATCCCACACCTCTTAGTCGTCTGATCCAACCTTTTTTACACGAAATATGATGCTCATCTTCCATCTTTTGGAGCGGGGAAACCAAAACAAACAAACAAAAAAAATGAAGAGGACTTGAATAGGAGCTTTCTAAGCAAAGACAGCTACTACTTGGCATGTAGATTTGAAATATTTATGACCATTTTTATCAGCTTTTTACATTCCTCACAAAATCATTTTATGTTTTGGAATAGAAGAGTGGTTCAATGGAAGTAAAAGACATTTTCACATCAAGAGAGGAGTTTCGTTTCAAGAGTTTGTTTGTAGAAGAGCAATTTTTCTAAATGGTGCTAATACTGTTTCCTTTCCCTTTTTTTTTTTTTTTTTTGTCCTTCTTTCTTTATATTTTACAATTTTGCGAAGGATGGAGAGTTTGACAAAAAGAAGCTTCATAGGAAATTGAGACCTCCTTCAAAACCAAAAGGAACAAACATTTACCTCTGTAGTAGTTTTGTCCTATTTCTTGTAACTAATAAGTTTGTTCTAGAGAGGCCAAGCTGTTTTGTGCTAGCCCTTCACTGTAACTACTACTTCTACAAACGAGAAATGCTACCAACGACGACCTCTTTCTCACTCTCTCTCATCACTTGCTCCTTGTCAGTCTCTATCATTTCTCTATAACGAGTTTATACTAGTCTCAACTGTTCCTGTCATCCCCCCACTATAATTTACAGACTCTACTCTACGGTAAAAATCAATGACATTCCAATAATTTCTCGTGGTGCATTTTTTTTTTTTTTAATAAACAATTTTAACTCATTACCAGGCTAGATGTTGGCCCCACTTTTCTAGCTAGCATGGAAGCAATGAAAGCAATATAACATCTGAGTTCTCTGTTGAAATCCAAGCTGACAGTGATACACTGGATCAGTTCCATCTAAAAAACTTTCATTGAAGCTATTCTTATCTGTTATTCAGAGGGCCTTCGTACAACAGTTCGCTTTGTGAGATTTATAATTAATTTGTGGTTTCATTTATTCATCTTTCTAGATCCCATGTCACGCTTGATGATGGTATTTTGCATACTCATCTCACGCCTTCTCAAGGACATGACCAAATGCTATTTGAAAATACACATTCTTCTTCTCATCGTTGTGCCTTGCTTGCAGAGTAGCATGCATGATGCAGCGATCGGATTCTTGACTCTTCTTCCATTGCTCTGCCGGTGGACCCCACCCGTCGAGCTGTTTACGAACAAGAAAAGGAGACATCATAAGCTGAAACATATATTGCAAAAAATATGATATGAAACCGTCTTCGGTTTCAACAAATTCAGGTCTATTGTTTAAGAAGAGTAAACCAAATGCTGTCAATTGAATCAAAAAATAATCCCTGGATCATGAACCATGCAGTACAGACAAACCAAAACTCAGATTACCAAACACAAACCAGTAAACAATTCAAGAAACTACAAATAATAATCAGCACACCAATGTAATGATGTTTGGAACTATGAACTCGTACGTTCCCTGGAATGTAAACCAGATCACCAATCACCAGAAAATCTTGTACACCCTCATAATATTATGGAGTTCTTAAACTTTTGTTTCTCCAACAATTCCCAAACCCCTCCACCCTAGCAACTGTTAACTTGCTTCTCTGATTGGCCTTCAAGAGTCTTTGTCTTATGTGGCATACAGCCAATTCTCATGTTCCACATTCCAACATCATTGAAATCTTCATACATAACATTCATGTCATCATTCAACGAAAAGGCGAGATTTTAATACCCATCCATTACCATTCTCCACGACTCTCCAGAGTGTAAGAAAGTAAATAAATAATGAAAAAAAAAAAAAAAACTAAATGAAAAAAAAAATGAAATAAAATAAACAAGAACGGCTCTTACAGCCAAGAAACTCGTCTACTACCCTTTCAACAAGAAGATTAGAGAGTAGAAGAAGCTAAGAAACTTCATCTAATTTTTACCACTTTACGCATAACATTCATCTGTGCAAGTTGTCAAACATAAAAAGCAGATTACCTGAAAACTCACCAGTATGCTTACGCATTAATAGCCTGTCCCTTGAACTCCAATTGTTCTCTCTCATGATCAACACAATATGATCGTCCTACATTTTCTTCAGCGGTGTTGTGCAGAACTCTTGCATCTCTGGCCCTCAACTTGGCGAATTGTTCACAAGGCTGAGAACTTTGTTGAAGAGATGCTTCACCGTCATTCTCCGCAACAGAAGGCCCTTGACTATTCCCGACCTCGACCTGTATATTAGATAATTCAGTGGGTGATTTGGCAGAGGAAAGCAGGGATAGGCGGCAGAGCGGGCAAGTGGTGTGGGTGGCAAGCCAGTTATCAATGCAATCAATGTGAAATGTATGGCCACATGCAGGTATTTGTTGAAGCCTATCCTCTGCTTCATAGTCTCCGAGGCATACTGAACATCTGTGGCAATGACAATGTTAACACTTCCAATTAGGAAAAAAGTGCTACAACAGAATTGCCATTTGATTCAACACCATGAATTTCTCACGTTTATATAGTGCATTGGTCTGCGGCCCTATAGAATTCTGAAACAGAACTTAGTTGTATTGTTGCTTGACTAGCTCAGTTAGACTAAAATTTATGGGAACTCGGCAATATCTGGGAAAAAAAAAATGTTGTCAATGCCAGTTTTGACATAATGTAGGGGCTTGTTTATTTATATTGAATGGGAGCAAGGAAGGAAGGAGCATTTTCCTTTCCCACGTACCCGTGTATTTGCTTACAAAATTGGGAACCCAAATTTGGAGAGGATCTTATAAAATATAATTACTTTTGTAGCCTTCTTGAGTTTTTAAACCAATATCTTATACACATTTCGGGACTTAAGGCAATACGATTTCTATTTCATGTCGCGGCTAAAACGTAGAAAGGGAATTAAGTTGTTTCCACTTCTAATTAGGTAAATAAACTCTGAAAGCCAATCAAAGGTCGCTTTCTTATTTGTTTTCTTTCATTTTCTATCAGGTTCCATTACAATTTGGTAAACATTATCTAAACGTAACTAATAAAACCCGCCAGTGTTGAGCAACTCTATATTATCAAATCGCATCGAAATCATTTTAGGAAAACGAAAAATTAAATTTTAAAAAAAAAAAAAACGTGCAAATTTAACAGAACTTGACGAGGATAATGTTTTAGTTCAGTGAAATGTGGCAAATTTTCCAGGGGAAAAAAATGAGGCAAAAATTCATAAGAGATGAAGTAAAACCATAAACTCACTGAGTGTCTCTGACAGAGAAGCTCTCCTTGTACACAATGATGGGAAGCATCTCTCGCAGTTCCTTCTTCAAGCCAGACTCAAGCTGCCAAATCACAACCAGGTTTTGTTTTTTATACAAACATTTAATATTTCATGAAAGGAAAAAATAAATAAATAAATAAATAGACTAGCACACACTGACATAAACAAGGAAAAAGTGGGAAGACACAGAGAGAAAGAAGGAATAGAATCTACCAGGGAAATGTGATGGAAATTGGGGTTGTGGGAAGAAGAAGTGCGCATACGGAGGGAGGACCAGTTGACGCGACGAGGGCGAAGATAGAACAAGTAAAAGAGGAAGAGGAGGACAAAAGTGAACCAGATTGGGACGCAGAACATCAAGAACTGATACACCTTCACTTCGCTTTGGCTTGAACCACTGGAATTTGAATCTGTTGAGTTTGAGCAACATCTTTTTGGCGGATCTACGCTATTATGAGACATTTATATTAATATTATTAATAAACCCACCCCCAGACACTAATGCTGCTGTTTCGCTTTCAATTGTAATGCCAAAGGAATAAAGGTTTTTGGGTCAATTAGAAATTTTGAGAAATGTTGCTGCCAAAACAAAGAGAAAAAACATTATTTACCCAGAAAGAAAGATTAAAGGAAAAAAAAAAAAAAGGGATTTTGGGTCAATCAATTATTGAGTTTATGTTGAACATTTTTCCAGTAATGGGATCTGGTTTTTTGTTGTTTCTGTTCTTCTTGCTAGTTGAGGTTAGGTTGCGTGCTGGAGTAGAGCCTGCTTATTTATTTATTTTTTTCGTTGCTTTGGTCATGACTCTTGACTTTGGGCCCCACCAACTTCTTTGCTTGCGCTTAGGGCCGGCAATTTCGGACACGACACGGTGACACGACACGAAATAAATGGGTTTGGACCGCACGATTAATAATTGGGTCGAAATTGGGTCGACACATTTAACACGAAAATAAATGGGTCGGAAATGGGCTGACACGATTAACACGTTTAACACATTTATGTTAGAATTTTTAAATTATTCGTTAGAATTTTCAAATTATTCGGACATGACACGGTGACACGACACGAGAACGACACGAAATAAATTGGTTTGGACCGCACGATTAATAATTGGGTCGAAATTGGGTCGACACGTTTAACACGAAAATAAATGGGTCGGAAATGGGCTGACACGATTAACACGTTTAACACGAATTGCCAGACCTACTTGCACTAGTTATTCACGATTTTTTTTTTTAATTATATTTCTTTGGTTGAATCTCCCCTCTCTCTCTCTCTCTCTCTCTCTCTCACTTACACGTAGACGTAGTCATCAATCAAAGATCAATCTCGCGTCTCCACCTCCGGTCCTCCTTATGTTGTTATGGATTATATTCGCAACTATATCCTGTGGATTATTTGTGTAGATTCTTCATATTTAATTTTATATATCATGTTTTATTGTTTCGCATAAAAGTATTTTTCGTCGATTTTTCGTACTACATTAGACAGGATGCGAGCTTATAATAGATATGGATTTTTTTTCCTTACAAAAAAAAAAAACATTTTGATTATGATCTACATTATAATTAAAGCTGAATTGTTTATAATATATTCAATTTCTATCTAATTTTTAACAAAATATTGATAGATAGACCATTTATCTAATAATAAAGAAGCTTAGAATAGTATAATGTGCAAAGTTAAAAATCAACGACCAATATGGAATGTGGTCTTTAGTTCGTTGGCCTTTTATAAAAAAACCATATTTATTTTGTCCAAAACACACCGTTTTGGACGAAAGTGAAAGTGCACCATCATTTCTTATTATGTATAGATATACATGTATATGTATGTATATAAGTAGTAGAAAAGACCTTAAAGTTGAGAACCTGATGGCAACATTCCGACAATCTCCATTCCACTGAAAATAGAGCGTTTGGCTTTCAATTATATTGTGGTTTAATTTCTTATAATATTTCAACCAAAAATCATCAAAGGAGTGGGAATGTGAATTTGCAATTCTATCAGCAATCTCGGATGAACAGATTATTATATTCGTGATTATCATATCTTGCATGGAAAATCTTCAAGTTTTTAACTTTACAAAGACAATAACGATTGCGTAGCAAGTCGTTGACCTGGATGAAAAAAGTAGTGTAGTATGAAAATGGTTTTTTAACTTTCAAGCACTTCGCCTCCTGAAAAAAATTTCAAGGACGAAAACGCTAATTAAATCACGAGAAGTTCAGGAGGCTTAAGTGCTAAAAGCCCGTTTTCAAAATCAGCTAATATTCAGACATGTATCAGTTTCCTGCAAAACAACAGTTAACCAATCATCTGTGTATTTTCATATATTTTACCAGTAAAGGCCAGTAATGACACGTGCACAACATACTGAATTGTGAGTACAACAAATGTTTTATGTACAGGTGGTATTATTGGACGAGAATCAAATAACCAGAGTTCACTTCATGGGATGAGTGAAGCAAGTAGTTACTTGTTGCAAAGCTGCTCAAACATCCCTTACCTTAAGCTTCAATTCCGAGTGTGAATGGACTGGTTTCTTTGGGCTTGAAGGAATGACGCTGAACTTGCAGACCAAGATCTTGAAACATGGTTAAAATAATATGTACAATGCCACCAAAATAAAAGGCACAGCTACGAGCCATCCAAGCAACTGTAGAGAATAACAACAGATCGGCATTTAGCATCGTGACATAACATAAAAAGATGATGATGATGATGATGATGATGATGATGATTCTGTCAACTGTTACACTTCTGGGTTTTGCATCATAACAGTTGCCATTATCCTCTCGATAATCATTGATTCAAAATTCCAAACTTGCAACCATAGTAAACTCGGAAGCTGAATTATGATCTCTCTCTTTACATTAAGGTAAGTACACATACATTCACAGAGATTCTATAATCATGTATACACCCATGCATGTATGTGTATGTGTAAGCGAAGAAGTAAAAGATGTCGAGCTGAGCGTGTACAGCGTGAGCAATACTTAGCAGGACATCACGAGACGCTTGGCCGGTTAAAACTTTCTTCAAAGCATCAGAAGTCAAAGGAAAATGAGATCCACCAGAGATCACTTCACCAAAGCGCAAGAAAGGTACCACCAGGCGTCAAAGCAAAAACATAATAGCGCAGAGTAACGAAGGTACCACAAGCATTCCCAGCAAAACAATAAAAGAGGGTACCACAAGCACCCTAATAGATGAATTGGGTTCTCAAAGCCACGTGTGGAAACACGAAAAGTAACAAACTTGCTATGTTCCTTCAGATCCTTACATCCAGAGGACGAATCACAAAGGTCAGGACAAATCACAAAGTCTGACCAAAATGTGTGACAGAACTAGAACTATTGAATGGGACACTTAAGATCGATGTGGTTCATGCAAGGAGTATTTATCATAAACCAAAGTAAAACAAGCATCTAAAGGAAAGAAAAAATTTGACACCCAATAACCTAATGGAATGCAGAAAATACCATTGGCAATAGTGCTGCTAATATTAGGGAGTTACAAGCTAGCATAAATACCTCAGCTCCATTGGAGTGGCAATAAAATTGGCCAGCATCACAGTCGGGGCATGGCAACGCGATCCAAGAACTGCAATGGCCATCCCACATAGAAATACAGTGACTCCTGTAACAGAATATTGTAAGTCTGGAGGTTTACTTAGTAACACATTGACACGACTCAAAATCCTAACTGGTTAAAACTCGTGGCAGAAGGATTAAGCAGCAAATTCTGTGAAAATTACAGAATCATATCTAGAAGAAGAAGGAAAAAAAAAAAAAAAGGGAAAAGTCGGCCTGATGGTGGAAAGCCTAAGTTGGGCTACGTACTCCAGATCTTCCACAAGGACGAAGTGGTAATTAAAAGGCACATATCTACAAGAATTTGAATCCCCGTTGGTTTGGAGATTGATTTTCAGGTGTGGGTAGTTGTACCATGCTAGAACAAAAACTCCTCAAATTGATTCTGAGAGGTAAAATGTAAGATCCTCAACCCATCTTCAGAAGCAAAAACATTTTCCCAAAGCCTTGTGCGTGCGGTGATTTGAATCCCTTTTGACCAACTAAAGACCACTTATGACATGTACTAGTATATACATGTCCTAATGTGTCATATTTTCCTTCTTTGTGCATGCAATCTCTTAGAGACTTCAGCATGCTTGGTTCTCTTGCCAAAACTTGTTTCAAGTCTCTCAAGTTTTTGGCTTCTAATTGCCAAAACCGATCCCCCCCACAGTATCCACTCTTAGGCTATCTTCTTTATTTTGGTTTCTCGGATCAAACCACCGTTAACTTATCACCATTGATTTATTTCCTAATCTCTACTATGATTCTAAAGCTAGATTTTCTACACTAAAATGTTGACAATAGAATTTCTTCCATGTTATTTGATGTGCCACTTAAGGTTGACACAATTTATTAGTGGATTGAGCTACTAATTTGTGTTAATCAACACTTGACTTAATTTTGATGAATTCTAATTATTCATCATATAAAAAAAGATTATTGTATCTAATAATCTTAACTTAAGTGACCCAAAAAAATTGTTAATGTCAGTCATAATCACAGGAGCACTTAATAAATCACTTTTCATAAAGTCTTGAAACACAATATCATTCTTCACATATATAGTTTTTGGATTAGGCACTATAATTGAGATGAATACATGCTCTTCATGAAATGTCAAATAGATGACATAATTTGTAACTTTGTAACTTGAATGTGTAATAAAATGTATTAATGTTTTGGGATTTCACATGCATTCCCAAGGTCATTTATGATTAATATTGGACTTGGAAGTTTAGAAAACAAATCGAAAATTCAATTACTTTCTGAACAAGTGTATAATTATTGATTTTCTCACCTTGTCTAATTTTATGATTCTAGTTATCACCTCTATATTGTAGATCACTCTCAATTTAACTCTGCAATTTAAAAGAGTACTATATATTAGATCGTTACTCTTTATAGTATAATATCTTACTTTGTCCTCCAAGTGATAACGTTATATTACGTCTTACTATTAATAATTTTAGGGTAAATGGATAGGTTGATCATTCAATTTTTAACTTTGTACAATTTTGATCCATAAACTTTGTTTCATAGTTGAAATGTCCCTAAAATATTAAAAAGACGAATAATTAAATAAGAAGTCAACTATAACAATTCGTTCTGTCCAAAAATTGATTAAAATGACTATTGTAGTAACATTTAAAAGTTCAGGGGCATTCTAACTATAAAAAAAAAAAAAAAAAAAATTCATCGATCAAAATTGCATGAGATTAAAAGTTTAGAAACTGAACGAGTAATTTATCCGTGATTTAAATTTAAATAGTTACTTTTTTACACTCCTCATGATATTTAATTAGCGACTCTACCACTTAAAGGTAGTGTTGGTAAGCGTTATCTAATCAAAGTCAGAGGATTTTGACTAGACTTTCCATTGCAAACGCTCTAAAGCGGTGGAAACGTGATGCCAAAAGCGTTGGCTGAGGAGCACAGTAGTAGCAACGGTTAAATGATGCCAAAACTTAGATGTGAGTTGGTTAATTATAGACAATACCACTTCATGATAGCATCGGTAAACAGAAGGTGATCAAAATCAGAGGACTTGGACTAGCTTTTTTAATTCCCAACGCTCTGGAGGATTGGGAAACATGTGGGGGAATCCCGACACATTTTCAGTTTGCGCCTTTGACCAGGAAACTTCAGCGTCGGGAAATTTATTGGTGATTGGAAGCTGATTGGAAGCCTTTTGATAGATTTGTGACTGGCTGCCTTATTGGAAACAGTCGTTTTTTCGGTTTCCATGTGTAGCGTTAGGCATTTTAGTAAGAGAACTCTGTTTTTAGTTTTAAATTCGGCAGTTAAAGTTGTTTTGTTTCATAGAATATTTGCTTAATAATCTCTTCTTGTCCTGTGGGATAACATTAATTTTTCTTCCATGCATACGACTGCCTTTTTTTTTTTTTTTTGCCCTCCTATGAATGCTTCTTGTTAACTACAAATGTTTAATCCAAAAACTTGTAACGGGCATACTTATTTGTTAGATTCTAAGATAATTTTGCGCAATTGTGTTGTTGCCATTTTTTTTTTAGACCAAAGAAGTTTGTAGTGTATAAATGGCCTTTTATCTTTTTTTTTTTTTTAAATTTATTTTTTGATTACTAGAAAACTGCCCTATATTGAAAGCTTGGGCAAATCCAAAATTGGTTTGTAGAGATAGACAGCTATATAACTGTTTTCTTAATTGTGGTCTTTGACCCTTAATTGCAAGTTATTTATTTGTTTTTTTATAAAGTCTTGACTTATACTATTATAGTAATATTTTAAAAATTTAGGAACATTCTAACTACGAAAAAAATGTAATGATCAAAATTATGAAAAATTAAAAGTTTAGAGACTGAATGAATAATCTATTCATAATTTTAAATTTAAATGGTTACTTTTTACGCTCTCTTGTTACTCTAGAAAGTCCATGAAATCATCTAAATTGTGGTTTTTTTTTTCTTTTTTTTCCACCCATCAACCAATACCATCCATTAACCTCTTTTTTCTTTTTCAATTTTTAAAAACGCAAAATTTCACTCTTCATCTTTTCTTCCATGATTATTTCATGGTTTTTGAACACCCTTTCAATGATTATCTGGGTCTTTGATGAAACCACGGAATCATTATTCAACATCATTTTAATGTCTTTCTGTAAAAGCTGGGAGTTACACATATAGCTTTATTTTTTGTTTTTGTCCTTGAATTGCATGGTGGTGTTATTCAATTGCTTATCTTTTGGGATGTTGTTGACCAGTTCGGAAAATTTAAAGCGGTTCAACCTTAGGTAACTTTAGAAACTCCAATCCACTTAACTACTAACCGAGCATAGGTTTCTAATTAGTTTCCATATCATTAAAAACTCAGACACAATGTACATAATACGGAGTAAAAGGTATGTCTGTATGTGTGTGTGTGTGTGTGTGTGTGTGTGTGTGTGAGATGCTAGGTAGACCATCTGACTCAAAATGTCCTCTTTCACGCCCACTCTGAAGAAGTAATGCATTCATTTCCTTCTAATATATCAATATTTTTGAAGAAGAGAGAATCTCCAGAAGTACTATATATGATACGACAGCCTCTTTTCAATCATATAATTTCATTTTATTTTTTCCCCAAAAAAAAAAGAAAAAACAAAAGCAAAAGCAAAAAGAAAAATCACAAAATTGTATGGGGTAGTGCTTCTAAGAAATGAAGATCATCGTGAGAACGAAAAACCTTCCTCGAGACATTGTGTTCTAGTATCTTGCATCAAACGCTGAAGATGAGTTGGATGGCTTGTCACCACAGCATCAACACCCTCAGACAACATCTTTTGCATCGAGTTCACATCGTCAGCAGTCCATGCGTAAACTTTCTTGCTTCTCCTGTTAAAATCCACAACTAATTACATGTAAATGAAATCCTCCACTCGCAAATGAAATAAAGTTCATAAATATACCCGTGCAGAATTCGGACAAGCTTCTCGTCAATCAATGGGTGGTACACACCAACCACAGCAGCACCTTTCATCCGTAATATATTGGTTCTGAGCCCGGTTCTTGGATCAATCATGACAATGTAGCCTACCTACAAGAATATCCCCACACCCACATTAGAAATGCTCAAAAACAAACTCAGATAGCCCAACATTGCAAATTAGTTCAAGATGGTAGCAACAATTACTTTCTCAAGAAAAACGTGGAGTCTAAATTCTTGGAAAGCCTAATGATGCCAACTACAACGAACAAATATGACTTTTATTGCTTAAAATGCAGCTAGACTATAATGACAAGCAATGAGCAGTGAATTATTATGTTTAATGAAATAATCTTAGTCAATCATTTTTCCAAGAAAAAATAATAGTGATTTTTAGAAAACACGATGAACATGCTGTTACCATAGTGTCTGATGATTGTTTGATCACATCTCTTGCTAGATTGTCGCTTTTAGCCCATACAAGGCAATTCTTACACTGCGTCCTTTTAACCTGAAACAAATACTTGTTTTTATCAAGAAAGTAAACTAACACAGTTGAGAAAAAGGGTCATGTTATGCAGAATGCTTCAAAGTATAAAGCCAAATGGAAACTTGCTCTGAGCTGGTAATAATATGCTCGACCTTGCTCTTTGTTGGTCATTGATGCTTCCAAACTACCATTAGCTATATGTGTTTCGTGAATGAGCGATTACATACATTAGTTATGTCATGCATTGCAACCAGATTGAAAGATGGTGTGATGGTGGCCGTAGATTTCAGGGTGAGAGCTACCAGCAAATAGCACCTGCAGTACAGATACTAATTTGCTTTTAGGTACTCGGTGGCATTCCCACCCTTTTCCGCTCTTAGTTCAAACATGAAAGACCTAACGATATGGGTATCAATGCTTTTCACATAATAGTTTGTTGTTGGATTAACTGCCGAAAGATAGCTTGCCTACAAAGATCATCTCACTTATAAACAGACAAGGAGCAAATACTAAAGTCTAAAACCCCAACTTTCTTTCAAACTAGGTAGTTCCCCCTTCATGCTTTAGATAAAGTATATTACTTGTCATAGAAATTTTAAATTAGGGGGAAAAGGGAAAATGAACTTACGACAGAGAGAATATCCTTAGCCATCCCCTTTTCATATGATGGAGGTCCAACCTTTGCATCTAGGATCACCTGTCGGACTGAACCTGATACGAACTAAGAATATCCGTTTAAAAAAAAAAAAAAAAAAACTGTCAGGGAAAAAGAAACACAGCAATATAAGCCCGTAAGAAGTGAAAAAATGGAGCATACACATGTTAGTGGATAGTGTCATGAGGAATTAATACCTTTAAAGCATCTTCAATGGTGGGAACTGTTCCACCATCGAAATTTTGGGCAGCTTGATGAACCGTGCCTAGCTCTTTTATCTACAATGAGAGCTAAATTGTAACATCAATCAACGCCAATCCAAAGATAAAATGTGCAAACAGTAAAGGCAGAGAGATATCGATAGAACTAAAACATATTATCGGAACTACTTTCTCATATTTCCCAAGAAAAGAAAAGAAAATCACTTAGTGTAGGTGCTTTCAACTATTATCAATCTTGCTACCGCCTGCATAAGATGTAGAGCAAAACACGTCATGTAATCACCTTTACTGTGCCAAAAGTAATAACTATGCGAAATCAATTTAGACCACTTGGAGTAAAAACACAAGACCACAAGACTAACTCACACACCTCACTAGGAAACACACTCACCAAACCAAAGCACTTCATCTACACTCTTGCTTAGACACTTTGAATACACCTAGGCATACTTATTACTTGGACTCCTTTGGACACACTGGAGCACACACCACCAAGACCTTTGGTCTCTATTTATATCCATTTAAATCAGTTAATATTGCCTACTTTCCACTTATTGGATGCTTCTAGTATGTTGGCTAAGTATTGCCGACTTTGCAACTTGCAGCAACTTTTTTTAAAGCTTCTAGTGGATAAGGTTTCTGAAAAAGTTGGGTGGCAACTCTAGTAGACATCTAGAGTTATATACAACACTCCCCCTCAGCACCGACTCTCCCATCAATGTTCGAGATTCGGTGTTGAAGGGGAGCGTTAGGAGTCATCACCAACACTAATAATGACTCTAGATTAATTAGAGCTTTCAAAGTTGTTGCCCAACTCTTTCACAACCTCATCGACTAGAAGCTTCAAGGAGTTGCAAAGTTGGCAAGTAACATGGGCATACTAGAAGCTTCCTATGAACATATAGCAACCGCATTTGGTTGCCGAGAAAGAGAGACCATGGGTCACGTTAGGGGTGTGCCCGTGTGAGTCCAAGTAATTGGTGTGTGTAATGTCCAAGAGTGTGAGCCGTGAAGTGTTTGTGAGCTAGTGGAGTGAAAGTTTGCGAGTGTAGCCTTGTGAGCAATTAACAGTAAGTTGTGTGAGTGCTAGTTTGGGACAGTATTTTTTACTCCAAGTGGTCATGTTTGTGTGTGCGTGTGTTTTATTTTATTTTATTTTTTTTGCTTGACAGAAGAACTGGTGTTCGAGGTTGGAGACGCAAAAAGAATAGCAAGTTTAATAAACAAAGAAGATTTTTAGAATAATCAAAGGAAGACAAAACAATCAGAATAGTTGAAGTTGTAGAAGGGTGGACCTGTTTCATGGTCAAGTGTCCAACTTTAGAACTTGTGTTTCCGGATATCCGTTGTAAATCCCTGCCTGCGCCAATTACAGAATTAAAATCTACGAGATAAAGGACCTTTTAATTTAATCAAGCATAATTCATTTTGATTCGACGGTTAGGGGGGATAAAAAAAGGGCAGAAGTGAGATCGCAGAAGATTGGAAACCTGTCATGGAGGGCGAACAAAACTCCATCTGAAGAACGAGAAACATCAATCTCTATGCAATCTACTCGAGACTGAATAGCAGACTCATATGCAGCCATCTGTTACGAAATGCAATATATATGTTTATAAGTGCCAAAAATTCTGAATTGAGCACACAAGTTCTAACATTTAAATCAAAATCTGGCATATGGATGAATGTAAAATTAAACAAACTATATATATATATATATATATATATATATATATGAGAGAAAGGAGTGGGAAAAAGAAAGAAAGAAAGAAATAAGAAGAAGAAGAAGAGAGTGTTGGGACTTAGGAGGAGTGAACGAGTGAGTTAGGAGTTACAGACAGTGTTGGGGAAGGCATTAGAGGAGTCGCCGCCGTGGGCACAAACAAAGGGAGGATTGTGGAGCCAACCGCACTTGTTAAGCTGAATCTGATGAAGACGCCTCAGCCTGAAATGCAGGAATATCGGAGGCAAGAGTGCGATCACCACCAGACTTATGATGATCTTACGGATCAATCTCTTCGATGAAGACACTCTTATCGGAAATAAAAAACCTCCTCCTCCTCCTCCTCCTCCATGTCTCTCACTCTGGCTTTGATTCAATGCTCCTCGTCTATTTCTACTTCTTCCCATCGCCATCGCCATCGTTCCTTCTTCCTTCCCAACCCTTTACGATTTAACACCACCACCCCACCCCCCAAAAAAAAAAAGAAACTACCAGACGAAGATTTGATTGTTCCAACTAGACTTTTCTGAGCCCTGCCTTTAATGGGCCTGGGCCTCGGCATTGGCCTGCCATTTTAACAGCATTCTGTTTCGTTTCCCTCCAAAAAAGCAAACAAAGGGTATAAAAATGATATCTCTCTCTCTCCCTCTGTTGTTTGTGATTCCTTCTTCGAACCAATCTTCTCATTTGTGAAATTTCTCTGCAGAACTCGATTTCAAAGCTCAAGCTCACTCCGTGGAAATATGGAGGAATATTTGCTCTTCATGAAGACCTTTCGCACTCAAATGAACGGTTTCTCCCTCTCTCTCTCTCTCTCTCGGAATTGAATTTCAGAATTGTATATACATAAACATATGTATGTACGCATTTGAATTTGAATGATGTGTTGCGCTAAAACGTGAAAATGGCAGATGTGGAAGATCAGGCGGCGAAGCTCTCAGTAGAAGAGCAGATGCAACTGACCATCATTCAAACCCTCGAAAACGATCTCATCTCCGGTCCTCCATTTTTCCTCCATTTTTTTTTTTAAACTTCATTTTCACAATTTATTTCCTGAATCCTCTTTTTCTAATGAAGTTGAACTCGTGTGAATGATTTATGCGGAAAAACTATTATTATATCTTTTCCTGCACTTAACTGACTTAACTTTACAATCATAATTACATTTATTATATTCTTAAGAAAAGACACATCAATTTGAAAGGAAATAATTAATATGCTTCTTGTACATCTGTTAAGTCGTGTAATTCAATTTTTTAGCTTTTGCTATGTTCCTAAAATGGAATGAATCAGCATTTTTCATTTTGTTCCATTGAACTTTTGCCAAGTTTTCCATAGGTTATGGTCATCTTAAACTTTCCTGAATGAATTAATGTTTACAGAAAAATCTGAAATAAGTAAACTGAAAGAAGACATTGAAGGGATGCTGAAGGCAAAGGGAGAAATATGCTCACAAATATTGGAAAAGCAGAGAAAGATAGCTTCTTTGGAGAGTGATTCATCCACCCTTGCCCAGGTACCTCTCACTCTCACTGCGTTTATATTTTATTATTATGCATAATATGTGTTTGTGTTAAAAAAAGAAAAAAACATGTGCACACATGGATTTTGTCCATTGATATAAGTATATAAGTTGCTTCAACTGAATATGGACTAACTTAAATACCAAATTGTTAGGACTTGTCTGCAAGATGCTCAGTTAAAAAAATACTATGATTTCTCCATCTGCTGTTTTCTTGATTCTGTTTCACAAAACTTTGTGGACAAGTAGACTTTGGTGCTTATTCAACAAGAAAAAATGGGCTTATCTTTCAAGCTTAAGGAGAAGAGGTAAATTCAACGTAAAAACAAATTTCAGTCAAGTTTAGCATACAATATGCAGTTATATTCACTCTCAAATGTTTGCTATATAGGACTTACTACCAGAAGGTTGCACAAGATATGAACTTCAGGTTACAAGAACGAAAGGTTCGTACCTGAAGTCCCTTGTGTATGGTTGTGCTCCATTTTTTTTTTTTTTTTTTTTTTACTGAGAGGTTTTTCCTTTGAATGTGTTTGTGAGTAGGACTATTTCAATTCTCTCGCAACTAGCAGAAAAACAGGAAAGCTTGCAACGGTGGGTCCTTGTTATTTCTTCGTTTCTTTCGTTTATTCGGACAGATTTATACATGTGTCCGTCACATCTTTGCTAATAAAGGAATAAAATAAGAGATTACTTTCTGTCACTTCTCTGAGAGTAATTGTTATATATACTTTGGAAGAGAAGTACAGCTTTAAAAACTTCCTCAACCACGGGTCATCTGGCAAAGTAATTCTTCCATTTATCATTTTGAAATACGGACTGGCAAAATTTATAATTTGTATTTGTAATAACAGGAAGATGATGCAAGGAGGAATCTAATGGCTAAGTTAGACTCCGCTAAGGCCAAGCTTGATGAGATTTTGGAAGTGAAATCCAAGCTTGTAACGGAGAATAAAAAGGTTGCCTAATTAATATAAATTTCTTGCTCCCACCAAAAATAAGATAGAGCCATATTACACGCTGATAACCGCACTGCTTTGTACTCTTACCTTTCAGGTGAAACAAGCCATTGAGCAAGTTAACTGTAGAGCAAATGATTTTGAGGTCAGAGGTTTGATCAGTATATATTTGAGATGTGTGCATTTACAGAACTCTAAATATTCAGATTGTTAAAGTGGAATACTTTGAGGTTGCTCGTATGCATTGTGGGTCTGGAAAACTAGAAAACGCATAACTGATTTGGTTTTTGTGCCAATAATTATTTTTGCTCTGCTGTACCGATAACTGAATAATTCAATTTACTTGCAAGTTTGAGGAAAGTTTTAGCTTCTATTGTACATTTTAATTAATCCAATTCTTATGTAGTATTGTCCTTACGATGCACAGTTCAACACTAGATACTCATTTGCAGTCTTCCTTTTTCATGGGTGGTCCGACTTTAGCCACATCTAAGGGCGCTGGATATAAAGACCCTGGAAGAAGAATACAATACCCTTTTGTCAGATAAAGCTGGAGTAACAGAGTACTTGCAGTCTCTTCAGGCCCAAGTTGAGATACTGAAGGTAAATGAAGTAACAAGATTTCGTTTTAGCACTCAACTTTGAATTTTTCAAAGCACAATAGCGCATGGTTTGCGTTTGAATTCCATGGTTCTGAAGTCATACTCAAACTGATGAACTCCTGATTGCTCCAGCATCCATGCCTATGATTCTTTTGACTTTGCATTTCTATTTCTTTAACCAAACTTCGCTTTTTCACAGGGAATTTCTCATGTTGTTAAGTGTGCATGCGGAGAAGAATACAGAGTGGGGACAGACCTTTGTGCATAACAAAAGTGGAAGGCTGCATGGAACTAAGAAAAAGGCTTTTGACTAGAGTATATGACTTGCAGTGATAACAACGCAGACAAAGTACTGAACTAATATGCTAAGAGGAATTTCTTGTCAGTACTTTTCTAATATAGACAGTGTTTCTTTGTTTGTGAGAGTGCTTATGTTGGTTTGCTATATTCTTGGTGATGAATCATAATATCGGTTATGTTAAAACTGCCATTTCTGATTGTGAACAATTTCTGATCTGTCTCCTACGAAATGATTGAAAATTACTTCAACCTAGTCTGATGAAAATGATCACAAAGATCTGGAAAGAAAATCTGGAGTTCATTCGAGTATCAGTGGATAACATTTCATTTACAGGAGCCAAGTCTTTTGTATATCTGGAACAGAATAAATATCACCTGGACAAATAGAAATTCGACCAGCTTACATGTAAGTTATTGTAGAATTTGCAGTAGTTACAACTTGCAGGAACAAGGAGCTGAGATATACATATATAGCTTCTTTACTATTTGTGAGTTAGAAAGTATGGATATTCTGTAAGATTAAAAAGAGAAAGGAGTACAATGAGGAGATACCGAAATTACTTGATACCAAGAGCTTCGAGGGCTGCCGAGATATCTTGGGCTTCAAAGCTCTCCGAAAACACAACGTTAGGGCTTTCTTGTGGTACTATATCTTCTTTTTTATAACCGTCTTCGCTGCGAAGGAGATTTTCACTACCATACTCGACAGATCCTTTTAAAATTAAGGTCTTCTGAAGGCCAGCAAGCAGATCTTCATTATCAGTGTCGCCTCTTTCCCCAGCAAACACTACCATTTTGGAGAGCTCAATTCCCCACCTAACGGAAAGATACCTACGCAGCAGGATAATCGTGAACAACATTTATAACGTCAGAACGATCTTTTGGTAGAAACAATAGTTTCTAACAGTATGAGGAACAGGGTCTGTCGAACCTTAGGGCTTGTATTCTTGATGCATTCAATGGCACCACATTTAACCTTGATGCTGCACGAGTGTAGACAAGGTTGCAGCGGAAGCCTCTCATCCGCAGCCTCTGCCGAAGATCATCGATCCTTCGAATCTGCCATTTTTTCAAACTGTTCGTTAGGCTGACAATGTGCTTTGCATAAATGTTAACATGACAATTAGTTTGCTGACCTTGGATCCGGGTTGGATGTTGTAAGAGTAGCACCTGTTACTAGTTGCTCCAGTATACTCATGGATGTCATTCTCGGCTGCTCCTTCGGCCCTGGCGAGCCTCGCTACCATGGACCTCACATTCTCGCCCGGCCATCTGTACTCAATATGCGATTCATAGTCAGCATCCGAAACCAAATCCATCCAAGGGTAATACACTTCACTTCCACTTCTACACACCAAAGCGTCTAACTCTTCCAAATTCACTTGGCAGCGTCTCAAGGCTTCCATGGTCTCTCCTAATGTCGAACCAGTCACCAACACCAAGCCTATCCGTCCAACACCTAAACTCATCGAGCTTGCAGCCTTGATTACATTGGTTACGACTTGCTGCAAGCTCGGCGCAAAATCTCCACTTGCACTGTAGCAATCGGCCGCTACAACAAATATCCGTTGCCTTCTCCCTGGAGAGTAAGTGGCTCCACCGACCTTGGCGTTGGAGGAAACCCTACATCTGGTGATGGCATCAATGAGCTCCTTTTGTCTGGTTGTGGGGTCCATCAACTGGTCAATGTTCGTCTTATTGAAATCTCCTAATTCCATGGAGAATCTCAAAGACAGGTCTTCTACATCCTTAAGAGAGTCGCTCATGGGCTCCTCAGGAATGGGCATGATCTCCAGACGGGTGGTGGGGTGGCGGTTGCGGCAGTGCTCGACATGGGAGAGGTAGTTATGGCAGTGTTCTGTCCAGGAAAAGCGGTGGATGTTCTTGAGGCCATTCTTCCGGCAGTCTAGCCAGAGGTTCTTATCAGCAACAAGCTTTAACAGAGCATCTTCTATGGCTTTCTGGTCATGAGGGTCAACTAGAAGCCCGTTGCTCAGTGTCTGCAAATGACAAAATTTACACACATTCACTACCCCTGAGGCCTGCCTCCCTATATTAAAAATCTCCCATGCATGTATGTATGTCTTCTCATAAATCCTCAGGAATTACCTTGAGAATGTCAACAGGACCTCCATTTTTGGTGGCGACGACAGGTAAGCCATAAGCAGCTGCCTGCAAATTGAAAGGGATTGCTTTTTATGAACATTGCAAACACCAGTCTTAAACTGAAGCCATTAGCTAGCGTAATTAAATTTGGCTAAATGAGAAAATAGAATAAAATTCCAATATTTAGAGACTCCTCACCTCTATAAGTGTGAGACCGAAAGGTTCAACAAGAGCTGGGTTGATGAACACCCCCTTCATACACAAATCAACCACCACAAAAATGTATGTGTTAATAACAACATATTGCAGCTGTAATGAGAGATGTAGTAGTAGTACCTTAGTCTTCATACACAAATCAACCACCACAAAAATTTAAGCGTTAATAACAACATATTGCAGCTGTAATGAGAGATGTAGTAGTAGTAGTACCTTAGTCTTGGCAGCAAGACGATAAATATGAGGGACATCTGATTGCTTGTGATGCTTGGGATAGGCGACTTGCCCATACAGATCGTACCTGTCGATGAGCTTCAGCACCGTCGTTAGAACACTCGAGCTGCTGTTTGACATTTCTTCTATGTCATCTCTATTCCCAAGTATTAGCGTCTGCGTGTACATATCAACAAGTTTAATTTGAGGCTTTAATTTGAGCGATGTATTAAGTGACAACTAATTTGATAGTGTGTAACATGTTAGAATTAATTACCAAGTTGGCTAACTCCCGAAGGGCTTGGCACTCCCCATAGGCCTTGAGCAATGTAGTGACGTTTTTCTTTGGGTCAGGACGCGACAATGCAAGGATTATCGGCTTGTGGGGGTTTGTGAAAAACCTCATTATCTGCATATTGTACATATCATTATTATTACCGAAATCCCAAATTAGTAATGTCAAACATTTGTTTCCTAGGATATAAATATTAATTACCTCGGACCAAATAGGAGGAAGATTTCTCTTGGATTGAGCTCTATCGGAGGCAATTAAGGATTTAAGATCAGCATCAGGCTCATTATCATGCATGGAGATACCAGAAGAATCATGAGCGGTAACGACGTTGGAGAAGTCCATCCCTGGAGGTATAACCACCATCCTAGGCATGTACCTTCCAAGACAACTCACTCCTCTCCTCCTCCTCACCCTCAGCTTCCTCTCCAACTTCAGATCAAACCCATCATACAATCCCCACTGCTCCTCTATCTCCTGTCTCGTACTCGTCACCACCATCTCCGCCGCATCCAGCCCCAGCTCCTCCGCTCTATCCGCCGCACTATCTTGTACGTCTTGTTTATGTCCTCCCTCGACAGCCTCCCTTGCTTCAACAGCTGCTCGAACTTGTTCCTCCCCAGCGAGTGCCCCGTCATCACCATCGGCACGTTCAGCGCCGCCGAAGCCTCGCCGCCACCTCCCCCGCGTCCGCATAGTGCCCGTGGATGACGTAAGGCCATGCAGGCTTTGTCGACGCCGTTGCTCCGGCGCCGTTCGCCATTACTTCCTCGCCTAAGGCTCGGGCCATGTTGACTATGTGGGACAAGGCTGCGTCCACGAATTCGGGGATGTGGGGCCAGAGGGACTCCTTTGGGATGTATTTGTCGCGGGGCCCACAAGGGAGGCGGACGATGTAGGCCCCGCAGCTGCCGGAGGCGTCGGCGGGGCAGCAGAGCATCTCGTTGGGCTCGCCGTAGGAGGAGTCGACGTCGGGGGAGGCGATCTGGCGGGTGAGGAGGTCAACCCTATACACTCCTTTGGTGTTGGCGAGAGCCCTGGCGAGCTCCACCACGTATTTAACCTGGCCGCCGGTGTCGGAGTCTCGTCCGAGCTCCATGTTCTCGCCGCGGACGAGGCCGTGCATGCTGATAAGGACGATGTAGAGCTGCCTGCACTTGTTGTCCTGGTCGGTCCAAATTTGCATGTCGGAGTTGATGCGGCCGAAAGCAGCGGCGGCAGCAGCATCGTCTTTGTCTTTCGGGTTGGCGGTGGCGCCGTCGCCGCCTTTCAAGAACTCCTTCTCACCTTCGGAAAGCTCCGACAGGTCCTCTGCTGCGTCGTGGCGGCCTTGTTCCCTCTCTATCCGCCTTTTTGCCAGCCTCTGTGCATCATCCCATGCTATCTGCATGCAAGTTCAAACGCGGGCGCGCGCACACATACACACACATATATTATTGGACATATTTTGATATCAATTAACAAAATAAGAAAATTAACTGAAAATTAACTAAAATAATATTAATCAGCCATGACAAGGGGGGATTTTTTTTTTTTTTTTTCTAAATTTCTTGTTGAGACAAATTGATTTTTTTTAGTACTTTTTAGATGGAGTACTATATTATAGTTTTATGGAAACATAAATAGATTTCAGAGGGTATGAATTAAATTTTCTCATCTATTAAAAATAAATAAAATTTCTCAATTCTTGTGGGGATAGTTAAAATATATGAATATTTGAGAGGGTGATAAAATGGTTTTTCTCAAATTTTGTGCAGTTATTTTTAAAATAACAAGAATATAATCATAGTATGGAGTATAGCGTGGCGCCGCTTATGTTTATGTATTCACGATTATAATTATTGTCTTATATGCATCAATAACCAATATATCGAATGCATTTTTTATCCCTAAAAAAAATAACTTAAAAAAATACTTTTTTTATCCTTTTAAAAAAATACATTTTTATTTATTTATTTATTTTTTAACTAGCAGTTCTATAATAACAATTCGTCAGCAGTGATAAATAAAACTGCTCAAAGTTAACGTTCCAAAACTCAAATATCATGAAACAACTCTCCACATAAATGTTACAATGTATTTCCTTTGGAGGGTACCCATAATTTATATAAAAAGATAAATAATGTAAAGTAAAGTTACAAGTATGAGCATGAAATTAGTATATCTTATCTTAACTACATCAATCTATAATCTTATTATCTTAATCCCTATATTAATCTTAATCTCAGCTGTATAAAAGTTTCAAAAAGTCAAAACCTTTCTCCTTCTGTCCTGTGTCCTCACCTTTGGTTCCTTCTTCTTCTTCTTCTTCTATTATTATTATTATTATTTTTTGCTATTTACTTTTTTCTTCTAAAGCTTATATATATATATATATATATATATATTATTTTTCTTATCTGTTACTACAC
Source organism: Ficus microcarpa (assembly GCA_025413485.1). Classification (NCBI taxonomy): domain Eukaryota; kingdom Viridiplantae; phylum Streptophyta; class Magnoliopsida; order Rosales; family Moraceae; genus Ficus; species Ficus microcarpa. The sequence goes on along the minus strand of CM046383.1, from coordinate 5,184,454 downwards.
TTTAAAAGGACTTTATGACGAGAGGCACGGTAGAGTCTCAAAAGCCCAACCTTTCTGCTTTCATCACGTGTCCTCACCTTTGGTTCCTTCTTCTTCTTCTTCCTTTTTCCTTTTTGGTGCTTTTTTGCTTTGTCCTTCTACTGCTTTTTTTTTTTTTTTTTTCTATATTTTATCTCTTACTATACTGGCACTTTCATCCTCCCCTCAATGGCCGTTACGTGACGGGATTCAATACCCGTCACGTGACAATTCATAATATATATTTATATATTTTTTTTATTTTTGTATTTTGTTTTGTTTTTCTATCTTTCACGCACGAATGTCCAAGTATTATAAGATCTAAAGTCGATTAAAGAGGATGGGAGGAGGGATGACCTGTTTCTTTTTGCGGGCGAGATGCCAAATGCGCCAGCACATATTCTCCAGCCTATTGCTTGGTTCCCGTGATGTTCTTGTCGCTATTACCTGCATTATTCACCATCAATATATATATATATATATATATTCACAGTATTCAAGCCCTTCTCTTCTCCATCACTTTACACACACACACACACATATAACCAACTAATTTGTTGTTGTTGTTGTTGTTTTTTTTTTTTTTTTTAATCAATCCTTCTCCATCTGTTCTTTGATTTCATTTAATTAACCAGAATCCCAAGCACGACTTCTTTTAATATTAGTACCTTTTCCAATTTCAGGCCCATTTCTAGTTCTGCCATATCCATTCTTTGTCTTCTTATAGTTTATATATTTACGTTCGGCATTCAAACTCATGAAGTATAGGTCTTTCAAGTTCACAGAAGGATCAATTACAGACCATTTACTATACATTTATTAGTTTTATCACTCGTATGGAATTTACAAATTAAAAAAAAAAATCATGTAATAATGATGTAGTCATCACGTGATGTTAACATAACTATCACTTGACAAACAAAGTGGTAGATTAAAAGAATTATTAACTCTTTTAAAGAGTAAAGTGGTAGATTAAGTGGTCTTATCAATATTAGCTAGAAAACAAATCCTTGAAAAAATAAAAATAAAAAAAATTCAACTGAATGTCATGTTTCACACATGGTCAGCATGGGCCCACCCATATTGTGGTCCACCATGGGTGAACCAATTATAATGGTGGGCCCGCCAAAAGTACCAAATTCCCATGTATTATCGTAACTCGTCACACGTCTTGGTGCCTTTTCTTCTTTTCTTTTCTTTTTTTTTACTCAGAGATATACAAGGCACAAAAATATTTTGGAAATTATATATAATTGTATTGATTTAACATTTTAACGGTTCTTGGGCCTTTACTCTGAAATAGGGGAGGGGCAGGCAAAGATGGCAGAGGCTTCCCACTCCAATTGGATTTCAGGGACTGTCTTTCAGCTCAGAGGCAAAGTGGACACCGTATATTCCAAAAATGTACACTCTTATTTTATAAAACTGTTTCTCCAAGAGAAGGACAAAAAAAAAAAAAAAAAAAAAAAACACATTGAACTGAACTCAACGTCGATTCTAATCTTTGTAAATAATAATAATAATAATAATAATAATAAAACAAATAAATAAACAACATAGAGTTATATATATATATATATATATACACACACATCAAAAGACAAATACACCGATGCAGGCATATTTATGCAGACACATATACAATTAGGAGGATTCTAGACTAGAAGCTGATCATGGAAATTAATGAGGAGTTAAGATAATCAAGGACATCATAATATATATATATAATTAATTAGGAACACAAATTGAATAATTAATGACATGATGGAGGACATCAAATTAACATAATTTTCCTACTACGGATTAATTGATGATATATAATGAATTAAGAGAGAGAAGAACGTAGATAGAGAGAGAAAGAGAGAGAGAGACCTTAATCCAAGTCCTGTGGAGGTCAGACTCATCGAAGCTATTAACAACTTCCTCGACAAAGTACTTGGTGGGACTAAACAGCTTCTCTTTGTCGTCTTTCATGCCTTCATACTTTGGAATATTATTATTATTATTGTAATTGCTTTTAAGCAATTTCTTACTACTTCCTTCATTATTCTTTTCGTGGTGTTACTCTGCCCAGCGTCCAATATAGCCTCCAAATACCCATTTATCCATTCGTTTCTTGCCATTTTCTCCTCCTCTCGATCTGCACTCTTTATATATATATAATAATACTTATCACTCCACTTTCAATGCTTTCACAAACAGATCACACACGTAAGCCCTTCAACTATATGTATACACATATATATTTTTGTGTTGGATATATATATATAATTGATCACACACACACACGAATGGATAGATAACAAAGAAATAAGTTTTGAAACCGATGTCAGAAGGAGGGAAAGAGAGAGAGAAATGGTTTCGATGGACTTTGGCTGCAGTGTACTTTGAAACCGAGTTGGAGAAGAAAAACAAGGCTCATTAAAAAGGCTTCGATTTTCAGCCTTTTTTTTTTTTGTTTCTTTTTTATTTTCTTTTCTTTTTTAATTATATTTTATGGGGCGTTATTCCAAAAGCCATAATTCAACGAATATGTCAATATGCATTGGGTGGCTTTGGTTCTCTATCTCGTAATCTTATATTCTCTCTCTCTTTTTTTTTAGTATACTGCTCAAACATCCTTATCCTTTAATTATTCTCCACCATACACCTTAAAATCGATTTCAATATATATATATATATATATCTGTATATTTGTATGCTTACTTTTTTTAAAAGATAATATATTTTAAATCAATAAATACAAATACGAATGCTTTGAATGACTTCATGACATAAGATCAGATCTACCAGTAAATTCTAATGAAGTGTATAAGGAGGCAAAACGTGCATCGAAATCCAACAACAGGAAATTGAAAAGGCACACCAATCATCAAGCACATATATGACTCTTTCAACAATACCGCCACAATCGATAGAAAACTCCTATCGATCAAGACCGAAAGACCCATAGCAAAAAGTTCACCTCCAACATCGCATAGAACTAACTAATTTAGCGAATTGAACACACAAACAATATGAAAGTATGGAGAGGTCACTTACGTTATTGCAAAATAAGACCAAAAATTTAGCAACAAAACACCAAGTGGAAATAAAATTGGCTTTATTTCAAACAAATAACTACAACAATAAGGAGAAAAACCCCGGACACTGTGGATAATACCTCCGATAATAAGCTAATTAACACATCAGAGGGACCAAAACACATCTTCTCCGACTATGAAGCCATCCCTCCCATCAAAGCCATAATCTTAGAGTCCAAAGCATTTTCTCTAGAAAGGGTAGTCCGGTGATCAATCAAGAGGTGATACCAGACTTCGGACCCAAGAAACATGAACGGCACAAACCCTAACACAGAGAGAAAGAGAGTGAGAAAGAGAATAAGAGCCATGCGATGACTTACTTCATACATTTTTTCAATAAGACTATTATAACCTCCTGTCCTTAATTCAATAGTAAGTTAGCGAGATTTATTCCATTAAACGCTCATCCCCAGACCATACTTAAAGAGAGAAGAAAGTATATATATCATAAAAATTTTCATTATTAGAGTCCAAATAAATGAAACTAGTCACTTCTTTTATTCAACTATTCCCTGATTTAATATTTTTATTCTTCGCGCACCGATGCGGCTAGGTCGAAAAATAAAGAAAGGAGAAAAAAGAAATGAATTAGATTAAAAGAAAAAAAAAACCAAAAGAAATCTGAAAAAATATATATATGTACATTACTAAATCATGCTGCTTAATTTGTTAACTTAAATTATGTAGTTAAATAACAAAAAAGAAAAAAGAACTTGTGTATGATCTAATGGTACAATATTCTGTTACAGACTAACTAACTAAGCTCGTAACGAACTATCTGATCTATAGTTATAATTCTGTTGCAACAAAATCTATTCTCTAATATGTAGTAACTGATATATTGTAATGTAATTTACCAAAAAGTTGCAGCTCCTTCTTTCATTTCCTTTTTCTTTTTATGTTAATAATTTCACAAGAATTCTGGTGGTGCTCTTAAAAGTCTAATAATGTGGCAAATACTGGGTACATATTGATTAATTAAAGCTTATATTTTTTGTTTCTAAAGAATTAAAGATTAATTAAAAAAATTAAAAAAAAATTGTCACTGCAAACATGATCTAGCAATAATATCACCTGACTTCATAAAAAATATAGTATTTGAATCCCCACCCCGTATTATATATATATATATATATAAATATATTTGTTGGACATCCATATATGATGATTACGCACACTACCAATTAATTAATAATGCTGCGGGGAAAAAAACTAATTTTTTCTCTAAAAAATGTTTTTAAAATATGAATTTTTTTCATTAGCTTGCTACTACAAGTTATGCACATGAGCAACGATACACATAAAAAAAAAGTTTTATCAAGAATATCACAAATTGTCAAGCATTTAAATTCTATAGATTATGTAAAATTGAATTGACTATTTTATCCTTTTTTTTTTTTATCCCTAACAAATTACTTTTGAGTTTCATGATACATCATGAAACTTTTCTTCCATGATTTCATGATGTGAATAATTTTCCTATGCACATATATATACACAGTAATAAGCAAACTCATACTGTAGTCATATTTATGTGTGTGTAGATATATATTCTTTTTCCTAGTGAAAGAAAGAACATTACCAGATAGAGAACTGCTGATCGTAGATGCTCGGTTTATGCCACCAGAGACAATTGTGAAACCCATATATCTTCCCAAATCAAATTTTTCTTCCTTTTTTATTGATTGATTTATTTTTGTTTTCTTTTGGCATGTTTGGCTGGGCTAGGTGAGATTCTTCAATGAACTTACTTTCGGTAGTTCCCTTTTGAGATCGACGAATAATCCAACACCTAAAATCTAAATGATTTGGGGAGGTTATAAAATAATTAAATAAAATTATGTGTGAGAGAGAGAGAGAGCATATCTCAAAAGAACAAATAAATAAATAAATAGTGGCTTTACTTTCACGGTACACTAAAATAGGTGGAACATTTCCGTTCCATGCATTAATAAATTTACATGAATAAATGCTTATATAAGATCAGTTTTTATTTTTTTTTAATTTTTTTTGTGTGGTGGCATCTGAGACCTTAAAAGGAAGCGTGGGAGTTATGATCAAGCATATAATTAATAGTCCACTTGGCTGACTAGGATTGGCCAATAAAGTGTGAACATATTACTAGTTAATTTGCCTAAAAGGATTGAAATTAATATAGAAGAAACGAAAAGCATCCTAAAGTGAACTAGAAAAGAGAAGAGAGAAGAGAGACGAGAGAAGAGAGAGAGAGAGAGAGAGGAAGTGAGCACGAGAAAAGGTGGAAGAAAAATAAAAATAAAACAAGAAAAAGAAATCAAAGGCTGTGGAAAGAGATATAGCATGTATGGTCATGGGAATTGAGCATGTTACATCAGATTACTCACGTATGAGTGTGAGAGAGAGAGAGAGTGCAAGTTGGAAGCAATGGCATTAGCTTTTAGAGATAAATGGGGCTCAAAACAGAAAGGGAATACCCTCCCAAAAAAGTATATTTGGAGGAATATCCAAATTATGGGCAAAGATGTTCACCACTATTTTTCGTCCTTTTTTAATCTTCCTACATAACCTCTCAACAAATTAATGTCTTGCAAGTGCTTTTTTCTATAAATCATATATATATATATATATATATTTAATTTTAAGATTATTTTCATTTAAATCCCGCGAATTTTAAGATCATTCACACTTTACCTAGATTTTAAAAACTTCCACTTTATCCCATGAACTTGTGAGGAGTCATGAGTCTTGAATTTGACATAACAATTATTATTATTATCACAGACAAGTAATATTTTAAATCCAAAATTACACCTTAAAATAAACTGCAAAATCCGAGGCATATGTTCAGCATATTGTGTCGCAAATCAGCATCGGGTCTTTTATACTGTCCATTTGTATCAGGTTAGGGTCAAAGTAAGAGAGGTGAAAAGATCTTATGCTTCTCTCTCTCTCTCTCTCTCTCTCTCTCTCTTTAATAGTAATTCATTGATTTACCATTATTAATCACTGATTGATCGAAAATTTGATAATTTATATTATGATCAATAAGTAATTGACCAAACTAACTAGTCAATAGTAATTGACCATTTAACAAAATTGATTGATTATTTTCAAAAAAATAACTTTTTAACTCATTTTTAAAAACTTTGCTCATTTTTTTTTTTTTAAAGATTTTTGAAAATTGCTATTTACCTCCAGATCCTATTTTTAATCAACTATGTTCAAGATAAATATGAAGAAAAATAATTGTCACTTGTGTATTGAAAAGTGAATACCACTATATTCAAGATTATTGAAGAAAAGATGACGATATAATAAAGCATCTAACAAGTATTTTTTATTACTAAGATAGTAAGATGTGAGGAGGCCAGTGAATGGATAGATTAACTATAACGATCCTTAAATCAGTCGCTATAATTATTTATGTAAATGCAAAAGAAATTTAAACTAAGATTAAGCATGTGTTTGGCTGTATGTCTTGGTTCAAAATGAAAAAACTTAACTCAGTTTTGGTCCTCTTTTAAGTTGTCAACTCAATTTCATCATACATAGTTTCAACTATATATAACTTAAAACTCAAACTTTAAAAGTTCATAATTTTGCATATACAATTCAAAATGAGATTAGTTGTTTTTTCAAATTGTATAGAATTTCGCAATGGACAAAACAAGATTTATACTGATATATTTGTTCAAAAAATTTTAAGTTTTTACATTTTTTAACTCTAATAAACCAAATGCATAATTAAAATCCAACTTTCAAAATTTTCAACTCGAACGAACCAACCAAACACATACTTAGAATCTTACCAGGTTGCTGGAAAACACAACGAAATAATTCATTGGAATATTTGGGTATTAACTAGCTTAAAAATAAACTAAAACATATGTGGAAATAATGTAGCAAATTGGTGTCCCATCTCCACTCTCTCGCATGCCTCACACCTTATCCGCTTATTTCATCTCCTACGTAGCTTGTTTACCTTTGGCTGCTAATATGAATCATCAAAAACAATGAGCTAAATTCTCACAAAAATATATATATTTATATTTATATATATATATTTTTGTAATTAACCCTGAATCTGTATAAACATGTGTAGAGATCAAAGAATATATAAATTATCATAAAATTAATGATTTTGGAAAATCGTTTTTGTATAGGCCTGATGTCGTACCCATTTCAAATGTACCTTTTATCCGTCGCTAATGTACGTTTGCTGCCTATATATTGTGCTTCTTTACAAAATGTAGAATGGAAAAAATACAGTAAACCATGATTATTGGGTAAACGAAAACTAATTAAAAGACGTGTACCAACGTAGTTTGCTGTTTTCTCGTGGCTTCGCCTCCTCTAGCTGGGTTCCAATCCTAATCATGATGATTAAGTAGTGGTAGACCAAATCTTTTTGCATCTTCCTCGTATAGAGGGCGGATTCCACAACTTAAAACTAGATCCACACCAATTACACGAGATCGCTAGTTGTGTCATCTGCAGCCAATGAGAACTCAGACACAACTTTGCTAGTCATTTCCGTTACAAACACCCAATCCTCGTGATAACAACAAAACCCCCCATTGTTCAATATGAAGTGTGCGGTTTGCATATAACTTTAACTTTGATTGGGAAACTTCACACAAACCATACAGCAAAACCCAAAAAATTTTGGACTTCGTGAATTCGGGGGAAACGGAATCTCTACTCTCACCATGTCACCCACATTTCTTTTACATTGAATCAATTCCCTGATCATAACAAAATCCAATATCGGCTTTGATAGCAAGTCCCTGCACCATATGATCAATAACGATAATAAGAGTCAATATATATGTAGCAGTGGTTGCAAACTCGATGACTGCTAGCTTTAGAATTAAAACTCGTATTAACCACGTAACGCAAATAATTTACAACAGAGGATCAAAATCAGAAAGTATCTATATATACGATATTAAGAAAGAGACTTACTCTTGTATGTTCGTGCCATGCGATTTTGCTAGAAAGCGTTTGAAGCTTTCTGTTGCATCCATCGAATGGTAAGCAATTTGTTGCGGAAATTTCCCCACATAGATTGAAATCATGGCACATGTCAGTTTGATCATCAAACAAAACTGTTGAGACCGAGAAGTACCAAACCAAGAAATACCCCGACAACTAATATGGTCGAGTGGGAAAGAAAAAACGTGATAATATTGTATGCTTCAAAGTACCTCTCGAGAATCCTTTGAGGCTTAACCCATATTAAAGATTGAATTAAGTGATATCACAAGCATATAAGAATTCATAAAACTAACGGGACCGACATAGAGGGCTATGCGAAATCAAGATATTTACATAGAAGGAACTCGTGCAGTTTCCTCTAATTGCAAATCGAGACTCAAGGTATAGAGCGCTTAAGTACCTAGAGTTACCTAGACCGAAAAGATGAAGTTCATATTAAGAAATTTGAGTTCTCTAGACCGAAAGATGAGGAACAGGCCGTATTGAGTACCATGAGCTACCAAGACCGAAAAGATGAAGTTAAGATCGTATTTGGAACTTTGATTTCTCTGACTCCAAAAGAGAACCTCAAACTCCCTAGATCGAAAAAACCAATGGACTGAATGAGTACTTGAAATTTTTTAGATTGAAATTTGAAATATCAAATAACAGTCGCATCTTATCGTAGCAAAATCACTCAAATGACACATTGGGGCATGCACAAAAAAGGAAAAAAAAAAAAGGAAAAAGAAAAAGAGTAAAAAGATGTATCAGAAAAAATATTTATTAGAAGTTTGAAAATCATAATTGAATTCAAGCCTTAGGACCGAATGGAAAAGGAAAGTTTTCGTCAATGTCTTTTCAAGAAGACATTAAGAAAAATAGACAGACATTGAGGAATTATTCGTAAGACTTGTCTCCTACATTAATTTTTCTTGACTAATTGTTTCACTTCTCTTACTTTTACCTCCTAGGATTTTTTGATCAAGTTGTAACTTCTCAATCTACTTTAAAATAAAAATAACAATATAAATTTTAAAAAAAATGATGATGATGAAGACAGTAAGTATGCCCGAAGAGATTTTGATATTTAGATAAGATGATAGAATTCCTAAGCAAGAACGAGATTAATGATCTTTTTGAGCTTGTGGAAGCTTTCAATCAGAAATGTGGAAATCAAAGACCATTACAAGAGCTAGATGTAATAAGATAATGAAGTTGATAGTTTTAATCTTAATCATCAAAGACCCTCACATCAATTTTCAAGATGCAAATGACTCCAGATACACTGCAAATCATGAGGTGCAGATTATTCACTATCTCAATTAAACTTTTAAATTAAATTTTTAGGGAAAAACCAAGGGGGGCAAATGTAGGAGTTTTTCTTGTAGGCATGGAGATCGCGATTGCAAGTGCTAAAGGTCAAGATTGAAACTGATACTTGTCTTCCTATGAAATCCCATCCATCTACTGAAAATAATCACAAGAAAAAGCTAAAATACGATTGGAAGCACGTCGTGCTAAAGTTTGAAAATGTTTCGTGACTCGTATGATCAAGATACGTAACATATATATACATCCTTAAGGAAACAAAATTCTTTTTCCTCAATAATTTTAAAAAGTTATTAAGGAAAATGGATCAGACATTAGGGAAATTTTCCCACGTAGATTGAAATCATGACACATGGAAACCGAAAAGTACCGAACCAAGAAGTACTATGACAACTTTTGTGGTCGAGCAAGAAAGAAAAAGCGTGATAATATTGTATACTTCAAAGTAACCCTCGAGCATTCTTCAAGGCTCAACCCATATTAGAGACAAAATTAAGTGATATCTCAAGCATATAAGAATTCATGAAACTAACGGGACTAACATAGAGGGCTACGCAAAAACAAGATATTTAGATAGAAGGAAAAAAGAAAAAAGAACCCTAGGAAAGGTCCTTCTAGAACGATTGGGCAGAGGAGAAACACTCTGCTCCTCTTAGAACGTCCATGGCTGCCAGGGAAAAAAAGGGAGGAACGCGACGGAGAGCATCGGAGAAGAAGGAAGAATGTTGATTGGGAGGAAACCGCTCCAACACAAATAAAAAATAGATACCCAACAGGATCATGAATGTTTGCCATCTGGTTATAACCTTGTTTTTGTAAGCAAAGTTCTTCAGTTGAAACTAATGCGATCTGCACATATGCGTGGCAGCCTTTGCGAGAGGCAAATAATGGGAGCTCTGGTAAAAAGTAAACTTTTGGAAGATGACGATCCATGATAACATTATGTACCCTAGCATGAGTCTCAAAACTATCTTTACGACTAGGTACCCAAGCATGAGTGTCGAAACTTGTGCTTCTCCAATCATCCTGATAGATATTGCTCAATGGCGAATGTACGATTAAGTTTTCAATCCACCAGGGTAACCCATCATACGAAGAAAGCACAGACCTTCCTTCAAGTTTAACCGCCTTTAAGTTTACCAGCAACTTTGAGATATAACAGGGGAGACTCTTGAGCTTTTTGCAGTAATTAAGGCTCAATATCTCGACACTAGAGAGATGCCCAATTGAGAAGGGAACTCGCTCTCTATTGCTGTTCCGCTCAACACCAAACATATAACACTCTTTGTGACCTTGGGAAACTCACTTACAGAAGAGCAACCCTCTAGAAAGACAGTTCTAAGCTCATTGAGATGTTGAAAATAGGAAGGAACTTCTTCATACTAACGCAATACTCAAGATATATATGCTCCAACTTCAAAGCTCTAGAGAGATCAGGAAGCGTTGTCAGGTGCTCGGAGTAGCTAAGATATTTTTTTTTTTTTTAGGCTCCCTAGATGCTGTCAATAAAATTTATAAAAAAAAAAAAAAAAAAAAAAAGGGCTAGAAATAGTTACAATTACTTGAAATGTCGATGACACAATTCAATTGATCAATGCATGGAAATTAAAAAACTTACTTGTCTCCCTTCCCAAATTTGCTAACTTTGCTTCATCGCAAATTAAGTTCAACGAGGTATTGTGGCCTAAAACTCGATGGCAAAGATTTCCAAGGATAACCATCCCAATGAAGATATCTAAGCGAATCAGGAAGAAACTGAAGATCGGGATCGTTAACAGCAAGGAACACTTCGCACTTCTTGAGTTTGTTGGAACAAAAAATTTTGAGCAATCTTAGCTTACACATATTTTGAAAGGCAGCCGGATTGAAGTGTACTTCATTGATATCTGACATATCTAGAACTATTCCCTCAATTTTCGAAGTGCCCGAGCAATAAAGGAAATTATAGCTTGGTAAATCTACTAAAAAAAATTACACGAAAAAGAATTGAATAATTAAACAGAATTTTTTCTATATAAATTAAAACTCATGATTGTTCATACAAATTCTTTTTTCCTACCGTTATGAATTCAACACATACTATATTATTTTTCAAGACATGGTAGACACCTTCAGGCTTCCACAATCTACTGTGCTCTGAAAGTTTGGACTGTTCAATCTCCCACCCCATTTCTTGTACCAAATCATGCATCAAAAGTATGTTATCTTCTTTGATAGTACTGATGAGAGACTTATCGACGAGATCATCAATTCCTGATTTTGCAAACAGATCACAAGAATCTAATATCCTTTCTACATATTCTCTATGCATACCTTTGAAAAAACACGCAATATCTAGAAAGATACACTTTTGCTTTTTGTCCAATCCGCTCATAACTTATTCTCAAGACATTTTGAATTTTTTTGTGGGGGCTTCCTTTTAACTTATGTTCAATTCATCTTCCCAGTTTTCTCTTCAAGAGCTAATATTGGGATACCTTCAGTATATTTTATAACTCTTTCTCTAAGATGTAAAAAATCTTCTTGTAATTTAATCTCTCGGTTTCATTTATCTGGTCAACTACTCCTCATAGCACTTGCATAGCTCTAGTCGTAATGATTATTTTACTTCCAAGACCAAACCACATATAGTCTTCAGTTAAAAACTTTAATTGCTCTGAATCATCCATGCCATTAAGAATGATGAACATTTTGTCTCTGCACGGTCGATCCTTATCCTAAGTTGATCCTATAAATAAATATTTGGAACTGCATTTATAAAAGAGCTTAATATATAGGTCAAATTGACTTTGAAATTTTTTAACAAACAAAAAAATGATTAGAATTAATAAAGTTCATAATGTTTTACTTAGAAACACTATATATTATGGCTTTGATTGGAAGCTATTTTAAAGAAACAAAAAGGCTCTTTTAACAAATTGTTCGAACATTTCAAAAAGTAGCTCTTAAGAGACAAGAAGTAAAACAACTTGTACAAACCCTACCGTACAAGCCATATAATTCTCTAATAGTATGCATGGTGAAATCCAATGTTACATTTAGGGATGGCAATAGGGTGGGACGGGAGTAGAAAATGCGTCCCCGTGAGAAATTTTGTCATCCCTAGTTACATTATCGTCATTGGCTTGTTACCATCTCTTTCAACCATCGCCTGTCTACGAAAATACAATCTTTTTACAAATTAAATCCACAGCTCTCAAATTATCATTCGTCCCTCTACAACTTTTCATTTGGTTCACGCAACCTTTTATCACCGGCAAAATGTGGTTCCATCTTGTTACAGTACAGTATCCATATTTAAAAGTGAACATTACAAGAATGCTACAAAAAGACTTTTTGTAGATTCCTGTAATAGATTTTGAAACATAAAACTTTCGTTTAATCAATGTGGAAAAAATTCTCAACCAAAAATAAGTTGCAGCATAAATCTAAAAACATATAAAAGGTGTGTAGCATGTTTCTCCTTCAAATAAATAAATAAATAATAGAAAGTTGGGGTTGTCAACTTAAGGTTTGGCCTAAAGCCATTGCGAAGCAACAAGTGGTATGGTGCTACATATGTTGCCTTCTATAAATGTTACCCAATAGTAAAACTGAAGTACTATATATATATATATATATATATATATTATAGTTTTCACTCAGAAAAGCCATGTCTTATAATCATAACGAATAACATGTTAATTTCTTACTAAAAACAGGATACAAGTATAGTAAATTTGCAAGTACCAATTGGCGTTTTTCAAAATAGTCTCAAAGTAGAGTCAATAGCCTTTGGTGGTTTGGAAATGGTACGCAAAAATTAAACAGACAAAACATGTGTTTGCAGCGTACTTTAATTAATTATACTGTTAAAGCCAACTACATAACAGCCTTTTGGAGACAACATATATCCACAGCTTTGTCTCTTGCAAATTGCCTGATTCATCACAAACAAACAATTACTAGTAGCATTCTCTTCTCTATACATATATGTCTGTATATGTATACACACGCATTATTAATTTGATGGACAGCAATAGTAATATGGTGTCTACAACATTGCATTATTCCTTGTTCAAGACAAAGACAAAAACAAAAACAAAAACAAAAAGAGAGAGAGAGAGATATTCACCAAAATTCTTAATTATTTCTAGTGGCCTTGTCTTTGCTACCTATGTTGTACTTTTCATCCCCTCTGACGTTGCTCCCCCAGGTTAGTTTCTCAAGTTTTCCCTTTCCGAGAATCTTTTTAGTAGGGTAAAAAATAATAATAAGAAGAAATTAATCACTTTATTTGTTTCGTTCTGTGTTAAACTGTAACGACTGGAAAATTCACGGCATTAATTTCTGAGTTGAACAGAAATTAAACTATGATTTTTCTATAGTAAAGATGTAAATTCTTGTAATTTTATGATATAATATGTCTCTATGCCACTAGTTTTATTTTCACTATACAACGAATTTGGGAATTTAGGAAATTTCCATAAAGATCATAGATAGATAAAGGTGATCATGAAAATCCCAATAAAGAATGTCAAGTCCATTATACAACTTCATCATGTAAAGAAGTGGAATTTACAAATTTTCTAAATTAAATTACAATAGTCAGAATTTAATTCTGAACTGTAAAAAAAAAAATAAAATAAAAGGAAAATAAAAGAAAAAAAAAATTTTGAACCGGATGTAATGGGTGGAAGAAAAGTAAGTAAACCTATTTTACTTACTAAGCTAGAGTGGAACGTGAGAGGGAGGTAAGTTAAAAAAAAAAAAAAAAAAAAAAACTAAACTAGCTGTCTCCCATAGAGAAATAAATGCTCTCTTCATCTCTCAAAGAAGAACTTCGGGAGACAGCAGAGCAGAAAAAAAAAAGTATAAAGTAGTATATAGTTGTCTTCCACGTGAGTTAAAAACAAGGAGATAGAGAGAAGTGGTTTTCTCTTAGACTCAGAGAAAGAACTTCGGGAGACAGAGAAGAAGAAGAAGAAGAAAAAAAAAACTTATCCTTCCAAATCTTCAAGCTTGATTCACTAGCAAGCTTTTATTTAAGAAATCAAAGTGTTTAGCAGTCAGAAAGGTAATAAATTTGCAAAATGTTATGTTTTCTTTTAGTTTTATTTTGAGAAAGCTTATTCTAAGAAATGGAAATTTATTGTCTAGTTTCTATCAAGAAATCAAAGGATTTTCAAAGAGGTGTTATAAGCTAAGAATCAATTTGAAGAAAGCTAGGTAAGGTACTCAAATTTATTTTTCTTTTTCTTGAAGTTGGATTAGGTTTTTTAGAAAAGATAATAACAGTAAGGGGATGAATGTATATGTATGTGAACCATTTCGGTGATGAACTTGGTTTAATGAACTAATTGGGAATCATGAATATGTGTATGTTGTGAAATCTCTCTATGCTTGTGTGATTAGTTGATGTTAGGGTTTGTTTTTTTTTTTCCTAGCCAACAGTAAAGAAGCTAATGAAGTATTATGTGTTTTGAATGGTCATGGTACAAGAAACAAACTTATTATATAAAGTTTGTAGCTTGATGAATAAAAGTTGACAACTATGTTGGTATGTTGCTCATGAATGGATTTTAGTGAGAAAGTTTGATGTATGTATATATATATATATATATATATATATGAAGGTCTAAACTTATTTTAGACTCTGAGATTCTTGCAAGAGATGCAGGTGATAGAAAATTGATTAGTGCAAGTTTTATATGGAAAAAAGTGTTAGATAAGCACTTTTCGAAAAGAAATTTATAAAATGAAGTTAAAAAAAAAAAAAAAAAAAAAAAGAGGGGAAAAGAAAGAAATAGATTTGTGAACTGAATGTTTCAATGTGAGTGACTATTTTATTTGTCTTAAATTACTTATAGGCCAAGGAGTATAGCAATAAAAACAAAGGAAAGCTCAATAGGAGTTAAAATGAAAATTTTGTTAAATTTGGAGTTAAACGGAAATTTTTTAAAACTGTTTGAAATCTTTTTTTTATATATACTGAAAATGTGATTTTCTGTGTTGTTCAAGTTGAAAAAAAAAAAAAAGAAGGAAATTAAAGTTAATTATTTAACGAAAGAAATATTCACAAGAAAAATGATCGGTTTAAAATACTACTCTAACTGTCGAGTGTCGCTTAAATTAGGACACGGTGCCGACGGTGTACTAGAGCGGGGTCGACTGACAGAAAAATCACAGATTATCGAATTTCTGTAAGTACAGATCTCACCTAAAACATAAATCTATGAATGCTTGTTGTATTGGTGTGCAGATATGGTGATTTATGTGCCAATTGTTTGAATATGATTATGATGTCTCAATGTTCATGTTATCCAAATTTTATGACGTTGTGGCATTTCATATTTGCACGATCATTCACTTAAGTATATGAGGTTAATGAAAGTGAAAGGTTAGAAAAGTGTCGTGCCAACCTCCACTCAGGTGAGATAAAATTCATGAATGAATTATGTATGACCTTGGGTATAACTGGAGGGTCGCTCCCCCAACTATCCAATGGTCGCGCGCACTTGGTACGTATACAATGGGGCCCAATAAGTTTTGAAGCAAGAGACTTAAGAATTTCATAAAATGTCATGTTCATTATTCTTGCATTGTGAGATTATATCTGTACTTGCTGGGCGAAAGCTCATTCAAGAAATTTATGTTGTAGGTAATATGGGTAAGAAACCCGTGATCAACTGAAGGGATGAATGGACAAGACGGATGTTGTGACAGTGGAGAAAGAGGGTGCATGGATAACACTTCGCTTTAAATATATATATGTATATTCCGTAGTTTAAAAAAAAAAAATGAAATGGTTTGTAATATATGATACTATGATACTTTGCTTATGTTTTTCTATAATACCTTATGAATAGTTATCTTATAGATAGTAAGTTAACAAGTAACAAATATATATATAAAAATAAAAATTTCCTGAATTTTTGGAAAGTAATACAAGTTAAGTTTACGTACGTAACTGACGGCTCCTTGCTAAGGAGGGGTTGTCACATAAACTATCAGATTTTTCTCAAGCAATGTCACCCTTGCATACTTTTTGCTTCTGAGATGATTTGACGATATAAGATTGACTGCAATGTTTCGATTTTTTTTTTTGGTTACCCTACCGTAGCATTTTCTTTTTCTATTAACCAAATAGTGTGTTTCATTAGTTTCGTTGACGGATAATTAGATGTGGGGTAATAATTTCTGATTTCCCAGGTGTATATATAGCTAGATATAAAAGAAGATCAACAAAAATTTTGATTATAATTTGATGTACATTTATTACTTTGTGGTGGAAAATCATATGCAAAGAGTAGTTGGTTTGAAAGAAAGCAAGATTGATGAGAAAGAACATTCCAAAAGGGAAGACCCAAGTTGGCAAGCATCTATTCATTTCGGAACAAGGATAAACTGTTTTTTTCATCGAGCACCCAAGTCTATTTGTTTGTCATTCAAGATTAAACACATTTCTGTTCATCGTTGCGGTGAGCAACACAATGGAAGAGATTGCAAGGAAGAGAAAGAAGCGACCATTCCAATAGTATACATAGACGCAAAAACACGGCATCACTGCAAAAAGAGCAAGAAGCAGCCATGCCGCTACGTTAACACAAAAACACAACATCATCACTGCCAAATGAGCAAAAAGCAGCCCTGCCGCTATGTAAATGTGAAAACACAACATGGCTGCGAAGCGATCATAATCCCAAGACCTGATCGTCACCCTTAACAATTGAAGCAATTAGTAATGTTCATCATGTTCCATTACTGCTATCTTATTTCCTATGTTACCTATTGATCCTCTAATTCTTTCAACTCTTCTTCCATATATATATATATGTATACAAGTTGTATTACACGCCTTCGCGCGCCCTTATAACCACTTAACTTTCTTTCTTTTTTTTTTTTCCTCTTTAATTTGCTTGCTTAGATTATATGGTCCTTTTTATGAGTGAGTCATACAATTTTAGGGTCTTCTCGGGCAAACTCAATCCAAAATCCTCAATAAAATTTTATGTTTATCGTGTAAAACAGGAAGAGCTACAACTTTTCCTCTATCAAACTCACTATTGTAAAAAGGGACCCAAAAAAAAAGATATGTACGGTACTGAAATATTATCTATCAGACACCAATAATTGCAAACTATAAATATTATCTATCAGATACCAATAATTGCAAACTATAACATCCTTCTTTCCCAAGCATTGGTAAAACTGAGCAGTCTCAAATATTACTGCAAGAGAAACACACAGCCCCCCCCCCCCCCCCCCCAAAAAAAAAAAACCAACTTCAGCTTTGATCTTCGGTTTTTCATATTGATGCCCATCATCCTCAACATCCAACGCTGTTCAAAAGCACAATGCAATTCACCAAATCAAACCTACCAACGATGAATCATTCATCATCGACTCATTTTTATGTTAAATCATTGTATCTTGGAATGGAGCCTGAAATATACAAAAGTATACAAGAGAATAATAAATTATAAGATTCTTGTGAGACCAGTAAAATTCTAGTTAAGCAATCATAATGAACAAACCAAAGTACACATTAACATGTCCACTTCATTATCCCAATCGGTCAAGTTCAAAATTGCACCTACAAATTACCTCAACTTCACTGTAAGGAGGAAGAGAAGAATAACACTTTTCCACCTCTCATTTCCTTGTTTTGTCCAGTACTTCAATGTATCTCTTAGGAATTCCGTATTGCTCAATCAAATGTTTTGCCAGGTCATCAATAACGCCACCTTGAACCAGGACCTCGTGTCCTTTCTTACCTGGAACAAGAAACATAAGAATATTACGATGTAGCTAGAGAGTTTAAGTTGATACAATAAGGATCATCTGTGTTTTTAAGTAGGAGGAGAACAAGAAAAGTTGCCCACCCCCACCCCCCACCCAAAAAAAAATGCTTAGCTGGTAGCAAAATTTCTCGGCAGAAAAACACTACAAAGATACATGCTAATCTCCTTAATACCAAAACCGAAGAAGCACTATACCTGGAAGTTCTGCTACCGATGTGCTGCAAGCAAACTTTTTCTGCAGCTCAGATGCCAAAGCATCAGCATCGATCAAAAATGTTTCCATCCCAGAGAGTTTTGTCACCTTTTTGTTGCCTTGCCTTCGTTCTGTCACTATCTGGATTGTTTTCAGACCACCTTTACGGACAACCGACTCACTTCCCCTAGTCACAATGTGATGAGCGTGCATCCGGTTTATGAAGGTTGATCCTAGATCTTTCTTGTGAATTTCTGTTGGATACGTGGAACCTTTTTTAACGGCTCCTTTAAAAAGTGCATCACATAATAACGCATCCAAAACAACAACGGACTTGTTTGTCAGCTTCACAAGATTCTCATTCTCGATATATTTGAAAACAACAGCAGTGGCATCTGAAGCACTGTAAAGCATTCCTGTATCAGCTCCTACAGCAGTAAATATGGGATTTACATGTACACTTGGTTTATAGATCTCCGCAACTTCAAGCATTTTGCCGGACCGACTATCACCCGAAGAATCATCTGTGGTCTGCTCACTTTTCTCGATTTTCCGTTTCTCTGGCTTGAAGGATGAGTAATCTGGATGACCGCGATTAACAGAGAACAATACAACCTCTTTCTTATGCTTATCCTCTTTTACTGTTATCTGCATGTGCATGACATTGTGAAGAGCATATATGTAACACTGACTTAAATTTAAAAAGGATTCATCACTAAAAAGAACTCAAATTGTTGAATCCCGATCTCTATTAGAAATAAAAAATAAAAAATAAAATACACACACGCACAATGACTAACGTTTGAATATTTGCCCGATTTAGCAGTTCAAAGACCATGGCATCTAATATCTTAAAGCACTTTGAAAGCTTTCAAATTTTCAATAGCTTTTTTTTTTTTTTTTTTTAATTTCCTGAAGTGAATTAAATGGGTTAAAAACATACCAATCCTGTAGAAGATTTAGCAAGGAGCCACTTTGACAATTTCTTATGCGATGATTTCTTGATGTCAAGGGTGACGCCTGAAGGTCTACATGGTAATACATGGTTTGACCTAGATCATCGAAAAGAAAACAGCAAAAACTATTAGAAAATTCACACATCTTCTAAGACTAGACGTCTATGCCCGGAATTTGGTATGGAGAGATAGAGAGAGAGAGAATCTAACAAGTAAAGGATCTGGGATCATAACAATTTTACCATAGTGTGCTTCCAGGCATGGGCAAGTCTTTGTCTTTAATGGTTGTGTGCAATGCTTGCAAAAGACACTTGTCCAAAAGCATGTCCACGTCCTCAGCAGACAAAGGTTGTTGGTCCTCCACAATTGATTCCTCAACAGAAGCGTCATCTGTTACCTTCAAATCTGCCACACTTGACGTTATCCCTTCAGCAGTCTCATTTCCCGCTTCACTTTGAGATACCGCAGCATTATCAGGTACAGAGTGTTCCTCAGCTACATCAACAGAGTCCTCCACTTCTTTGTCACTAGTCTCACTCGGCTGGTTATGTGAAGAATCCACAGCATCATTAGATGAATGCGAAGTCTGACTGAATGATGAGGCAGGATCCGCAAACACGACATCTTCTAGAAATCCTGCATTTGGCACATAGTGACCTTCAACTGATTCCCTGCAGAAACGTACCCCAAGAACAATAATCAAGAAGTAATTCTTATTTTAATCGGAACTCATTCTCTAAGGTAGTTCCAGAAATACTTGCCACAGTAAGTCACGGTAATAGTGAGTAATTTTCAAAGCCTTTCCTCGCAAACCAGCTTTTAACGCTTCAGCACTGCTCATTGTGGTACTCCCAACCTTGAGAACACAATAAAACTTTCCTTAACCAAGACCGCCAAGTCTATTTGGAGAAATAGTGATGAGGAGCAGAGATGTGTAGATAGGAATTCAAGACATGTAGTTATCTAGTAGAATTACTTAGGCCCGGTTAGGCTTATCGCACTATCCTATATATATTTCTCTATAAATAGACCAAGAGGTTTCAATTTGGACAGAAATCCAAATTTCTCCTAATTGTTCTCCTCTCCCAAAATTTCCAAAATTTCTATTCTCCTTGCTTGTATTTCTCTCTTCTCCCAAGGTCCTGCATCAAACAAACAGTTTTGGAAAGCTCGAAAGCATTGAACTTGCGTAAATAGCATACAGCAATTGGGGCGGGGTTTCCGGGAACTTTGACAGCCCATGGCTCGCCGGCGGAAAACGAAGGAAGGCCTTCAGCAGAAATGCTGATACCGGGAAACATGAGATCAGCACCGCCGATGACGTAACGAGAGACCTCGCCCCCCTTGAGCAAGAAACAAGGCAACAGATCAGGGACCTTCCAGAGAGCATATACTGCAACCATAACATGGAAAACCCACTCACCATTATTACACAAAGCTGAACTATTAAAAAAAAAAAAAAAGAATCAATCTTTAATCAGAGTACATGCTTACTTATCACGAATTAAAGGGAAAAGGTGTTTTCTTTTCCTACTCAATTCATCTACTAATTGACTTGCAAGATTATCAAAAAAATAAAAATGCCAACCTGTAGGGAAAATGTCAGTGCCTCGGCCGTCGATATCGAAAAAGAGAGGCAAACCAGATTCAACGGCATAAACATGGACTCGATTCTGAAACTTGGCAACTGTAATCTCCGCCTGCAGAGCAGTGTGTGTGTGTATATAATAATAATAAATTAAAAAAAAAAAAAAGGGAGATTGAAAAGAGAGAGAAGAAAGAAAAGAGAGAAAGAAACGGGGTAGAAAGAGAGAGAGAAAGAGTACCTTGGGAGGAAGTAAGGAATCGAGGAGGGAATCGGAAGAAAAGGAGAACCTGTCTTTGAGGGTTCTCTTGAGCTTCTTACGGTCCGCACCAGACAGTCTCTGGTGCGACCTCAGCTCCATTGCCTTCTTAAACATCTTTTTTTGTTTGTTGTTTGTTGTTTGTTGT
This sequence comes from Ficus microcarpa, assembly GCA_025413485.1. Classification (NCBI taxonomy): domain Eukaryota; kingdom Viridiplantae; phylum Streptophyta; class Magnoliopsida; order Rosales; family Moraceae; genus Ficus; species Ficus microcarpa. The sequence continues at coordinate 5,163,141 of CM046383.1, read as the reverse complement.
TTGTTGTTTGTTGTTTTTGGTTGTTGTTGTTGTTGTTGTTGTATTGAGAGAAAGTAAGGCGATTTATTGATGTCAATTCAAGAAAACCAGTTTTTCTTTCTTTCGTTCTTTCGGTGCTTCTTGTGTCTGTGTTTTGGTTGCTCCTTGACGTTGATATATACGGCTCTAGGGATTTTCCAACCCACTTTACAAAAAAACCTTTGTAGATTTTTTTTTTTTTTTTTTTTTCCCTTTATAGTCTGAAACCTCCATAAAGTGAACTATTAAAAGCCTAATTAAATGTCAAGCCCAAAATATATTCATGACCAACGAGGCCCCAACATTATGAACCAACAAAAAAGAGAGAGAGGGAGAACATTGCTTCCTCTCTTCTCTGAATTTCTTTTCGGAATTTTGTGTGTTGGGCTATAAATAAACAAACTCTACTTGTAGTATATATGTTTTTCCTTTTTTTTTTTTAACCGTTGAACAGTATCACAATCCTATTAAATTAGAATTTTTATTATTGTTTAACGAAATTTGCTAAAGATATTATTGAAGGATGCCATTAGCCAAAAAAAAAGCCATAATCAAAATCTCCTTTTTCATTTTTGTCCCAAGGAAAGGAATTTTCTATGTTGGATTTTGGACAAAATTTAATTTAATTTTTTTTTTTTTTTTGTGAAAATGTCATAACATATACTTTAGTTTCAAAGAGTGTTAAAATCTATTTATAGGATGTTTGACACACCATTTTAAAACACTCATCTCAAAATTTTTTTTGTCTTTTTCTCTAAAAGTTTTTGTCTTTTTTCCAGAAAGTTTTTTGTCTTTTCTGAAAATTCAAAAAAATTTACTATTGAAACTTAAAAATCTCAACTCAAACTACTCCACCAAACACCCCTTATATTTTCCTCACCTACAGAGCTACTAAATATAACATGGATGAATAACAAAAAATTCACTTCACATTTTTATTCCTTCGTTCCTGTGAAAGTGAAGGAAGCCATCCACACTTGTAAACGACAAATGCATATTTAGGATTAGCAGGCTACTCCAACAAAAAACATCCCAGTGAAAAAGGAAAGGTAAATCATAAGCTTTGCAAAAAATCTGCAAAAATGTTAAGAACCGACTCTGATAGGACTCAATAAGCGCTACGATTATTTAGTTTCGACAAAATCTTGAAAAGCTCCATCATCAAACATTAATAATTGGTTTCTACATGATAGCTTTGAGCATCGCATCATTCAGGCAAAAATTGAGGCCATTTGAACACCCTTTGAAACTCAAACACTGCATGGCTCGAAAAACAGATTCCAACGTGCTTCACTCATATATCAGGCAATATGCCCCGCCAAACTAAGAATCTTGACGTGCTTTTTCTTCCTCAGCTCATGGGGGACTGGCCCGAAAACTCGAGTCCCCCTTGGCTGGCCTTGCTTGTCGATGAGCACCACAGCATTATCATCGAACTTAACCTCACTTCCATCGCAACGGCCCCTTTGCATCGCAGCACGAACAACAACTGCATGCACAACCTGTCCTTTCTTCACTTTCCCATTGGGGTAGGCTTCCTTTACCGATGCTACTATTGTATCCCCCAATCTTGCCCCTTTCTTCCCCTTCAGAGCTTGTATGCACATCACCTTCTTCGCCCCGGAGTTGTCAACAACTTTGAGAACAGTCCTCATCTGTATAAAACTCCTCTGCTGCTGCAATGGTGCAAAAAATAAATCAGCATTCTGAACGAATCTAGCATAGTTGAAAATCCGTAGTTTGTTAAACTGAATTTGGAGAGATATCAACTACAACATGCTCCGGCCTGCATAAAAGTTTTACCCGAAAAGCAAACCAAAGATTCAAAAGCAATAAGATAAATTGAGCACAGGCATACAAAAAACAATGTAACTAAAAGAAAAATACTTAAAAGTAAGAAATAAACAAGTCTTTTCAAGACCAATGTCAGAAAGAGTACTAAATTACAACCAAATCGGAACCACGTTTTCTCCATTGTGCATGGTACTTTTTCTAACCCTAAACAAAAATCACCTCACAATTCTGTGTGAAAAGTGTGAGAGATTTTTTCAAACCAATGGAAATTTCACGGAAACAAGAAAGAGGGACAGCATTTTACATTAACACAGTCATAGATTTTAAGGCCTATTATGAGCTAATACACTAACCTGGGACAAAAAAATGTAGGGCGTCGCCTCGCGCGATTTGCTTAGTAAATCAGGCAAGTTGTTGCCAAGGCCCCCCATCAATGAACGACCCGCTAGTTACATTTCCAAGCACATTCAATAAAAAAGACAGAGAGTCAGTCACCGAAAGATAATGGCCGGTAATATTAATAACAAATTAACAAGCTGAATTTGAGTCCCCGTTTCCTTTCCTATGAAAAATTAAGATAGTATCATTGGATATATGCCACCACATGCATTCAGAAAAAATGCCAATGATGATGGTAGAACTCAACTTGAGCCAGCAAAAATATGAGACAAAGCATTTACGTTAGTATCACAAGCATATTCTTAAAAAGCAAATTCCATTTCCTGGGTTACCAAGTATTTGATATAATTACAAACAAAACTTAGTAAAAATAATTTCTTCGTTTTGAGTAGTCTTCGATTCCGAAACACCCAAAAACATGGATTGAAATAAGATTTTTTTTAGTTCTACTCATCCAGACAGGAAACAAACAAACAAACTGTTTCTTGAGAGCGAGAATAGAATAGGATTGTACCAAGGAAACACCTGGAAGCGAGATTCGCAGCCATTTCCACGTTTCATACAATTTTGTTTGGAACAAAAGAAAAAAATCCTTGTTCTGTTTTTTTCTTGTCTACTCCTGTCCCTGCCAATACAAATGACGGAAATCAAATTCTTCGAAAGCAAAAGTAAGAGAGAGAAGGGGAAAAAAAAAAGATCAAATTAGCCTCAATTTGGCTGCTCAGTCTCCCAAACTATAAAGCAAGTAAAATCAAAACTCAGCTAGAGAGAGAAAATACCTCTTTTCTTTTTTTTATTCTCGATATAGAGAGAGAGAGGGAAAAGTGACGGGGAGGAATCGATGGCGGCTCTGAGAAGGTGACTCCAACCGAGTGAGAGTCTACCCGGTGAACACTAATACGAGAAGCAAAGGAAGAGGCAAATTAGGGATTCGTGAATTCTTATTTGTGACCCCAAATTTTACCCAAGTTCCCACTTTACTCCCCAAACTATAAAAAGTCTTCACTTTACTTGCCAAATTTGTGCTCTTGTTGATTCGACAGTTCAAACTAAAATATTTCTAACTTTTTTTTTTCTTAGGTTAACATAAATTTTAACTAATTTTTAAAAGTCAAACAATTTCAAACTATGCATCAAATGCAACTAAAAATCTATCTCGTTCAACTGCATACGTCAGTTGTGTTGATCAAAATTGACGGAATTGATACAAGCAATGGCAATGATGAGGGAAGGAAAAGGGAAGGGAGGAGCGGGGGACCTTTTCACTTTGGGGCAAAGTGGAAATGAGTTTTAAAAATTCATTGAGTAATTATGAGTATCTATAAAATTTGAGGAGCAAAATGAAAAATAATTCTTCTCATCTACATTGTTGCTATCAATTTTAACTATTTTGATTTAAATTATAATATTTAAATCAAGTGATTTGAATCAGAATTGAAAACACTGATTGAATATGCTTTTTCAAGTCTAAACTGAAACTATGATTTGAAATTATATTTGGCAGAGGTGTACTTGGGTCGTTTTTTCACCGCGAATGACAGTCGAAATGCAATTTTTAGTTTTTTGGTGGATCATACTTAGGTAGATATTGGTCAGCTTAATCATAAAAACCGCCCGCTAGAGGTCGGTTGGTTTGTTTTGTTTATAAACCGCTGATTACAGTTTGTTTTTCAAGTGAAAAAATAAAATGATTCCAATAAGTTTTAGGCAGTGTCCTGTGCATGAAAACTTTATTAGAAGCACAAATAAATAAATAAAATCAAAACCACATCTTAGGCTATGTTTGGTGGAGCATTTCAAAATGCTCATTTCAAAATATTTTTTGTCTTTTTCCCCAAAAATTTTTGTCTTTTTTCCAAAAAATTTTTTGTCTTTTCTGAAAATTCAAAAAAATTTACTATTGAAACTAAAAAATCTCAACTCAAACTACTTCACCAAACACACTATTAATTTTGATTTTTATTCCCAAATTCACCATCAGAAGATTCCAACCAAAAAAAAAAAAAAAACTCACAGTTCAGAAGCCAAAACCCGGCACCTATGCAGAGGGAGAGGAGAAGGGACGGAGTGTGCCCATGTGCACCACCGACAGAGAGGGAAGGGAGAAGGGATGGAGAGGAGGAGGAGGCAAAGTTTACACAGAGAGGAGGTAGTCGTAAGTATCAGCTCTTTTTTTTTTTTTTTTCCTTAAAGTGAATTCAAAGAAGAAATTGAGACAAAAGAGATGATTAAGAGTCAGATACTTTTTTTTGTCTTTTTCCCAAAAAAGTTTTTTGTCTTTTCTGAAAAAAAAAAAAAAAAAAAATATTTTAACTCAAACTAACCAACCAAACAAACCCTAAGAGTCAGATAGAGTAAAAAAAAGGAAATTGCACCCTATGGGCCTCGAAAATTTTGCTTTTTAATAGTACTTACATGTTTTAAATTGCATGAACTTAGAGGTCAAATCATAAGATCAACGGCTTGTATTTTAGATTTTAAACCATGGGTTGAGTCTCTTAACAAATAAAAAAATAAAAAATAAAAAAAAAACCCAAAACACCTATTTAGATTGGTCTTCTCATTCAAGGTATCTTAAATATGTTCAAACCTGCAAAACAAACAGGGGCTTGTATATTGCCAAACAAAAACAAAGAAAATAAACTGAATACTAGGATCTTTATTTGTGTAATTAGCTAGTTATTGGAGAGGAATGAAAATCATAAGTTTCATTTCATCTCTAGTGTTATGAAAAATGTGATATTATGAGGTGTTCTTTTAACTTCATAAGTTACAAATTTCATGATAATAATAATCTAAAATTATTCGTTTACAATTCCATTGATTATTCATTCAGATGTATGGGTAAAGAATTTTAGGATGATTTAAATTTCACTCAATAAATTTTACTCATTCTCACTTTAATCTCTTATTTCCTGTTAAAATATCCTTTTTGTCGATATCTCATCATTCATGTGTCGTCACATACCACAATTCTGTCTACAAAAATAATCCGATCTTATTTGAAAACTTATAACACGTTTATAATTCAAACTCAATTAGACCGCCTCTTTTATAAGAGAGTTCACCGTAAGTAAAATGGTTTCACGAGTAAAACTACCACGCCTGGTTATCCTAACTTCCTAAGCCTATATCATGTACACTGGTCTTCTCCACTTCCTCATGATTTTTGTGTTTGGAAAATTTTGTTCATCTGGTAATCTAGGGGGTGTTTGGAGAGTTGGTTCATTTCAAATCAAACCGTACTGTTTTTTATCTTTTTCTCAAAAAGTTTTTGTCTTTTTCTCAAAAAGTTTTTTGTCTTTTCTGAAAATTCAAAAAAATTTACTATTACAACTAAAATATTTCAACTCAAACTAACCAACTAAACACCCCCTAATCATACGACAGGGCAACATTTTAAACTCTACAGCCCCCAACCCACACAAACCAAAAAAAAAAAACAAAAAAAAAAAAAAGGGGAAGCTGCCTGGGTGAGTCACTTGGTGGTGCTGCTGCTGACTTTGACAATTCTTTTGGAGTCACACTTTCAACTTTCAACTTTCAAAAGAGTTTGCTTTTCTAGAATCTTGTTGATCAGTTCTCTATTTTTCTCTATTTTTATTTTTATTTTTCCTCAAGGGGTGTGGGTGCGTTGGATTGGACCGACCAAATACCAAAGCATTAATTGCTTTTATCGGATCTTCAAAACATTTATTTAGGATATGTTTGGAAATCATCTCATTTTAAATTAAATTATACTTTTTTTATCATGGTTTTTATTTTTTTCTGAAAATTTTTTTTATCCTTTTTGAAAAAGTTTTTTATTTTTTCTAAAAAATTACTATTAAAACTTAAAAATAACTAAACTCATTCACCAATTATCTTTCTCAAGTGTTACTTTTTAGTTTTTATGGTGGTTTTAGTCAGGGTGAAACAGAATTTACAGCAAAAGCAAAAGTGCCTATTTTCATTTTCTGCATTCTACTTACCACTTTTTATCGTTCTAGTGTATTTATATTGTGCTAATTTGGATAATCTTCTCTTTTATCGCCATGTTTTATATTAGTTTTGTATATATTTTATATAAATATAAAAAAATCTATTAAAAAAAAAGATGATTTATAATTATGTAACTCATACTTTTTTTAATTTGGAATATCATTTGACTATACTTTGCAATATAACTTATGCAACATAACTTATAGCTTGTAGGCCATTTCTACGAATAGTTAAACTGAGTGGCATATTTACTGATAAAATAAAGAAAAAATGTTGTTTCTTTGCTTAACATCTTTCCCAAAAAAAAAAAAAAAAAAAAAGGTGATGTTGACTGCATACATCGCCAGCAGACCAAAAGACCAAAATGATCCTCTTTTCCCTTTTTTGGAGTCTATAACAGGCACGAGGGTTTGGAATAGGAATTTAGTCATTAAAAAAAAAAAAAAAAAAAAAGATCTAGCCTGGGTGAAAAAGTCCCCAAAACCCGTCATGGAATCCGTCGAATAGGGATGAAAGTCGACCTTAGTGATTAGACAGTTCTGAGTGGAACGGCCATTACTAGAGTCTATAAGAGGTATGAGAGTATGGAATAGGAATTTAGTGATTAAAAAAAAAAAAAAAAAAGATCTAGCCCAAGGAAAAGGCTCCAAAACCCGCCATGGAATCCGTCAAGCAGGAATGAAAGTCGACCTTAGTGATTAGATAGTGCTGAGTGGAACGACCATCACTGGAGTCTATAAGAGGTATGAGAGTATGGGATAGGAATTTAGTAATTAGAAAAAAAAAGGGGGGGGGTCTAGCTAGGGGTGTTAATTCGTGTCACGTGTCGGGTTAGTGTCTTGTTAGAGCTGTGTCGATTTTTTCTTTCTCCGACACGAACACGACCCGCGACACGAAAATGACACGAAACTACGACACGAACCCGTTACAGGTCGACACGACACGAACTGAAATTGATCCGTGACACGAAATTGACCTACGACACGAAATTGACCCAAAATTGACACAAAATTGACCTATGACACGAAATTGACCCGAAATTTTACACGAATTGACACGAAATTTGATCCAAAATTTACACGAAAAAACGGGTCGTGTTCGGGTTCTACGGGTTTAACACGAACACGACTCGTTTTTTTTCATGTCAATTTTGGGTGACCTAACACCTATTTCTCCCAACTCGAACTCCATAAAATTCGTGTCGTTTTTGAATCGTTGTCATCGTGTCACGACCCGTATTGCCACTCCCTAAGTCTAGCTTAGTGAAAAGGCTTCAAAACCAACCAAAAAAAATATTTGGATCCGTTGGGTTTCAAAATCCAAACTCAAAAATTTCGTATCAATTTTTATTTTTATCTTAAAAATAACAATAATTATAATTAATTTTTAAAAACTCAACGAAACTTTTAATTAAAAAATTTTCATTCTAAATTGATACACCATATACAAATTCGATCTTATTTCCAAAGGGGAAGAAGTCGTTTTCCAAAAGATTGGGACAAACGAACCACACTAGTATTAGGTTGCCCCAAGACCCAATACCCACGACGCCGATCTTTTTCTTTATTAATATTTTTAATTTCCATGTCACCGACCGTCCTTGTTGAAGAAAGTCACAAGCAAATCCACACAATGGAGAAATAAAATATTCTAGCCCAAAAAAAAAAAAAGAGAGAAATGAAATAACAAATTATGTGTATAATTATTTTTTAAAAAGACACAAATTAAGAAAATGACAAAAGAGCTAATCATGTTGTTACTCTTTTTTACAGTACAAACGTCACGCCGTCCAAAGGACATTTATTCTTTCTTTCTTTCTTTTGTTCCTTGGATTTGAAATTGGATTATTATCTTATTAATCGAAAATTTTCATAAAACATAAAATTTCAGAGCTAAACGACAACATAATACATCTGGTATGAGTTGGTTTGCGTATGCCACGTACCAAGAGGGAGAGGAGTGAGGGGAGTCTCTTGTCTGAGCATACATTACCGGAGGTTTTCTTCCCCTTTTTATCTTACCGACTTACCGAAATTGCACCAAGGGCCTGTTTGGTCTGTATGTTTGTTATTGGAATAAAAAAAATTTTCTCCTTTAAAATGATAATTTTTCCTCTTGAAAATAGAAAGAGTTGAAATTTATTTGTATGTCAATTTAGAAAGTCATCTTATTTTGAATACGCAAGAAAATAATGTTTGAAATAGTCGATTATGAAAAGATTTCAAAAACTTTTAAACGGATTTCAAAAGAATACTATACAAAACAAGTTCAAGAATAAAGTGGTCACTCTTTTCAAGATGAGATGAATGATAAAAAAAAGTTAAATCAAATACTTTTTTATTATTTTTCTCGCCTATTTCGTAAATGGACACCCCATGCAAACAAGTCCTGAGACTTTTATGCAGTTCATGAACCATGCAACATTGTGTGTGTTTTAACTTTTAAAGTCTTCGTATAAATCCGAGGTTTGAAAATAAATTTGAACAGTAAATTTTACTTTTTACAAGAGAAAATGCTAAAAAAAAAAAAAAAAAACTTTTGCATAATACAAAAATATAATCTCAAAACGGTGATCCAAATGAATATTGAGTAAATTGGACATATTCTTTTACTAATTGAGTTGGTGCTTTTTGTTCTATTGATCTACATTGAGCTTTTATGAGTAACAAATGTGATATACTAATAGGAAAGAGAACAATTGATTAAAAAAAGAAGTTCTTTTTACAGTTTTCTATCGCATTACATCCAAATTGTAATTGAAGCAAAATCTTTAGCTACATGTTACCAACATTTAAACAAAAAGTTAAGATTATAATTGGAGTTCTTAATATTTTTCTTGCGTAGAGATTTAGACCCACGTTGGCTCCATACATAAAAGCACCAAAATTCTTTAATCCAAGCCGCTCTTAAGATATTTTCTACTTAAAAAAACTATGATACAAATCCGAATCTCAGGTAATTTATTACTTATTGTAAAATAATATGAAAACAAGGGATAACCAAACCATAGATACGTTATTAAAAGGTTGCATCTAACACCAATTTGTTTATTTTTTAACATATTCTACCGAATTTTAGTAATTATTGATCTTTGTATGCTTCTTTTATTTTATCTATTATTGTTGTAATTCCTTTTTAGGGCTGCATCTAACACCAATTTGTTTATTTTTTAACATATTCTACCGAATTTTAGTAATTATTGATCTTTGTATGCTTCTTTATTTTATCTATTATTGTTGTAATTCCTTTTTAGGGCGTTAACTATTAATGTTATAAATTTGATTAAAAAAATTATCTTGAAAAAATTTGTGTGTAGACATAAACAACTAATAACTACACGCTTTCTTTATTCATTTAAAATAACTAATAATAAAAAAAAATTAAGGGTCCGTTTGATTCACCAGCTTGAATTGGAAATTTTAAGTTTCAATAATAATTTTTATTGACTTTTTAAAAAAGATAAAAAATTTTTTCAGAAAAAAATAAAAATTGAGATAAAAAGTTTGAGTTTAAATGGTAAACCAAACAAGAGTTAAATAAGAAACTGAAATGGTGAAATGTTAAAAAAAAAAAGGATAAAAAATAGTAATTTTTATTGACTTTTTAAAAAAGATAAAAAATTTTTATTGATTTTTTAAAAAAGAGTTAAGTAGTAATTTTTATTGACTTTTTAAAAAAGATAAAAATTTTTTTCAGAAAAAAATAAAAATTAAGATAAAAAGTTTGAGTTTAAATGGTAAACTAAACCAGAATTAAATTAGAAACTGAAATGGTGAAATGTTAAAAAAAAAAAAAAAAAAAAACAAACAAACAGAGAGAAAACAGTGGAAAGAAGTCATTTCCATGTAAACAAGCAGAGTAAAGATAGAGTTTTAAAAGAAACAAAGAATTGGGAACAGAAAACGAAAAAAAAAAAATCCCTCTAAATAAATAAAAAAGGGAAAAACAACAAAAAAAATTCAAAATAAAAAAGAAAGGAGAGAGAGTTGCGAAAACATTTCAAAACGCGAGACGAGAGAGAGAAAGTGGGAGAGAGTTAGAGAGAGAGAGAGAGAGGGAGAGAGGGAGTTTTAGAGAGAGAAAGGGGTTCTTTCTTCTGCTTCTCCAACATTTCCTCTTTCGCATTATTGTTCTTACAAAACAAAAAAACACCATTTGTCTTTCTTCGTTTCTTTTTTGAAAATTCACCTATAATCGCTGAGATCTCATCCGTTTTCCCCCAATCTTTAGGGTTTCGTTTCGATTTGATTCGATTCGATTCGGTTCGATTCATTTTAGATCTTGCGGTCACTTTCTTCCCCTTCCTCCCGATTTGACTGATTTTTAGATCTTTGATCTCCGATACTTTCTTCTTCTGCCATGGAAGCGATCGAAGAGTTGTCTCAGCTCTCCGATTCGATGCGTCAGGCCTCCTCTCTCCTCGCCGACGAAGACGTCGACGAGAATTCCACCTCCTCCCGACGCGATTCCACTTTCCTCAATGTCGTCGCTCTCGGCAATGTTGTGAGTGCTTTCGGCCTTCTTTCACTTCGATTCGATCCATTTTCATTCCTTTTTTGCTAATTTGGGTCACCGGGTTTTATGCACAAGTTTCCTTTTGTTATTATTATTTTTTTCTTTGGCCTTTCTGGATTAGGTCAGATTTAGATTTATGTGTTTGGAGCGAGAGAGATCTTTGACTCATTTGGGTCTGTTCTGGATCTCAAGCGATGTAGTGATTTCACAGAGTTAAGATTGATAATGCCTAAAACTCTCAGTTGGGGTTTTTGTTTGTAGCCTATTTGATTGAGAAGAAGGCTGAGGAGCAGAGAGAAATGGAAATTTTTTGGCTAAGGCAAAGAATTGTTCCCAAAGATGAGGAGTTTATATATTTATTACTAGGACTTGTGCCGATTCAGATGTTCCAGTTTCATATTTTTCGTTTGATTGTAGCATGAAGCAGAAATCGTTGTATTTTAAGATACGTTAGATGTTGAAACTTATAGTTTGTTTACTGTTTAATAAACCTTTGAGCTGGTCTTTTGACCACGGAATTAGGATAAGTTACAGAACATTGGGGTTATTAATTTTTAACATCTTTTTCCTAAATTGCTGATGGCCAAAGTGGTGGCTTCTCTGAAAAGTACTAGAGTTTAATTGAGATTTGAGCTGACGATTTGTGAGCTATTTTAAGATACGGCTATTTTAATATACGTCTGAAGTGCAATGTGGAAAGCGAATCATATCTTGTGCTTTGTGTTATTTTCTTTAATTATTTAAATGTACTCATGCTTCGTTTCTCTTGGTGCTTGATACGTTCAGGGTGCCGGTAAGTCAGCAGTCTTGAACAGTTTAATTGGACATCCCGTTCTGGTAAGCTGGATTTGAGAGTTTTCAGTGCATATGTTTAATACAATCAATCTGTTCGAACCTCATAAAGCTTTTTTCTTTCTTATAAGTTCCTTTTCTCGTGTTTGTCCAGCCAACTGGTGAAAATGGTGCTACTCGAGCTCCAATAAGTATTGATTTACAGTGGGATGGTGCTCTGAGCAGCAAATCAATTATATTGCAGATTGACAACAAATCGCAGCAAGTTTCTGCAAGTCAGTAAACACAACTTCGTTGTTTTGTTACAACCATGATTTCTTATAACTGGAATTTCTTTATAGTCGCCTCTTAGTTCCTGGCATATGCTTAGGTGATAAGATTTCAGTGTCTGTATCAGTCTTTGTAATGCAAGCTGGATATTGTAATAAATCATCATGGGTGTTATGGCCACTTTTACATTTTAGATATGTTCACTTGCATGTGAATTCTTATTCTCTGTCTCTCTCTGTCTCTCGTATCACTTTGCTTGCCTTATCATTGTTCCTTATTGTTGTGTTGCAGGTGCTTTGCGCCACTCCCTGCAGGATAGGTTGAGTAAGGGTTCTGCAGGCAAGAGCCGTGATGAAATATACTTGAAGCTACGGACAAGTACAGGTTCGTTCGTGATTGATAGTCTGATAGTCAAGCCTTTGGCCCATAAGTTTACTTTCTTATTTCAGTAGTTAGTTGTTTTAATATGATGAACCCCTTTTCAATAAGTTTTAACATAATCTAACAACTTTTTGGCATGGTAATTTTCTGTTTGGTTCCATAAGTTGATAAGAATAGATGCAGAAATTTTTGTGATTAATTTTGGTTATTTGCTTTGAAACATGGGGAGTGAAATCCACTAGTTATTTATATGTAATGTGCATCTTAATCTTTCACACCATTGATCAATACGTCATATGGTTGGTTTTATGAATTTACGTGAATCTGAAAGCGTTTTGAACGTGTATGCAACCTAAAAGTGCTTTTACTAGCTAGTTACTATGAAATTTCTTGATATCTACTTTTGGGGTTTTTTTATGTTAGCTGTATTTATCGTACAGTGTCTTGCTCTTGGTTATTTAACTTGATTTCATTGTATCTTTTTGCCATTTCTAACTGCTTCACTTTTATGAATTTTTCAGCGCCTCCTCTCAAATTGATTGATTTACCTGGGCTAGACCAACGGATCATGGATGAATCTTTGGTAAGGAATTTCAAAGGTTGATTCTATGGGTTATATTGTAGTCTCTTTTCGTGACTTTATTTGACGTGCTTTCTGGAAAGGGCTCTTTTTTAACAGAGCATTTGTAATATTTGAGCTAAATTCATCATGGTTTTTGGCACATGGTAATTTATTTAGTAAATTTCTAATGGTTCGTACATAGGTTAGTGAATATGCTGAGCACAATGATGCGATCTTGCTGGTCATAATCCCTGCTGCTCAAGCACCTGAAGTTGCTTCATGTCGAGCCCTCAGAGTTGCCAAGGAATTTGATGGAGATGGTAAAACAACTTTTTTTTTTTTTTTTTTTTGAGGCTTTTCTTTTTCCCTTTTTTCTTTTTTCAAATATAGGTTTTTTTTAACTCTTGGAATGAGGATTCTCATACACCTGGATCCCTTTCCGAGAGTTTATGCCCTATAACACCCCTCTACTTCTACCTATCCTTCCTCTTTTCCTGTTCTATGTTTTTGTTTAAATTTTTTAGAGGGCTAATGGGAAAGTCTAATCTTGACTACAGGTACGAGAACCATTGGTGTAATTAGTAAAATAGATCAAGCTGCTTCGGACCAGAAAGCTCTTGCTGCAGTCCAGGCTCTTTTGTTAAATCAGGGGCCATCAAGGGCATCCGACATGCCCTGGGTTGCATTAATTGGCCAGTCAGTTTCAATAGCTTCTGCACAATCTGGATCTGTTGGTTCTGAGAGTTCTTTGGAAACAGCATGGAGAGCTGAGAGTGAAAGTCTCAAGTCCATCCTGACTGGAGCTCCTCAAAGTAAGCTAGGCAGAATCGCATTGGTGGATGCTTTAGCCCAGCAAATTCGCAATCGTATGAAAGTCCGTCTTCCAAACCTCCTATCTGGGTAAATTTCTTCCACAAATTCTGTATATATATTTTTCCCGTACATTATGTTAGTTTACAACTTTGTTAATGAACTGTTTCTTGGAGTAAATTTTCTTTCTTGTCTTTGCCTAGTCTAAATGTGATATTAATTACCTATAGTAGTTAATTTGGTTCGCATTTTCCTTTAATAATTTTCAGGTTACAGGGTAAGTCTCAAATAGTCCAGGATGAGTTACTCAGGCTTGGTGAGCAAATGGTGCAAAGTGCTGAGGGCACCAGAGCAATAGCTTTAGAACTTTGCCGTGAATTTGAGGACAAGTTTCTTCAGCACATTACGAGTGGTGAGGTAAATTTTAATACCTGAACTTTTAAATATTCAATACTTTGCATGGCAGTCGCCAGGTCCCTGAATGCTATTTTTCTGCTTGTCTATTTATGTGAATTTTCTTGTAAATGTGCGCATAACTAATATTGTTGCCACTTTTTCTTTAACAAATTTCTATTTTAGGGTTCTGGTTGGAAAATTGTTGCTAGTTTTGAAGGGAACTTTCCAAATAGAATCAAGCAGCTTCCATTAGATCGACATTTTGATATAAACAATGTGAAAAGAGTATGTATCGTCCTCCACATTGCATTAATATATTCCTCTTCTTTTTTTTCTTTCTTTCTTTCTTTCTTTTTCAATTCCATTTACTTAACATAATTTTGTGTCATTCATATACCAGATCGTTTTAGAAGCAGATGGGTATCAGCCATATCTCATATCCCCTGAAAAGGGTTTGAGATCTTTAATAAAAGGTGTCTTAGAGCTTGCGAAAGAACCATCACGTCTTTGCGTTGATGAGGTAATTCTAGAAATTTAATATTTAGTTTTTTCAAAACTTGAATCCTTGAAACTTGCATTTTGGGAAAAGCCTCCCATCTTTCTATCTGTCTCTTTATCGAGCTTCTCATACTTATGACTTATATAAAGGTGACTCTTTTATCTTCTGGAATAAAAGGTGATTTCCTACTTGGTGACGGATCTAAAAAGAGAGATTTTTATAAATTATAGTTCAAAGTAATAGACTTTCTTGTTTAAAAAAAAAAAAAAAAAACCTATAGTATCAAACTTAGCTTGCCTTCCTTAGTATCTTTGTTTGATTGTTGTATGCCAAATCTCTAGTAAATGGTTACAACTAATGGAGATTCTGCTGATTGTTAAAAAGGTACACCGTGTCCTGGTAGATATTGTTTCAGCTGCTGCAGCTGCTACACCTGGGCTTGGTAGATATCCTCCTTTCAAGAGAGAGGTAGATCCCCCATCTCATATTTCTTTCTCGTATTAGTGCATGTAGTTGTAATTGCACTGTAGTAGTTCTACTTATTATAATGTTTTCTTCTTTCCATGTGCTACTTAGGTCGTGGCCATTGCAACTTCTGCTTTAGATGGGTTCAAAAATGAAGCAAAGAAAATGGTGGTGGCTCTAGTAGACATGGAGCGAGCTTTTGTACCTCCCCAACACTTCATTCGTTTGGTACAAAGAAGGTATTATAGACAATATGATATGCTATAAGGTCCATGGCTGTGTTTATGTTTCTGTGATCTGCTGCACCATTATGACCTTAAATTTCTAGCCTGAGATGGCTTGATTGTTTGTATGGTAGCTCTTAAGAATTTTATTGGGTTATTTAATTGCCCTGTGACTCCCGTCCTGTAAGATATGTTGTGCCTGACTTCTATTTATTTACTTGGTAATGTGAGTATGCCCCATTTTATTTTGAACAAAAGGAGGTTACAGAAAAATTCCTCGTTGAGATTGGAGACATGGGAACCATTTTTTACTTTTGCTCGTTTGTGGTGAGTCCTTTTCTAATGTTCATATGCAGCCTTTTGATTTTATCACTTCTTTGTCAATTCAGAATGGAGAGACAGCGCAGAGAGGAGGAGCTCAAAAATCGATCATCCAAAAAGGGACAAGATGCAGAGCAATCAATACTGAATAGGGTAGGATTTTGTTGTCTGGCATAAATTGATGGACTGTACCAGATGATTTCATCGAGTGTATGCATGGTGCTCAATTTTCACGTATCAATTTATTCCTTTGCCCTTGATTTGGCCTGTCCTAGGCAACAAGTCCACAAACAGGTGGTCAGCAAACTGGAGGAAACTTGAAATCAATGAAGGATAAATCTGACAAGCCAGAAAAAGATGCACCTGAGTCGTCTGGTTTGAAGACTGCGGGTCCTGAAGGCGAAATTACAGCAGGTTTGTGAAGAAAAAGAAATACTAGCTTGCCGGGTTATCATATTATCTTGTGGTCTCTGGATGGGTATTGTCATTTATCTACCATGACATACTGCGTGTATTATGAAACTTCTCAATTATTTTTCTAATATCCACAGGTTTTCTACTAAAGAAAAGTGCAAAAACAAATGGATGGAGCAGGCGATGGTTTGTTTTGAATGAAAAGACAGGGAAGGTCTGTAGTTGTTTTCTTCATACCTGACTATTAAGCTAAGATGCATCTGTCACACACACGCAACTGTTTATCATACATGAACTTTTCAGTTTTTTTCATGATTGGATCCTGACATCCTCCCACCTCACCCTTTTTCTGTAAAAAAGTTGGGTTTCTTAATTGGTTTTTGTCTTTTGATTATAAATTATGTATGTCTCATACGTGTAATAGTTGTTGCGAGTTATGTTGCCTGATTTCATAAAATGTGTGTTAGAAACCCATAGTAATTTTCACGTCCTTCTGTCGGAATGCCCTTCAGTTGGTGAAATGAGTCATGTTCTGTATAGTTTACATGTATTATTTACTGTATCACTAGATTTTTCATTTTTCTTGCTGTTTTTCTTTTTCTTTTTCTTTTTTGAGACATGATGTTTTTTATTTAGTGGAACCCTATTTCACTTTGCAGCTTGGCTACACCAAGAAACAAGAAGAAAGACATTTTCGTGGTGTGATCACCTTGGAGGTATGGAGAAACATCATCACCCTTGTCCTATCTATTTTCTTTAACCAAGACTTGATGATTAAAATTTTCTGGTATGGAAACACACTTAACACCTTGGTAAAGTTATACGCTTCAAGAATACAAAAGACCCCTGCAACACATTTTGGTTGATTGATTTGCATCTCACATGTCTTCTTCCTCCTTGCACAATTTGGTTGATTTGTCGAACATATCGGCCTTGTTTTCTAGTGCACCTAGGAATGAATTCACAATGATTAAAGTCTAATAATGCATAATGTGCCTTCTTAGGAGTGTAGTCTGAGCTGAGGTTTTTTCATTTTGGTGTCCATGGGTGAGTCAATACCTGTAATAACCACCCTTATAATTTTTCTATTTCAGGAATGTAATATTGAAGAGGCGGCAGATGAAGAGGAACCTCCACCTTCAAAGAGTTCAAAGGATAAGAAGGCTAATGGACCAGATTCTGGAAAAGCAACCAGTCTTGTCTTTAAACTTACTAGCAAGGTCGCATATAAAACTGTTTTGAAAGGTATTGTGTTTTCTTTTGGATGTTTTAGTAGTTCTAGTGGTGGATTCTTGCCATCTTGACTTTTTGTATGTTTGTTTTCTGCTTATTGCCTTCGTTTCCTTTTTCCTTTCAGCACACAGTGCCGTTGTCTTGAAGGCTGAAAGTGCGAGTGACAAGGTTGAGTGGATGAATAAAATCAGAAATGTTATTCAACCTTCCAAAGGAGGAAGAGGAACATCCAATGAAGGTGGTCTTACCATGCGACAAAGTCTCTCCGATGGTTCCTTGGTGAGCTACTGCTTATGCTACTATTTTATGTAGTTGAATAGCTCTTTTAAAATTTCCCCTGTTAATTTACATGTAATGTAGGAACTAGGAAGCTATTACTATTTTTGTCCATTCATGTTTGTGGGTGTTCATTGTGCTGGATAGCTAAGTTCTGGAAATTATTTGCTATTTTGTTTCCCTTTTTAAAGGATACCATGGCTCGAAGGCCTGCTGATCCTGAAGAAGAACTCCGGTGGATGTCTCAAGAAGTTCGTGGTTATGTTGAAGCAGTTTTGAACAGTTTGGCTGCTAATGTACCCAAGGTAAGGTTGTGAGATATTGAAGCTGAGGTTGTCATCAATTGCTTTCATGACTTGTTAAGTTCTTTAATATGCCTTCGTGCTTGATTGGTTGAGCAGGCAGTCGTTCTTTGTCAAGTCGAAAAAGCAAAAGAAGACATGCTAAACCAGTTATATAGCTCTGTCAGGTAATAATGGATTTTTCTTGCCTCTTTTACTGTTAACGTTTGTAATATCAGGAATTCTTTTTGTTCTGTGTTTCATAGTTTCAGTTTCTATGTAGATGCTGGTTGATCACAGAATGTATTTGTCATATTGTCTCTTTCGTGTAGTGCTCAAAGTACAGCAAAAATTGAAGAGCTACTTCAAGAGGACCAAAATGTAAAACGTCGCAGAGAACGCTACCAGAAGCAATCCTCTCTCCTTTCCAAGTTAACTCGTCAACTTAGCATTCACGACAACCGAGCGGCAGCTGCGTCCAGCTGGTCCAATGGTGGTGGTATGTTGTCAAAAGCTGTTCTTAAAAGTAACCATTAGTGTTTAAATTGTGGTGAAATATTTCTCCTAAACCTTGCCTTGTGAATTTTATGGCCTCAACTTGCAGAAAGTAGCCCGAGCCCAAGAACTAGTGCTCCATCTGGTGATGACTGGAGATCTGCGTTTGATGCTGCGGCCAACGGCCCTGTTGACCAGAATTCCTATGGAGATTACTCTAGATCCTCATCCAACGGCCACAGTCGACATAACAGTGATCCAGCACAGAACGGCGACGTGAACTCCGGGCCAAACTCTGGCAGCCGTCGTACTCCTAACCGGTTGCCACCTCCGCCACCACAATCCGGTTCTTCAGGGTACCGATATTTTTAGATGGGTGACTGATATTCGATTGACAATTCATGTTTTCGCTGCATTCTTGGTGGGTGAGATTGCACAGCACCGCATCATGATTTTTCGGGTAGAATCTTTAGAAGAGGAGAGAAAGAAAGAGTGTGTACATAAAAAGACTTTAAAAAAGTTCCTCGGTATCAGGCCCTCATGATCTGTTTGACGAGGATGTGGATTCAAGGCATGCTTGAAATCCATTATGATCTATTTCTCTATTCAATTTTTCTTGTTTACCTAGAAATTTTTTATTTTATTTTATTTTCTTTTACTTTGCTCAGTTCATTTTTGGATGCTATAGATGTATTTTGGTGTATTGATTTTGATTTTTATATGTACGTTGTTCAGGCTTTGATGGCTCTGTAACATACATGGATAATCTATGTTTGAGCGGATGGATATATATATTATATTATATTATATTTCTACATGTGATATATTTCTCTCTTCCAAATTACAAACCTTTTTAATGTTTTGTTTTTGTTTTTGTTTTTCGTTTTTTAAATAGGGCAACAGTGCCCTATTGTTACGGAATTTGTCGTTTTTAAATATTCATTTATGGGATTTAAGCAGTGTTCAAGTTATGATTTGAGATTATGTTAAAAGAGCTATTCTATTTTGTGCCCTAAGACTGGGCTTTGGTAAGCTGACTAACATGGGCTGTCGTTGGAATTTCGCAAGTTTGTGAACTTGATTTGCTTTTTCATGTTGGGTGTATTAAGCTAGACATTTATTTTGTTAACGGGGAGAAAAAACCACTGAAAATGAATTCTTCGACAAAAATCGGGTGATAAAAGGTCACATAATTCTTCTATGGTGCTTAAGTTTTAATTTTTTGGCTAAATTCTATGGAGTTTCCCTAAATGATATAGAAGTAGTTGAAGACAGGAAAAGAAGGGAAAAAAAAAAAAAAAAAAAAGAAGTGTAGTTCTTCATTATCATGGATAGAGGATGAACACACGATGAGATATGGGAAGTCACACCCTTCATTGTGCATCTCTTGATAAGATCGATTGTGAAGTTTTTGGTGCACACCTTTTCAGGTATTCCTTTACCAACCAAGTTCCTCTATTTCTTTTATTTTTTATTTATTTTTTTTACAATATTCTTTTCTTGAATGTCTTGAATATGATTTTTAAAAAAAATTGCCTCGAACAAAACTGTTGGAATCAAAATTAAAAAGGAACGTTTACGTCATTCTGGGGTCACAAAGAATCAGATTTGGTATTATTATAAAGCTAAATAGATCTTGCAACTAGCCACGAAGCAAAATGTGAAAGACAACTCCTGGAAACTCAAAAGAATGCCAAGTACCTCTTTTTCAACCCCCTTCTTTTAATGTGTTTTATTTTTTTATTTTTAAATTGGAAGCAAAGCAAAACCCGGTAAGAATGCTTTCAGAAGAATCAAGACACAGATCAAAAGGAATAACAAAGAAGGAAAAAAACACAAAAAAGGGATTCACTACTTCTATGATAATCTAAAAACAAAAAAAAAAAAAAAATAAAAAATAAAAAGGGGCTAATCCCCTAGTCTGAAATTCAACCTCCTGAGCCAACAGAAGTGAAGAATCATGTGAAAGACATCAAATCTCTTGCGGGGTCCACTTGCCACCGAGTTATTTTGCACCTGTTTCACTCTCCTATGCATTCTCAAGTAGTGTCTTTGAGATATCGCCCATCAGTATTCTCTTTATGTTCGGTATGTCCCCCACCTTCACTTGCACCGAAAATGACTGCCAATTCAGCACATCACGGAAAGGTGGTACAGAACCGTCCGAGATCAACACCGGAACGCACTCCGCGTAGATGGCTTCCACTACTCTAGGACTAGCCACTTCATAGCCACTAGGACAAAGGCAATACTTGCTCTTCTTTAGCATTAGATCATAGGACACCCCCTTGGGGAGTTGGTCATAGACTTGCACGTCTTGGTCTTTCTCCTTTCATTGCTCGAGAAGTAGATACCTTATGTGCCCGTGTAGACGTCCCGCAAAGAAGGCTAGAATGGGCCTGCGAGCTGGGGAGATTCCCCGATAAGTCCTTTTATTTCACCTGCCGGGAACGAGACGTCCTTAGAAGGGTTGAATCCTTCGCAGGTGTTGGCGTTGCATAGAACTCTTATGGACTTGCTGAACAGATGAGGAACGAAAGAGGATGACCGTGGCCCCTGCAAACTCATGCAAAGCAAGTTCAATTCATTGACATCAATGCTATGATACAAGTGTAACAAAAATTAAGATTACCAAGTCCTATGTTGCTATATATGAGAGTTCTGATGAAGAGACACCTGTGGTAATTCATTAGTTGTTACCCAATCATGGCAAGAAAGCATGAAATGATCGGCACCGAGGCTTTGGTTCCGAAAAGGATGCTTGTCGTAGATGATGTTGACGTAGTCGCTGACGGCATGGCCAATAGATTCCTTTCTGTGGGAATCTGGCACGTCAAAGATACTGAACCATCATCACCACGCTAAATGGCAGGAAAAACGCAGGGCCTCATTGGGGTCCCTGGTTCTGTGCTTGTTGTCCTTCTACATTTGGTGGATGAGCCTTCCCTCTGTAGAATATATGCTCTTGCATGGACCGTTGTTGAATATCGGAGGCTCTCCTTCTTCATATACAAATATCTTGAAATGTTTCTCCATCTCCAAGTAACTCCTGCAACCAACATTATTGATAATATTACTAAAAGCAGAGATACAAAAATTTGTCCCCGAGCTCAAGTACAAATGAAACCACTGAAATAAGATTATATTACCTGTGAAATGCATTGGCGTTCCTGTAAATAGGGCCTTGAGGAACATAGTCTAGGTCTTCATGGATGGAGGTTAG
Organism: Ficus microcarpa; assembly: GCA_025413485.1. Lineage (NCBI taxonomy): Eukaryota > Viridiplantae > Streptophyta > Magnoliopsida > Rosales > Moraceae > Ficus > Ficus microcarpa. Next base: position 5,141,792 of record CM046383.1, on the reverse strand, counting down.
ATTCCGAACAGATCTAGTGGCTTCTCTTGTAGAAGACCGGACTCTTGCCAAAGTCGTTTCCAGTTTATTCAATCTGCTGCTTTCTCTCTTTTCGCCACCTTCTCTTGCTTCCCAGGTCCCTATTAAAATAGTCCCAACACCAAAAGATCAGTGATAAAGACAATTAAGATGGTAAAATTGTATGTTTCAACATGTATATTTGCACATTATGTTACACATTCACTACTATTATCACACATGCATAGTACTGTTCTACCGTAGTAGATTTTATAATCAATTTTTCGTGCCTTTTCATTTTGATTTGACGTGATTTTTATTAGATATGACGTTCATAAACATGCACTACCCAAAAGGGATAGCTTATACCATAGAAAGCTTCTAACAACATATTATACGATATATATCATCATACATGTTATTCTTACCGATTGATCAGGATCAGGCCGGTGAAGGGTTGTTTCAGAAGATGTTGTAGGAGCTGCAATGGGAGGTTCTGCTACTTGTGCTGCATGCAGTTCAAGGTTCGAGTTTGTGTCGAGAAAACTGGATGTGAAGATAAGGAACTCAAGGCGTTGCCAAATCTCCATGACAATGAAATAGAGCGTTGGGGAAGCAGTGAACAAGTAAAGATCAAGACCATAAACAAAGGTACGACAACCAATGGAACCAAAAATATTGAAGAGGACAGGTATGAATAGAAAGAAGAAGAAGAAGAAGAAGAAGAAGAAGAAGAAGGCTTCTTGGAAGGCCACATGGCTTTCACTGCTACTAATACTCTCTCTTCCTTATCAAAGCTTATCTTCTAATAAAAAACGAGTGTGGGGGATTTTTTGAAAGATGGGATTCATTCCTTCAAATGATTGATATTCCTTCTGCTCATGGGAGTCGTATGTTTGTGTAGCATGCAATATGCAATGTGTCAAATTAAAAGATAAGTTGAAAATTTTCTTACTTAGATCCAAGTTTTAGCTCCTTTTTCCAAACTCTCCGCACTTTCCAAATCCATGTTTTAATTATATACCTAATTAAGAACACCCTCCACCATATTATCTCACACACCCAAAAAAAGAAAGAAAAAAACAAAAAGAAAAAAAGGAGTCCTTGAGAGTTATGAAACGGCTAGTGACTCGTGAAGAGAAGGCCGTAAACTTCTCCCTATTAATATAAGCCTTAAGAGGCAAGTTGTCCAATCGAGCACTGTGCGAAACAAGTGCTTTTCCACTTTCCTAAGAGATCCTCTTGAGGTAATTAAAAAGAATTTCAATTTATCTGCTCTCAGAATTTCATCTGACTTTACAACAAATGGAAACGTGAATCAAAGTTTCCTAAAAGTTACCCCCCCGCCCCCCAATCTATGATTCTGTATGCAACGATATTTGTAAAATATTATACATACATACATACATACATCCATACATGCATACATACATATTCAGTGGGAGGGGTTACTATTAGGGAAAGTTAGTATATCTTATTAGGGAAAGTTCTTATTTTATATACTATTGTCATTGGGAATTTTGGACGGTAAACATAGTATTGGTTTTGAAAGTAGAAATAATATGAAAAACTTTCTTTTTTTTTTTATTTATTTAATATTATTGGTAGGAATTTTGAACGGGAAATTTAGTATTTTATATATTATTGTTGTTAGGAATTTTAACCTTATTTATTTATTTATTTATTTTAGGAAATCTCTTTCTTTTAGGTGTAAATGTGAGTATTAGACAACTTATATGATTTTTTATATTGTAACTTGTGTTTATAGGGATACCCATTCATAGTATTTCTTGTTAGTTCATAGACATACATACATTCACGTTGAAGAATTTTGTGTTCTCTTCTCTCTCTCTCTCTCTCTTTTTTTTTTTTTTTTTTGGTCTTTATAGTTACAACAGAGAGCAATTACTAGCAAATCCCCCCGTAACTTACTTCGGAAAAATATAAATAAATACGCACATCCGCGTTAATTTACTTCATAGCTAGAGGAACTTGGGAAAAATATTAATCTATCCGAGAAGACAAGAATGAATGAACCAATGTATGGGATGCCTACGTCACCGTCACGGTCACGATCACGTACACAGTGCACGGACGTTCATCTTCATCTTGGGCTTTTGAATTAAATATAATAATTTAATGCTTTGAAGTTATTTTAGCAATTAGTCATTTGTTTCTTGTGTGATACGCAAACGACAAAGCATAGGCTGACCCAACCCCAACAACACCGAGTGGAATGGAATGTCAACTATGGCTTTTCTTCATCTTATTCAAAACCAAACTACTTGAGCTTGACTTAGTTCTTGCGTCTTATTCTATGATTAAGAGCTTGGTTGTTGCACGGGAAAAGTTCAAGGAACCAGAGAGATACGGTGATTGGTGAAAGGATTTGATATAAAATGATTTTGTTTCCGCTATAACTCATATTGAAATTTTGCACCACAAACACTACAATAAGCACCGGGTTATACATGTATGCATTCAATGACATGTTGGTATGTTTCTCAGTTGCCAAACACGATCACCCCCAACCCCAATACAACATTCGTGAACTCATTAATAAAACTCACAATTGCTATGCACACAAGTAATATGACATTATTTTCCTACATTTTCTAGTTGCATCCTAGATCTGGACAAGAATCGTTACTTGCACTTAAATCTTCTTGGTAATCTTTGAAACAAATCAGAATGATCCAAATTGCAACAATATGTATAAAGGATTTACTTGGGACAACCTTCAACTTCAGCTAAACATTAAGGAAAAGAAAATGTGCTAAAAATAAATTAACCAGGCATATTCACAATGACTCCAACTACTTTTAAATGTGGTATTCCAGGATCATTGCAATGTTTTATACGATATTTTTATATATATAGTGAACGGTAAAAGAAACGAAATGAATTTATATTGACAGAATGAACAAGGTAAGGATACAACTCAAAAGTAAGAAAATCCAGGAAGAGCAGCTCATCCAACAAAATTTCTTCCTGGAATTGTTTGTTCCCTCAACACTCAATGCCTTATAAACACTAGCTGCAACATCTATAAACAGCCTCAAAACTGCCAACAACGAAAAAATCATACACACAATAAAGATTACAATACTCTTGTTGTCTATTGACATCTGCTTCTCCCGCACCTTCTCAACCTCGTATCTGCAACCAAAAATACGAAGACGCATTTAAAAGATCAAAAACTGAAGATATAGATAGCTTGCTTTTTTCCTATTTTTATGCTGTAGAGAATGAATTTTCATAAGTTGACAACTTTAAACTTGCAAATTCCCCCAAAGCAATTCTATTTTAAATCTAAGAATTTTACTCATAAAAAAAAAAAAAAAAAAATCACCTCAGAATGGCATTGTCCCGGATCAAATTACCCATCTGCAAGGAGACGAGGGACTTCCAAGAAGTAAGATCATCAACATCTTTAGCCTGCAAGGACAACAAACTAAATTTAGATGAGAACAAGATATGAATTTGTTATTTTTAACTTTCATCACTATGATTAGAAGATCAAAATTCTATAAGGCAAAGTGTTTCACATACAATGATCCTGTGGCTCTCAAGGAGATCCCTTATGTCTGTTCTGATCTTCTCCAAAAGTACGTCTTTGTCTCCTATATCTTTGTCGATTTCTTTGAAGATATTGCCATATCTGGAAGTCAGTTCCTCGAGGTACCGCTCCAGAACGGATAAATTCAAATCTACGGAACGAACTTTCTGCATAAGTATTTTGAGAACTGTATCCCCAGGCATCCTTCCAGCTTGTTGATGATGTACTTCTTCGATAGGGTCAGGCACCTCGCTCCCAGATACGGTTTGAGGACCTGTTTCTTTAGCCAACCCTTGATCAAGATTGCACCCTACAAGGGGCTCTGCCTGGGACGAAAGATGTTTCTGGTCAGCAATTGCTCCCTCAGACACAGGCACACTGCCGTCAACAGATATCAAATCTTCAAGCATTCGCTCAACGGCATCCACTCCATACACCTCAATAACACTCAGTGTACAATAGAATTCTGAACCATAGTGGCTGAGAAGAGTCAACTTTAGATATCTCACCCATTTGGGCTCCGGAAGAACAAATCTCTGTGCTAGCTTAACATTAGCAGCCTTGAACTCCCCAAGTTTGACCGATTCATTTGACGGATAAACCAAACTGCCAAGCAGCTCAAAATCTTTTAGATTTGAAGAATAATGCTCAAAATTTGCTATCTCAATTGCATCCACCAACGTTTCTTCTGAAAGTTCTATGACAACAAATTTTTCTTCTGCAGAACAAGGATTTCTGAGATACTTGTCTTTGTCTTTACCTAAGATATTTGAGGCACCCTTGGCTTCCTTGTTAAAAGCCAAGACCTTAGCTCCCTTTGATGCCGAAGCATAGTTATATTCTTTTCCTCCAGGCTCTACTCTATGCTTTATACCTCCAGCCTGACCATTTCCAGATTTACTTTTGGAACTATATGTTTTGCTCTTGAATTCATCAAGACCAAGTGGAACAGCACGAGACAGACGGTCTGTTTTGGGGACATCACTATCGAGCTTCACACCTGCAGTACTGGAATTATCCCCCTCAGGTTGCCGACCAGCAACTAAGGTGCCATTTGTGCTTCCTTCAGCGGGGACATGATCTTTGTATCCTTCAGTGTCTTGTACTTCACTCAATTTGCTTGATGTATCATCATTTTTGTTCAGAACCTCAGAAGAATGAATAGAATTAGCATTTTCAATTGGATATTTGTCAACAGGATCAAAGTGCTTTTCACATTCCAGCTTAGCATCTTCCCATGTTGATATGCCTATTGAAGCTACCACAGCTTTATCTAAATCTGCAAAAAGGACAGATCAAACCCGAATAAGAAGCATTCATGAACGTATAAGCTCAAAAGATATTAAATAACAAGTGAAAATTAAAATGTGAATCATGCCCTTGAAAAGATAGCATAGTAAGGATGAGATCACGTCTATGTCTCATGAATTTAAATCACTTCCTAGATTTTCCAGAGCATTTTCTTTTCTTTTCTTTTCTTTTCTTTCCTCTTTGCTTCATTTAAAGGTGAAAATCATCACATGTTGACACAACCCTCCAGGAATTTTTTTAAACACATCTTCCACAAAAGAAATACGCCAGTCCTACTCAATACTTGCAAAAAGGCCTGGTCTAAGACTATGATAAGACAATACACGCCAAAATCCATAAGAAGAGGACAGTGATCAAACGCCCCTACCATTACATTTGGAAAAACTAAGTGCCTCACAGAGAAAATTCAGTCCAAACATTACCTTTATGACCGTCGCCACGACTAATCCATAAACTGAAGAGGAACACAAGCCCCCACAAAACAAAAACCAGGGACAACGAGACCTTATACATTTGATTCTTCCCGGTGATTGTCTTCTCCAAAGCTCTTCTGGAAAGAAGAGCTTTACGTGACCGCTGCATTGCACATCAATCCAGTCCACTGTGAACTGCAAATACGCAATCCTGCAAACAATAGCACCAGCAAAACAATTCAAGGCTTTCCTTTTACTGTTACTTCCATTGGTCAAAGCCAAACGGACATGAAAAAAAAAAAATATATATATATATATACACAACACAACATAACAAGAAGATAGTACTGAATTAAAAAAGAAGCTATATTGCTATAATTCAATCCCACCCCCAAAGTCAATCAAAAGGCATTATTGAACTATTCCAAAACAAATCAATAATTTGCTTTTAGTTTAGCTTCATTGTACAAAGCCAAAGAGACAGAAAAAATCAAATAAATACATTGCACACTCCACAAGAGGAAAATAATATTGAATTAAAAGAGAAGCTAAATTGTTATAATTGAATCTCACCCCCCAAGTCAATCAAATGGCATTATTGAAGTAATCAAAAAGTTAAAACGTATAACTTGCAGATTCAGCTATATACTTTTACATTTTGAATTAAAAAATATATATATATAAATTCTAGATGAAGCAAAATACCCACGATTTTTTTTCTTTCCAAAATAATAATTCTAATGATCCAAACGAAAAAGTGGGAAATTTAAAAGAAACACAAACAAAAAAGAAAAGTACCAGCTGGTTAGAGACAGCCCAATGAAACTGAGAAGAGTATCATCTACAAAAAGTGGAAATTCAACTTAACAGCCAAGCAAAAAAAAAAGGACTTTAATTGCTTAAAAAAAAAAAAAAACGACTGCTTCACCAAAAATCAGATAATAAAATTCAAGTATAAGGCACAGCCAAAAAGAAAGAACTCAGAATTTTATTGGTTGTCGCCAATAAAACAAAACCCCAGATATCAAAAGAGCATAAATTTGAAATCGAGGATCCAAAAATCAGAACTTGATTTTGAAAATTTGAAAACTAAATTTCGAAAACAAATTGATTGAGAGAGAAGCGGTGTTTGTTGTAATGAAAGGAAGGAAAAGCCAGAGGTCAGACCTGGGTATGTAAATATAATTGAAAAGAAGAGAGAATTTGGAGATGAGAGAGAAGACGAATCAGGAAATTGCGCGTAGAACACGGACAAATTGCGTGTTGGTCACCATTTCACAATATACATATATATATATATATATTCTCTTCTTCTTTCTTCTTTCTTATACTTCCGGTTTCTCTCTCCAAATATGTTTGTGTCGTTTTTGTGTATTCTGTAACGGCTTTGCTATCGCCGAATGTTTGCTTTCTCTCTCTTTCTCTGTTTTCGTGTTTAGAGAGAGAGAGAGAGAGAGAGATTTGAATGCTAGCTAGGGGTGGGGGGGTTTATTGAATTGAAGAGCCCTGTGGCTCTGTTTTTACTGCCTTCTCTGTTTTTGTTTTTTGTTTTTGTTTTTGGTTTTGGTTTTAGCTTCCAGTTTTCACTTTTTAGAAGCCACAAGCCAAAAACAGGGGAATGGTTTCATACACTTGCCAATTAATATATTCATATATATATATATATATATATATATAACTTGTTAATAAAAACATCATATTTGATTCTATCTATTAAGGAAACAAAATTTTTTTTCTTCTTGTATCAAAATATGCAAAAGTGGTAAATTGTTGCTTAGGAAATAAAAATAATTAGGAATATATTCTATACTTGTGTGGTTGCTTTGGGTATCTTCATTTTAAATTATGGAATTCTTTTTCCCTGAATTCTAAAATTGAAATTGGAAATCTTCCATTTGAAGACGGACAAACTTATTGAAAATGATAACAACTAATTATGGACATAACCTCCTTATAAATCCAAAATCCTAAAAGTAAATTGCCAGTGGAATTATGTTTTTTTTTTAAATTTTTTTATTTAAACCAATACAATTCTCATCCTTTACTTTCACCGTAATGATTTGAATTTAGAATTTGATTTGAAAGAGATGTATATATTTTTTTCAATCTTTATTTTTCGGGTTACTAGTTAGTACATGCCCATTTCACTTGTGTTCACCTCTTTTTGTCTACTTTTTTTTTTTTTTTTTGGCTTTTAAATAAAGGTCAATTATGTGGTATGTCAATATGATGTGAAACATATGTAGTAAAATTTATTTTATATACTTTATTGGTAGGGTTTATTTTTAAATTGTTAAGATATAATCAAAAAAACTAAAATGTTTATTTGTGTGTAATAATTATAATATATCTTTCCTAATATTAGTATAAATTAATAAATAAAAAACTAAGAAAAAAATAAAAGACCCACCCCTTCCCTGATGCCAACAACAGACCCCCTTCTCCCAAGCCAGATTCGCCCTGTCTCCCTCCCCCCCCCCCTCGCATTGGCATCGACCCAGTCCCTCCCCCCGATGTCGGCAATGGACTCTCGCTCCCCTCAACCAGATCCCCCCCCCCTCGATACTAACGACAAACGCCTTTGACTAGATCCCCCTTCCCCACCGCATCAACCTAGTCCGTCACCAGCCTCCTCCCCCCCCCCCCCTCCGAAGTCTACAATGAGCCCCCAACCCCCTGTAAATTAGTTTTTTTATTTATTAATTTATATTAATATAAGGTGATGTGTATTATAATTATTATACACAAATAACATTTCAGTCATTCGATTATATTTTAATGATTTAAAAATAAACTCTACTAAAATAATATATAAAATGGACTTTATCACAAGGTTTTCCCAATAAAATGTTGTGCATACATGATGAGTATATATAATAATAATAACAACAACAGCAAGCATGCTGGTACTACTTTGATAACTTAAACAACATCAATATTTTAGCATAAGTAATGTCCTATTGCCAACTATACTACAACGAATCCATAATTACCAATAAATGAGGGATGTTTTTGTGTCACACAGTCACAACTTCAGTTTAAAAAAAAAGCCTATGAAATTCAAAATGAAAATGGAGATGAAATTATTATATAAAAATGAGTGAAGCTTTTTCCAATAGGATCCAGAAGGACAGTCGGTGGAAATGACGTGGAAAGGCAGGATTGGCCCAGATTTCAAACACTTACGTGGAACACAACAAATTGCACTGCCCACCAAGCTGTCACCACGTGTTCAACTTCGCCGACTCCATCCCTCCCCAAGTTAATTTTCCTTAATTAATTAAATTCTTTTTTATTAAAAAATAAAAATAAAAAAAAAAAAGACCCTTCTCTTGTTCTTCTTCGTTCCTTCTTTGAAAGTTGACTTTTTATTATGTTTTGTTTCCAAACCTCCGACTCTGACTCTGACTCTGTTTTAGAGCCATTTGGCTGCCGCTCCAACGCCGATTCTCTCAAGAGGTAAATGCCCTCTTCATTTTTAAAAATTTTTTTTATTCATAATTTTGACGAGGTGGATTTATTAAATTTACTTTCTTTCTTTTTAATCATATATAAAAGTTAGTTTTCGATTCAGTACTGTGAAAAAGTGGAGCTAATTTGGGAAAAAAAGCTCAAAAATAAGACAAATTCGGAATTAATCCCTTTCTATTTTTTTTTCCCCTTGTTCCAAATATTACGAGTTCCTAAAAATATGTACATATTAGTTTCATTTCTCTGTTTAGAAGATTACTTTTCCTCGTACATGGATAATCCTATCAACTAATCAACGTTTCTATTTCTTTAGATTATATCTATGTTCTTTTTTTTTTTTTTTTTCGTATTTATCTAATTATCCTGTTTTTGAGTTGTCTCTCGATGTAACAATTAGAACAGGAAAAACAAAATGATTAGAATTATTTTAAAGGAAAAAAAAAAGTGAAAAAAATTCTTGCCACATAGAAGTCTGAATATTTTTGGGTGAGAATTCTTTGATAGGTTGTGGAAAAGATGAGAGTTTTAATCGTCTAACATTTATCAGAATTTATAACTTTTTAAGTACTTTTTATTGTTGATATGATTTGATTAAGTTTGACGTTCATAAACATGAATTACTAATAAGATATCTTCATTTTTGTCACCGAGCTGCTCTATATGCTTTCAATGCTTTTATTTATTTATTTGTTTTTCCTTCCTGGTAGAGTAGACTGTCTATGGAAGCATTTTAGTATGTCACCGATTGGAATTTGTAGACGAAATATAAACAAATGGAAACAGACAAGGAGAGGGAGAAACCTGGTACTGAGAGTGCAGCAATACCAACACTAGAGCCTTGCATTCTACAATGGAGCCAATGGCAGTTACTAGATTCCATCCTTCCAACCGGCGGATTCGCCCACTCGCTCGGTCTTGAGTCATCGATCCAATCCCGCCTGATCTCATCCCCTGAAGACCTCCAAACATTCACAATCCACCTCCTACACAACACTGGAAGCCTACTCCTTCCCTACGTCTACACCGCAGCCACTTCACCCGACACCGCAACATGGCGCAAGCTAGACAAGGCGTTGGACGCCACACTGTCGAATGAGATTGCCCGCAAGGCCTCGGTTTCGCAAGGCGCAGCCCTCATGAGGGTGGCGGCCGCAGTGTTTGCGGAGACCGCGCCTTCCATCAAGGTGATGAGGGAGTCATGTTTGGGGGGGTTTTGTAATTTCCATCATGCTCCTGTTTTTGGTGTGGTATGTGGGCTGCTTGGGATGGATAGTGGAACTGCTCAGAGGGGTTACATGTTCATTACAATGAGAGATGTGATATCCGCTGCTACCAGGCTTAACTTGGTGGGACCCTTGGGTGCTGCCGTGCTGCAACATCGGATTGCGCTGGTTGCCGAGGAAATCGTGATCAAATGGATGGATCGTCCGGTTGAAGATGCTTGCCAGGTTGCTCCTCTGCTTGATACTGTCCAGGGTTGCCATGCCTACTTGTTTTCCAGGCTCTTTTGTTCTTGAATATGTACCACTTTGCCATAATTTTTTTTTTCCTTCTTAGAATTAAGTGATGAGAACAAAGAAGGGGAAAAAAAAAAAAAAAGAAAATTTCCTCAAATCTTCTCCAAGTTCTTTTGATTTGCATAATAAGCTACACGATCAATTTGATGTTGTCGGAAAACAGAGTATTGGGGGCCTTGCGAAGTTGTTTCTAAACAAATGATGATCGAAAGTGAGAAAAAAAATTTTGGGGTCACAAAAGAACAACAGCATTACCAAAGAATAACTTGTTTCTAGTATTTGTACCTATCTAAAGAACAATTCGGTTCAAGGCTTCTAGTTAAGCTCACAATAGTACAAAAATGGGAAAGGAGAGCGAGATCTAAAAACCATAATGTAAAATTCAGAGGTTTTTTAAGCATCTTCTAATACGCACTCGAAACGCGAAGCAACGCAACAAGGGCCTAGGGAAGGCACATAAACATTTAGCGACGGTTGTTGTGAAAACCGGAAATCATCGTCAAATGGTGATCATTTTAACGATGAAAACCGTGGCTTGGTCAGTGGCAACAAAAGCCGGCCATCCACCGTATTTGATATGTATCACAATTGAATGAGCTTAATCTTACGACATGACTTAATAGGATTAGTGTGTGTATTATTTAACGCAAGTAAAAGTGCTGCATTTCTCCAGCTGGGGACAACCATGCTCCCTTCTTTTGGAGAAAACACAACCAATGCAAACAATTGTATGGCATTGCTCGCTGAAAAATCCGTTCCTCAAAATGTCTCCGCTTTTTGAGGCTGATGATTCTTTGGAACAGAAACTATCCCCTCTTTCATTTTCATCCCCCCTCATTTTGTGGTACTTTTTTTTTTTTTGGCACAACTTAGTTAAAAAGATGGAGATTTCGTGGTCCTTTTGGATCATAGTTTAAACAATAAATTAAAATTTTTTACAAGAGTTAACACTATAAAAAAAGTTTGACTTATGAATTCAATCCTCGAAAAGGCTTTGGAAATTTCATGAAAATTTATTATGAGAATTTCGGCTATACTTCTTGTGGAAATTATTGGAGCAGAAACTATTTCTCTATGTAACTTTTTGTCCTTTGTGAGGCTTTCGGTCAAGATAGGAAAATTAAAAAAAATAAAAAAAAAATTAAAGAAAAAGAAAATATCCAACGGAACTTTGATCAAAAGTTCCTGGGAATTTCGGTGATACTTTCCGTGATTTTTTTTTTTTTTTGGATAAGTTAATTTCCGTGAAAATTGTTGAAACAGAAATTATTCACTTTCTTCCTTTTCTTTTCCGGTTTGTTTGTTTATTTTTTTTTATAACTTGGTTCGTTTTTTGCTCATATTGCTTTTAGTTTTTGCTAATATATTGATTTTGTTGGAATATTCAATATTCCAGCTGCCATGCAATAATGGAGTATTGTTGGATTAGTATGTTCTCGTGGCTTATTTTGAACTTTCTTTTTTATTTTCTTTTATCTCTTTCACGACTTGAGGTCAATGAATTGAAATTCAACAGTTCGACAGAATGTAAATGAGGATAGCTTAGCTTAGCTTAGCCTTAGATCATTTAAATTATCCAAAAAAAAAAAAAAATCCAAGTGGTTAAAGATTATTATTTGAGTACCAACTAGGTAGTTTAATGTGCTGTGTGTATATATCTCAGTATAATCTCAGCACCCATTTTACATTTTATTCTAAACTCCTCTTTAATATTTTTTCTACAACGATTTTCTAACAAAAATTTATATTTAATATTTAAATTATGAGTTTGAACATACGATTCTAAACAGTATGTCTCAATCCGTGGTTTGATTGTAAATTTTTTTTTGTAAAAAAAAAAAGAAAGTGCTTAGACTTTGGAATTGTGCGTTATGGTTAAAACTGAATTTTTTGAAATTAGAAAGTATAAAATTTTAAAATATGTTAGGAAAAAAATAACAATATAGATATTATTTACTTCGCTTATTTTGACTTGAAAAACCAAAGTTTATAAATTTTTTTTTAAATTTGTGTTTTTAAAAGAGATTTTGATATGTGAATAATAAAATTAAGAATGGCTGTGGTAGAGCCTCACCGAGAGGCACTATCGTAGTTACTGTTTTATAGACCATTAAAATGAAATCTAACGGTAAAAATATCGTGGAACACACAATTTTTAATACACAATTGTATGCTGAATAAAATTTTTTTATATACAAAGCTTTTTTCTAAAATGGAAAAAAAAAAAAAAAAAAACCCCTCAAAATTCAACCAAAACCCAGAAAAGACCCCTAGCCATCATCCCACACTTAGTCGTCAAAGAAGTCACTAGAGAAAGCCTGAACATGTAGACCTTGCAAATCTTGCCCCCAAGAAGGACCGCTACCAAGTTGGGAGGGGGCCGCGAGGTGGGGTGGCTTGCATTGTCTGGTCGAACCGGGATAAGGGGGTGAGATGGGGGCTTTGTTGGAGGTCACGGGGTAGGGTGGGGGGCTCATATGTCAAACTGAGATATGGAGCCGGAGGCTTCGCCGGAGGTCGTGCCGGGGGGTGGCTTCATAACAGATTGAAGCAGAGTATCTTATTTCCTTGATCAGATTCTTTTTTTTTTTTTTTTTTTTAAGGATCAAATCAAAAATTTGAGGAAGGAAAACAAATTGAATCTGAAATAAAATAAAAGATTATGTGTATATATCAGACTATATTAACAATTAGATATATTTTACATCATAATAGTTTATTTACTCATATAATTAATTTTAATTATTAGATGAATCACTACCGATAGTGCTCTTCATTGGACCTCTACTATAGTTTTCTCCAATAAAATTAGGAAGTGTTTGGTGAATGAGTTTGAGTTAAGATTTTTAGAAAATATAAAAAAAATTTTTAGAAAAAAATAAAAATAATATAGTTTAACTCAAGTTAAATTTGAGTGTGAAATACCCCCTTAAATTAAAAAAAAAAAGATAAACTTTTTAGAAAATTTTGATTGAAGTGAGAGAACTAAAATGGGCCGGTCTTTTTTGATTTGACATAGAAACCTGAGAGTAAACGGATACCCAAAAAAAAAAAAAGAAAAAAGAAAAAAAGGAAAGAAATGTAAGAGTAGGATCACTGTTTTCAGAAACCCTAGGCTGATTCCTTCGTCTTCATACCTCCGTCATCTTCCATCTCACCTTTCTTCTTCTTTTTTTTTTTTTTTAATCTCCGATCCTTCCTTGATGTTTAGGCAGTCCATGGCTGTTTTCTAGCCAAAAAAGGAAAAGACGAAAGAAAGAAAACTTATGCTTTAGAAACTGTTTTGTAGGCTTGATCTCACTTCCAGCACTAGCCAATCATCCTCTGAATATCCAGGCGCTAGATACGAAAATGGCAGATTTGTTTATATCTCCGGTTTTGCAGGTGGTCCTTGACAAGTTATCTACTCCTGGGGTACAAATGATGGGAAATATATTGGGTGTAGGCGTAGCGGACAACATCAAGAAGCTGCGGAAGACGTTAGATATGGTTCAATCTGTCATTGAAGATGCAGAAGAGCAGCTGGCAAGTGATGCAGCAGCGAGGATTTGGTTGTCGAGTCTTAAAGATTTTGCTTATGATGTACTCTACCTGCTTCTCGACTTCGACACACGTGACTCCCAATCCTTTTGCATGAGAAACGCCGAAAAGATCAGATTCGTGCTTTCTGAACTTGAAAGAGTTGTGGATAAGCTGCTCCTCGAGTTGAATACTGGGGCAAACCGGCTTCCGGTTTACAAGTCTTGGGCTAGAAGAGAAACCAGCTATCCCGTTTAAGGAATCTGAAGTCCATGGAAGAAAACAGGACAATGAAAACATAGTCAACCTCCTCCTGTTGTCTGATTCATTTGAAGTAGCTGCTAATCATAGTATACAAGATGGAGGAGACGTTCCGTGTGTTATAATTGAAGGCATGACTGCGATTGGAAAGACAACGCTCGCTCAGCTGGCATTCAATGATCAAAAGCGATAACACAGCATTTCGATGTTAAGGTTTGGGTTTTTGTCTCTCACCACTTTGATCCCAAAAAGGATATTGACTGCTGTCGTCCAATCTGTTACGAATGATTCATGTTCTCTGTCGAATTTGCCTGCTCTTCACTTGGCAGTAGAACGGTTGTTAAAGGACAAAAGATACTTCATCGTTTTAGATGATGTCTGGACAGTCAAAAAGGATGACTGGGACAAATTAAGGACCACTTTTGGGAGGTACTAGTGCAAAATATGGGAGCAGAATTCTAATCACAACCCAAAATAAAAGAACTTGCAGTTGCAATGAACGTCTCTCCACATCTTCGATATTCTTTGAGGGGCTTGTCTGAAGATCATTGCTGGGGTTTGTTCAAGCAACTGGCTTTTGAACCAGGAGACGAAGAAGAGTACCCAATACTCTTTGGCTTATAGGACAAGAAATTGTAAGAAAATGTGGTGGTGTAGCTCTGGCAGCAAAATCTCTCGGCAGTCTATTGCGCTTCAAGAGAAATGAAAGTGAGTGGTCGTACATACGAGATCATGAACTGTGGAATTTGGATGAAGAAGCTGAAAGCGGGATACTACCCGCCCTGAGGGTAAGTTACTCTCGCCTGCCTCGACATCTCAAGCGTTGTTTTGTATTCTGCTCAATATTTCCTCAAGGTTATTCAATCAACAAAGAGAAATTAATCCACTTGTGGATGGCACAAGACTTAATAGTTTACAATTACAAAGACAGGAGACGAGCAGAGGATACCGGTGGGAACTACTTCAACGATCTTCTCTGGATGTCTTTCTTTGAAGAGGAAAAGCAAGGTGGCAGTGGAGTTGTCATTGAATACAAAATGCACGATGTCATTTACAATCTTGCAAGATCCATTGCCTCAGATCAGAGTACGCCATACTGAAACGTGATTCCTTTTCTGCTCCAAGAGAGTTTGTGAAAATTCGCCACTCCTCTGTTGTCTGTAATTTTAACTCGCCTTACGGTTCCAGACGAGTTATATGAAGCAAAAGGTTTGCTGACTTTCTTCTTGTTTTCAGAAGTTAATTTCCATGTGGACCTCGGAAAATTGTTTCAACTTTTCAGTATCTGTTTGCGTTGGACTTGAGTGGGAGCGGAGTAACTGATTTGGAAGGAAAATCCCTTTCCAGATTGGTGCACTTAAAGTTTCTTGACTTATCATATACTTTGATTCGGGAGTTACCTCGTGAGATAGACATCTTTCTCATCTACAGAGTTTATATCTCTCTCACTGCTACAATCTTGTACGGTTGCAATTGCCAAATGGATGCGACAAGTCAAATATCTCAACAATAGTGGGTGTGAAGCATTAACCACAATGTGCCAAGAACGAACGGAGGCTGATTATTATTTGCATGGTGCTTACGAAATCGAAAGGTTGTCATTGTTTGTTGTAGAAAAGTCTGAAGACATAATGCTTTTGGCAAAATTTCAACTCCGGGGGAGTTTAAAGATTACACGGCTAGAGAATGTTCATGATTGGAAACATGCAAGGGAAGCGAGGTTGTTCAACGGATGCAGAACCTCCGGTCATTGGGATTGTTCTGGGGGGATGATGACCATCGTTCAAGCATAAATCCAGATGAGGAATCTGTTATCACCAAATTCAAAGAAAGAAAACAAACTCACTCAGCAGGATCATCATCTCAGCAAGCTGGACCTCCACCTGATCCGTTGTTGGCAAAGGATATTTCCCGTAGCCTCTTTCTGCCCAGCAAACTTCAGAGATTGGTTATTACGGGATACCCAGGGGTCGAGATTCCTTCATGTCATGTTTTCCTACTGATTTGAACGTCATTCACTTGATTGGTTTCAAAAACATTGAACATCTTCCTGTCCTTGGGCATCTTCCATATCTTAGTAGCCTTTTACTTCAGGAAATGCATGCTTTGAGGTCTATTGACAGGGAATTCTTTGGGTCGCAGGGGAAATTTAATCGCCTCAAGGAGCTTACACTCATTGATGTCCCTAATTTGGAAGAATGGTCAAGTGCAGTTGTTTCATCCACTCGATTCGGTTCAAACGTTTCAGTCACTTTCCCAAAATTGACAAAACTCATCCTCAGCGGATGTCCACAGCTAATTGAGATTCCAGTTCATCCGGAGAACATCAAACGTTTGGAGCTCCGTCATTGTAAGGCAACTCTTGTTCATTCCTTTCGGGGGCTAACCTCCTTAGAAACTCTTGTCATTGAGGGAATCAATGATTTATTTGATTTCCCTAGTCCGTTCCCTGGAAACAACCTTCATCTTTCCTCTCTTGAGATAAAATCTTGCTCTCAACTTTCTAAACTACCTGAAGAAATGGAAAACCTTGATAGTCTGAAATCATTGACGATCCGGTGGTGTGAAGATCTTTTCTATTTGCCAGTGGGTTTGCACAAACTCACTTCTTTGGAGTCATTGGAGATTTGTAATTGTACGAGTTTGGAGTGTTTGCCCAGTATCGGGACTGAAGGATTCAGAAACCTCCAAACTTTGTCCATTGAGAATTGCAACAATCTGAAATCTTTGCCAATTGGCCTGCAGTATCTCACCTCCCTTGTGCATCTGAACATTATGTTTTGTTCAAAGCTTAGTGCATTGCCCCAGGGTGTCGAACACCTCTCTAGCCTTCGAAGTTTAATCATCATAGCCTGTGACAATTTGTCTTCTCTACCAGAGGGTTTACAGAACCTCAACACACTGCATAGTCTTGAAATTGGGGAGTGTCCTGGCATACAAGGTTTGCCCGAGTGGATTGAGAAACTTGTTTCACTGAGATCATTGACGATTTCTGGCTGTGAAAACATCACATTCTTGCCTGAAGGTATCAAGTGTCTCACTGCACTCCAGCACCTCTCAATTCATGATAGTCCTCAACTTCTGGAGAGGTGCCGAAGAGAAAGTGGAGAAGATTGGCCGAAGATAGCCCATGTCCCCCATAAAAACATTGGACAGCCCGAGCAGAGGCATCAAAGTGAAGCAGGCAGCAGCAGTTCTTCAGCATAGAACAAAGTGTGGATCTCAATTTCATGAGCGTCGGTAATTAACTTATAATCCATGTGATTTATTTTTTCTTTTCTTTTTGATCTCTTCAAAAAACTTCCATTTTATGTCGCATTGATCTGTTTGTTTGTCATAGCAGTTGCTTCATCTAATCTGATGAGTGCCATATCTAAAGAATTCATCTCCCTTATTGCATTAAATGTGCTTATTCTGTATAGTGTTACCACCTTTACATATTTAATGTCTGGTACTGCTTCTTTTCTAATGAGTCTACATCTTTTTCAGTTAATATACACACAGAGACTTTGTGCATACAATTCCATAATTGAATCAGTTAAATCTAATTCTGCCCACATCATATCCTACAGGATACTGCTATTTATTTTTTGGCCATGTATAAAACCAAATAATGCATGCCACTTAATCCAAAATTTAAAGTGCCTTTTAGTAGGATTGAAATGAATGAGAAATGAGGATATAGATTGACAATTCAACAAGTTTTCATCCGTACATCTACAAAAGATTTCTGTAAAAAGGTAAACATGTTTAGGAAATTAAAAGAAATTACATGATGCAGTAAATCATTTTGGTCCCCTTACTTTTGTTTGTCCGGTAACCTGTAACATTTTTTTCCTTGAACCCCCCCCCCCCAAAAAAAAAAAAATCATATTCACTTGTTTCTTCCTGTATATATTAAGTTCTCTATTTGTAAGGCTTTCTTGGAACAAAATATCTCAATCTCAAGGAAACACGTTTGTTATCAGAACTAGTTCTATTTGCTTCGATTTTAATTGTATAAAAAGCATGACTGTACTCCATTGAAAAAAATGCTAAAAAAGTACTGTCAGACTACAATCGTGTTGGCTTATGTTCCTTCATAGATTTAATGCGACAGCAAAATTGTTTAATGTACTATAAATGCTGCTTTAACTTATAATGCGTCTTTTTTTAATTCCAGATCAATGAGGTGATGCCAGTTCCGAAATAACATCTGCGATTCCTACTTGCTGTGCAACTCTGTTGGATGGTTTTTCACTACACTTTAGTATTGTGATTTGGATGTGTGAATTTAGATTTGTATTTGAGAGCTTTTGGTTTTATTTCTCTTGAGATGTTATTATGGTATATTGGTGATAATGACTGGGTGCTCAGACTATATATGCGCAAGTATCTGGGTTTGTTGATGATTGGAAGATGTCGGGCCGGCAAGGATATCCGTGCACAGACCCTATGGTATTTGCTTATTACTCTGTAATGATGTGATTACATGGCACTTACTTATTGTTGAAGCAATTACTATCCGTATAATAATGTGATATGTTTTTAAGATGAGCTGGGATCTTGCTAGTCATGCTTCAGAGTTCTGTTGGTGGCACAGTATTCTGAGTTGAGATATATTGCAATGTTTCAAAATAGTCCCTCTGAGTGTCTGTCATTGGTGGTGGTGTAAGGTTTTCCTCGTTGTTGGTTTAAACAGATCGGCCTCCATGGATATCTTGTTGCTGCCACATCAAGTCTGTGTCAGGAGTAGTTCTTCTGCAGAGTTGATTGTGTTTGCTTTGTTTATGGGGAAGTTTCGGCTCAAGATCATATTGCACTCTTTTTCCTTGCATGGATTTTTTTTCCCACTGGGTTTTTTCCATGCTAGGTTTTAATGAGGCCTTCCGTTTGGACTTTGGAGTAGATCTTGTGGCTTTCCATCCCATGGTTTCATATATTTTTAGCTTTCATGTTATTCTATTGTAAAGCCTTTTTTAGCATAATTTCTTTTCTATTACTGAATTTTGTATGAATTTTTCTTCTTTTGAATAATTAGAGCTGAGGGCTTATTGTGTGATTGGGTCTCGAGTAGACGCTAACTTAGTTGGGATGTCTTAAAAGTTTTTTAACTCTAATTACCCCCTCTCAACATTAAAAAAAAAAAAAAAAATATATATATATATATTAGCATAATTCTATGATTCTTCCAAAATCATTTTCATAATGTGTTTAATACTATTGCATTCTTTATAGCTTAGTTCCTACAGGACGTGGTTGCAATGGGATAATGGATGCATGTATTAGGAAAACAGAGAGAATTTCGAAGCTTTGGGAAGGCGTTTGCTAGTGGGCTATTATTAAATGATGACGTTAAACTTCAAAGTTGAATTAATTGCACTATTGGAGGATTAGTGGGCATTTTTCTTCTTTTTTGATTTACAAATTGTTACTATTTTTTTTGTTTTGTTTTTTTTTTGGTAGGTGAATATCTGTATATGAAGGTATTGCATTGGCTTGGAAACTAAATATCCTTTATTTGCATTTAAAAAAAAAAAGTATCCTTTAACTGAACTAAGAGTATTGTTTCTATTATTATTATTATTATTATTATTACCATTATTATTATTATTATTTTAAAAAAAGTGTAGCTCTTTTTAAGAAAATAGTAAGGAATTGAGTCATCTATTTATTTATTTCTTTCTTTCTTTTTGGTGCCAAATTGTATAATACGTGATGAGTACAAAACAGGAGTAGTTAGAATTTTGAATATAGGATATAGAGTAATTCTTAATTAAAAAAAATGTCATTTATTCACATATCCCTATTTTTTTATTATGTCATATTTTTCTATTAGGATTAGGATTAGTTTAAGATTCTTGTTTATGTAATAGGATTATTTAGGCTTTTTTAGTTTTGATAATTATTATTTTGAAAAGAAGTTTGATTATTATTGGGAGTTCCATTGTTTCTCTTTCTTTATCCATGATTACGGAATATATGGGGTTACATTTATTGTTGTACTTTTATTTTTTTTTTGGGGTAAAACAATTCTTTTTTTTTTTCTTCCACAAAACATCAATAATTTTCGCCGAAAATTTGAAGCTTCAGCTCCCCCCCCCCTTCCCCCCTCTCCTTTCATACTAAGGCGTCGTTTTTTGTTTTTCATGTCGCTTTGTGTTTTACTCAAAAGTCAAAATTCAAAAGTCAAATCCACCCCAAGGCACGGTCTCTATATAAAGAGAACGACGTCACTGTAGAATTGTTATTTTTAGTCACATCCTAACTTATTACTTTCGAACAGAATAACAACGAAGAAGGGGAAGAAGACGACCTTTTCCTGCGCTTCGAACGGCGTCGTTTCAAGCTAGGGTTTCCAACAATGTCAGGGAGCTCCAATTCCACTGTTTACATAGGTCAGTTTCCACTTGTTTCTTCATCCTTTCGCTTCTTTAGCTTCTATTTCTGCCTTTCATTCACATTCCCAAGTAAAGTATTTTTCCAAAGAACATCTAGCTCTCTTTAATGGAGTTTCTAGGATTTGTTTGATTCTTGAGAAAATATTACATCTATATAACATATATTTGCTTTTTTTTTTTGGGGAGACTTCGTTTTCTTTTAAAATTTGATTCAGCTCAAAGAAAGAAGCTCAATTTTTCTATCTATTAACCTTAAATTTTTTGTAGATGTTTCTCTTTCCGATTGTAATGCGAAATAAAGCTTGAAAAATTTTTTTCTCGTATTCTCTAGCTGTCGTTTTATTATATGATTCCGAGAGTTTAACGTTGTGTTGAAATCCAAACTTTTTGTCTAATTTCTGCTTTTCTTTTCTTTAATTTATTTATTATTTTATTTTTTGCAACAAAGACATCATGTTGGAAGAGGAAATTTGACTTTTTGTTTACAACAATTTTTTTTCCTAAATAATTAAAATAGCGTTTCTACAGTTAATTCGAGCCTGCAGCAAGCTTCTTTGATTTGTCTTTTCTTGGTCTATTCCATGTCCCTAAAATCGTTACCTTTTTTTTTTGGGGGGGGGGGGGGGTTGTTATGGGGAGAATCCTTACCCTGTTTTGATTGGATGAAAAATTATCGATAAAATATATACGTACGTACATAAATATAGAGGATTGTTTTGTGACGTTTATATTTATATTTAAATAAATTAATTGTCTTTCCTCTTCCTTGAAATGGAAGGCGGACATGTGAGAGATAGATTTGATAGTCCAACAGTATTATCTTATCTGGAATGTTGCTTTTATGTGAAACTTCTTTGATTGTGTCCTCACTTTGGTAATGTGGCGGCCATACTGAACAGGCAATTTGGATGAGAGGGTGAGTGACAGGGTGCTGTATGATATTCTGATCCAAGCAGGGCGGGTGGTTGATTTGTACATTCCTCGTGACAAGGAAACTGAAAAACCCAAAGGTTATGCCTTTGCAGAATACGAAACAGAGGAGATTGCTGACTATGCTGTGAAGCTTTTTTCTGGTCTTGTCACTCTCTACAATCGGACTCTTAAGTTTGCGGTATGGATGCTCGGTCCTTTCTACACCCGCTAGCACTTTATAGTGAGTCTGGTGTCCCGTGCCCAATCATTGTACTTAGCATCATAAAATTCTTATCTTTTGGATTTTGGAGTAACAATTGAGATTCGTACTTTTTGATTGAATCAAAGGGACATCTGCTCATGCTATAGTGGATTTCGGGTGTATTGGTTAGTTTGGATCTGGATAACTTGTTAATTGTCTTGCATTAACAGATTTCAGGACAAGACAAGCTTAATGCAAACTCTGCAATTACTCCCACATCAAATGCTCCTCACAAACTGAGATCTCATCCCATTCCTATTAATGAAACGGAGAGGACATCAACATCGTCCAGATTTTCATCTCACCCAGTAAATTATTCCCAAGGTCATTTTTGTTCTTCTCTTTTGATAATTAAATTAAGTTATTATTCAAACCTCAGACTTGTCACTGCTGTTTAATTTCAAAGTTACTGAAGTTTCTCTCTCTTCATATTCAGTGCCTCCTCCCCCTGGTGTAAATAATCATTCTAATGGGTACGGATCACATTACGATGGTAAAAATTTTGAATATAGTCGACGAGTTTTTGGTGCAACATTGGATAGCATCGATCGTTCTAGGTCACGCCGCTTTGAAAGTGACCCAATTTCCTACCCTTCTTACTAATGCTACTCTGACTTTGTTGGAGACCAAATTCTCACCTTGATAACTCTGTTTAGTGATTATTTATAGTGGTTTGCTGGCATGGGTGTGAAGAGCAATGCTATGGAGTACCAAATGTGTATAGCATCACACACTAATAGAAAGTGGGTCTCACAGATGAGACACACTTTTATTAGTTTGCGGTTTGTGGGACCAACTTTCTATTAGTATGTAGTGTTTAACACCACGGTGCCACCAAGCATTGGTGTAAAAGAGCGTCTAAGAATGCTGATTGTTGTGAGTCGCATCACAAGCTGGTTTGTCATTTGGATGCTGTTTTTGGTTGTCTACCTATGTATGTATGCATAGTTTGTTGTACTTCCAAGATCTAGCTTCCTTCTGTACTAGTTCAGAGTTCTTGACAAAGTACTTTAAATTCGTTACTCATCAATTGTCTTTTATTTTATCCTAGTGCTTGCCATTATTGGTTTTTATGTTTTTAAGCCACCATATCTTTATCTAAAACAAGAAACTGTGTGTTTTGTATGCATTTTAATATTATATGATTTTGATTATATTTAAGGGTTACTACCTGTATAAGATCCTTCCGTAGAAAGGCCATATAAATAAAAAAAGATGGCTTTATTTGACTGAAGTTGTGAGAATGATTTGTATGACTGTTCTTTAAGAATGACTAAGAGCGTTATGCTTGATTTGTGCCGTATTTATTTGGTATGGTGGCATATACGCAGGTTGGGCATTTAATCCCGTTGGGTGTAAAATGTAACTGTGTAAACAACCTTTTTTTTTTTTTTTTTGGTAAATGCTGAACTTTTTAGCTGGTTGTTAGCTTATAGCTACTGCTATGTCACATGTTCATTGTCGTGTAAGGGAGCTCATCCAGAGACCACCCTTTTCTTGTTGAGTTTTTTGGGTGGAATCCAGAGAGGCTTTGGCTTGTTAACATATTAACAACTTTTAATCTTTGACTTGGAAGCATTTTTGAATTATCCTCTAAGGTGAGGATACATAAATCTTGAAACAACCAAATGATTTGTAGACATGATAAATTTTCACATACGATTGGTGTATGTATAGTGTATCCGTGTGTGTGTGTGTGTGTACACACACACACACACACACAGTGTAGATGTGGTAGGCAAGTATCCTAAATTAAGGGGTTTTTCCCCCCTCAAAAGAAACAAAGTAAGGATCCTTAATGCAACAATTGACAAGCTGGTAGATGGGGGAAAAAATAAAAAGAAAAAAGTGGGGAAAACCATTAACCGTATACTAGAAGCCTATGATAACAGTTACGCGGGGTCAAAAGAAGTCAGCTTGAAACTCACGCAGGAAAATGGCTATATAGTATGTATCAGCAGTATGTCTATATCTCTTAAATCAAAAACACTCTTAATCAAAAGCAAAGAAGACATGGATTTTTCCATGAGTGTGGCAGCCTGGGTGATGCTCGAGGACATATAGAAGGAAGCGGTGTTGCAAAGAACTTGGTGCTGTCTCCATTTTCGATCAGCATGGTGCTCAACAAGCTGGCATTGGGATCTCCAGGGGCAACAATGGAGCAGTTCTTGCAGATTCTCGCCTCAAAAGACACTGATGATCTCAACTCCAAGTCTTCAACCATGATGTCTCTTGTTGCTGCCTCCAATGATGATGAACACTACACGACACTCTAACTAGAAAAGCGGACAGCAACGTTATAAAGCATCAAATAAGACCAACGTTTGAATGTGCAAGGCAGAGGCAACTGCCATCAACTTCATTGCCAAAGAAGAGTGATGCACGAGGCCCACTCCTTTCTTTCATCAAAGGCCATCTGGGTTGATCATCGCTTTCCTTTGATACCATCTTTCCAACATGTTACTTATGCTGTCTTCAAAGCAAGAGTACAAAATGTTGACTTGTGTAATCAGGTATACTCTTTTTCCCTCTTGTTTTTTATTAGTATTCTTGCAACTGTTTTAATTTCTACTCACACACTGGTCACATTATTCAAACAAACGTCTTTGTTATTATAGTTGAATAGATATGCTGATTTGTTTTTCTTATGTTCAATTTAATCTAACCATCGTCATCCTTTGCACGCAGGCTGAGCGAGATAAGGAGGGGGTAAACTCATGGGCGGATAAGGAGACAAAAGGGCTCATCAAAGAGATTGTGCCACAAAAATTAAAACTCAAACCGCCACTGCATCTTGCGAATGCATTGTACTTCAAAGGAGCCTGGGAACATGTTTTTGATGCTTCTTGGACTCAACACAATGATTTTCACCTTTTGAATGGAGAAACTGTCAAAGAT
Source organism: Ficus microcarpa (assembly GCA_025413485.1). Lineage (NCBI taxonomy): Eukaryota > Viridiplantae > Streptophyta > Magnoliopsida > Rosales > Moraceae > Ficus > Ficus microcarpa. The sequence continues at coordinate 5,117,292 of CM046383.1, read as the reverse complement.
CCTTTCATGACCACCAGTTGGGTCATGAGTACCACTAGCATGATTCATTTGAGGATTTCAAGCTTGTCAAGCTCCCATCTGAGGTACGCCAACACGAGTGACAAACAATTTTCTGTCTACATCTTTCTCCCTCATACAAGAAATGAACTACAAGATCTCATAGAAAAATTCAACTTTGACACAAAATTGCTACAACCTAACCGCTTTTATCTCCAGTGCGAGGAACTATCTAAGGTGTGGATATCGAAGATAACGTTATCATATAATTTTTGAAGCTGTGAAGTTGTTGCAAGAAAAATGATTGACGCTGCCTTTTGATCCAATGGGTGCTGATTTCACAAAGAGGGTTATAGTAATGACAAAAGTGTTTGTTGGTTTCCTTCTTCACAAGCCTTGTATTGAAGTCAATGAAGAAGGGACAGAGGCTCCTGCAGTCACTCTAGCTCACTGGCATGTCGTTTTGTCGTGACGTATGTGCATCCAAAACCCAGATTTGTGGCTTGACCTTCCATTCATGTTTATGATCGTCGTCGATGCCTCTAAGTTTGTTGTGTTCGCTGGAGCAGTGCTCAATCCCCCTCTTAGATTGAATGTTAAATCAAATCCTTAAACTACGTACTAAGCAGGAGGAAGTAGAAGTGTCATATAATCCCCTTGTTGCCAAGTCCTGTAATTATGTTACCTCGGCATATCATTACTTGCACCTTGTTAACAATCTTGGTTGGTGCAGTCATTAATGTTGTAATTTTCTAGTGATGATCCCTCTTTGACAATGTCATTACTTTTTCTTTTTCCTTTTTTTTTTATAAATGAAAGACGACATCAAACCTGCAACCTTCCTCATTTGAGAATCATTTATGAAAATAAATATGTATAATCAATATTTTTTTCTTTATTCTATTTTTTTTTTAAATCTTAGATGTAGTCAAAGTGTAATTTGCCATATGTTCGTTTTATCTTGTTGCAATATGTTAATGTCTTCAAGTGTTGCATCACCAAACTAGATTCTTAGATTACGAAATTGTTCTAACAACGACAATAACACCACTTTCTAACTTTTTTTTCTTTTTTTTTTGGGTGTGGTGCCCACATTCAGGGGACAAGCATAGTAAGTTGCTTATTTACAATTAGTAAAGTTTTTAATTTTAACTTTTTTTTTTTTAAACTCCGCAAAAGAAGTTTCCATCCATCTAAGTTCAGGAGCTCCCAGCAAAGTATGCTAATGGTCCAACAATGGCAGCATTAATGTAGGTCGCGGGTTCGGAGTGGCTGTAGTCAGAACGATCATCCGAGTAGCCATCATTCTGATTCGGTCCTCCCACAACGGCTCCTACTAAGATATTAGGGTTTGGGTTCGCCGAGTAGAAGAACGGCTGGAAGCCCCCTTCACAACCAAAGGACTGTGGATGTTTTGCCAATGAGGGCAATGAGGATCCTCTATGGTGAATCCTTTTGGGATAGTATGGCCCATACCCTACCATGTACGACATCTTCAGTGGATTCACCCCTAGTATGTAGTCCACCTAATAGTCACAAGAGTAAATAAAATTAGGAACTGCACTATTTTGAACCGCTAGATCATATTAGAATTATAATATTAGTAATATTTTTATTTCGGGTACACTATTAAAGAATTCTCGATAATTTTAAGTAGAGGATACATGGATGGGGACCTGTCTCTTAGCAAGGCTTCTTAAGGTGATAGGAGTGACAAAGAGGTTGCCACAGTTGAAAGTTTGCCGTGTGGCTGACATGTACTTGGAATAGGTGGAAAGCAAGAATGTTATGGCAGTCACGTATTGCAGATTACTTGAAGGTAGCTTATATATGAGCCCTCCTGCAATATTTAATAGTATTATTACTTTTCATAATTAAGAATTCATTTTATTGCTTACTTAGTTCCATATCATATATTACGTGGAGACAAAGTTAGTCTACCTTGTGTATATTGGGTGCTTGAATAGGGAGAGTTGGGCAAAATCCGGCACATAAATTGTTGAGCTTGTTGTTTGAACTGCTCGAAGTTCTTGTCTTTGTTCACCAATGCCCTCTGCAAATCAAAAGCAAAATCATTTCCTTAAACACCCTGGTAATTAACTCTTATTTAGTAGTTTAGGCAAAGATATATATATATATATATATTAAATATTATTATTATTATTTACCCTTGATAAAAGAACATAAGAACCGGCATATTTATTATCCCAGCTGAAGATGTCTGTTGAGTCGCTAGCTCCCAAAGATTTCAATAAATTCAAGTAATAAACTTCATTTGTTGCTCGAAATAGCCATGCAGCTCCCCATAGCAGTTCATCCTACATTTGTTTAGTGCAACACAAATATTATGAGTTTCATCTATACTCATAAAACTCGTATGATATAAGAATATGAGGAAAAAAAAAAAAAAAACATTATTTGTGTAGTATAGTACCACACAAAGGAAAGGACCAATAACTTGCACATTAGCATTACTAATTATTACCTTGTAACCAGAATAGGAGCAGTAAAAAGGGCAAACAGCAGAGCCAAGAGAGTCACTATAGGACCCTCTGTATTGGATTGCAAATTGGATGACCTTCTTTGCAGTGGCCAATAGCAACCTTGAGTAATTGGGGTCCACCTTCCTGAAAACCAAGGAGGCCGCCGCCAACGCCGCCGCCGTCTCCCCGCTACGTCGGAGCCGGGGTTCCCGGGTGAGACCCAATAAACGGACCGGGCCGTGTCCATGTCCTCGGGCCTCTCCCAACACTTGTGGTCCACATTGGGGTCTCCAACCCCAACATAGAGCCTACCGGGGGTAGCCCGTGCGCACTTGAGGAGATAGTCGGTGGCCCAACGGATCGCCGCTCGCGCGCTTTGCAATTGGGGGCCCATGCGCTTGCCGTATTCAAGCGTGGCCCATGACAACATTGTGGTTGAGAATGCCATTGGGCAGATTGAATTTGACATTGTCTCCAGCATCATAGTACCCTCCCGTTAAATCCACCTAATATGTAACATTTTACACAATTCAATATGGATTTGCGTACTGTGTTTAGTCTTATTTATTTCATTAACTTTATATATTCTTGTTCAATTGATCTCTATGAGACTTCAATTAGCCACCGTTTAACAAAAAAGACCCAACCTTCAAAAGATGGGTATGCATGGTTATTAAAGCTAATTATTAAAATTAAATAACTTTGAAAATAATTGAAGAGAAAAACTACATATTACACTGTGCATATTAGGAGAGTTCGCAAGCCAAGGACACTTTTTTTTTTTTTTTTTGGGAGTTTTGGCCACATACTTTTGACTTTTAGAACCTTTGATCCCAAGTACTTCATGTCGTAAAATGAAAGCAAAGCATAATAATTATTTTCATAATTACTTTCTGAAAGTAATAAATGATAATTAAGTATGAAAACGGATCAAAATATAAACGAGGATAACACTTTAGGCACAAAAAAGGCAAAAAGAGGATAGCAAGAAAGAGCACGGAATGATTATAAAGTACAGCCAAATTTTTGATTAGGTGACGTATTATAATTGTTCGTCTAAGAAATATATGCAGCTGAGAAATCATGCCCGCTTATTCTTTTCAAACACGAGCTGAAAGAATATAATGTACAGAACTGGGAATTTAATATTGATGTCCCTAAAGTTATTATCCTTCGATAACTTATCCTATCAATTTTTAATGTTAATGATTTACCTTCTGAACTTGTTAAACTATTACAATGTACTCATTTTAGTTAACTTTACAGTAAATAATATGTTTGAAATTAGAAGATTTGAATTAGATTTCAAAATTTTTTGTTGGAAATGGGACATAGGTTTTTCAAAACTAGTTTAACAGAAAATTAATTCATGGGGGTATATTGCAATAGTTTTGCAAGTTGAGGGACGAATTGTTAATATAAGAAGTTTGGAAGATAAGTTGACAGAAAATGACAAATTAAGGTACATCAATGCTAAATAGCCAAAACTCAACAATGTCACGATGATAGACTATATATACAATGAATGGGAATGCATGAAGATGATTATATGCGTTATGATACGATATCCTGACTCCAACTCAACACAAGAATTACGTAATAAGGTTGACAACGAAAAGGTGCACGTCAGATTAGTATCGACCCGCCTTAGCACGAACAAAAAGCAGGTCAGTTTCAAGGAAGAGAAATTCCCAAGGAAAGAAGTGCATGTGGACTTTAATGGAAGCTCATAGCAATAACTGAAGTAAAAAATAATAATAATAAAAAAAACCAGGAAATTATGACTAAAAGTGAACGTATATACTCCACAGTCGCTCTAATGAAAGTTGAAAACTTGAGTTCGAATTCCTTGACCTTATATTCAAATAGATAAATCAAGTGAAAAAAGAAAAAGCAGACGTACATGAACAAGACGACCATCAAAAAGGCCGGAGCTAGAACGCCATGTTAATTGTTGGGAGTTGGGAAGCCTCCCGGACCTCTGTCCCTCAAAGAAGAGAATAGACTTTGCCAATGCATCTCTGTAATTGGGATTGTTGGCTTCCACATTGCCCACCAAAAACACAGAGAGGCAAACCAAGATCCCCAGGAAAATTGTTCTCATTTTCCTACTACTTTTTAGAAAAAGAAATTTCTAAGTACCTAGTTAATGTTATTATTAATGTGGGTTTTGTTTATTTGGTTTGGGGAGAGTTCGCAACTCCTTTAAATAGCCAAGGCGCCGAGACTCTTGAGTAATAAAAAGTACGATCAATAATTCCAACGCCATTCACTGCGTAGAGCGCAAATTTAGGCTTTTAACCCAAAAAAGAAAAAAAAAAAAAAATTCCAATTCCAAAGTCATTCTTGTTAAGGTATAATTATTGATATTTGTCAGTGTTTCTTTTCTTGGGGAATTAAATAATCTCCCAGTTTGGCTTTTGAATTTTTGGTTTCAACCTTCTTTTCTAACTGCAAGCGTTTACTTACTATTTAGTTCGGGTTCATATTCACCAAAAGAACAAATCCCATGCACAAATAACTCATTTAAAACCAAACTGATCCGGTGGGACCGGTCCGACCGGAAAAGTTATTAAATTGTAAATTTTTTTTTTTCATTATTAAAAATTACAAGTACTCGTCTCTTCCAGTAGCTAGAGCGTCTATATATCTATGTAAACATAAACAACTATCTCATTTCAGTCAAAAAAAAAAAAAAAAAAACTATCACATGATAAAGAACATAAAAGAAATAATTTAACTCCATATACAGTAATCTGCTTTTAATTTTGGTAAAAAAATTCAAATTCTAGACCTAAACTTTAAAAGTTATAAGAATATGGATTTATGGAAAAGTAAAAGCCTGCAACTATTATAAGAAAATTTGATTGTACTACCGTATACAATTAATGGAAAAATCAATCATCCATGCTTCATCTACATATCATGTCCACCTAAAGAGTCCACTTAACTATAAACTGACAATTTCAATTTCTCACTCACATGATATCAACTATCAACGGCCTCCTAAATAAGGTTTCTTCTTCTTCTTTTTATAAATTAATTTTTTGATTTATTTTATGAGCCGGCTTCTCTCCAATTAGCTGAGCCCTGTCAAAAGTGATTTGTTTCAAATTTGGTCAATCAAAAAGCATAATGGTTTCCGGCCCAAAAATAATAATAATAATAACGACAACAACAACAACAAAAAGTAAACGCTACACACCATGGATGCATATATCACGCACTAAAATGTGGCTGATAGCATTTCCTTGGGTTTAATGCGGCCATTTAGAAGGGTGGGAATTCATAGGTATATACTTAAAAATTCAGAAGTTGCCTAACCAAAATGGAATCAGAAAACAGACAATATGGAATTTTTAGCCATGCTTTCACCAATCAGTGGCCCACAATATAAATCCACTATTCACTGAAAATGAAAGAAAGAATTATCCTTATAAAATTTGAGATTTTCTATCTTCTAGTTTTAAGTGGAATTATACCTATCTCTTGATCAAGATCATGCTAATTGTTTTTTTTTTTTTTTTTTGTCTCATCTTCTTTTCTCGAGTCCCTAATGACCTACGTACAGTCCCCCCAACAAAATTGTTTCCAAATATAGATTATCATTCACAAAAAAGAAAATTATAACTACAAATCAATTAGGTAGACCTCTCAATACTAAACTTTTTTATTTATTAAGAGAATAACTATCATTACAATCTCGTTGGGGCTAGCTATACAGATGGAAAAAGGGGTTCAAGATTTTAGATTCCAAATTTGAAGTTTTTCTTTTAAATAAATAAAATGGGTGCTCATAAGCTTTATATTGAAAATTTTGAAAAAAGAAAGCAACCAAAAAAAAAAAAAAAGTTAAACATCATAACACTAATTGATTAGCATAATAATTAAGAATAAACGAATTAGGCTCAATTAATTGCAAATTAGCAACACATGTGAGTGAGTCACGGAAAAGTAGTACGGTTAAACTGTTTAGCCCATATGTTCGGTTCATGCCCGACCAACGCATTATACAAAATTAACGCCTCGTCAAATGGGTAAAATTAAGCAAACTCCTCCCTTTCCCTAATTGGGGTCAATTCAAGACGACTTCAAACTGCAACAATAACATTAAAGAACCGCAAAATAAGAGGCACTATTTTTCATGGAATTTGCCAAAATTGCATCCCTTTTTTTTGTCAAACTTCTAGGGGAAAAGTGGAGGCGCTAATGGCGCTAATTATGAAATCGGCTCCCTCCAATTTTAAAGTTAAATTAAAGATGTTTGACATGATCATGACCAATGGAGTGTGTTAATTGATAAAAGTGTTGCCTTTTTTTTTTTTTTTTTAAATGTTAATCCTAATTTTTCATAAATGATTCTCTTTTCTTGGGATAATCCTTGTGCAGCTTTATCTACTTTCTTCCCATGCTTTAGGACTAAGTTGCCTCTCTTTAATTCTTTACTAGTAGTATATTGGATTCATTTTCTTTGCGGACAGGTCTCAAAAACAAGGTATTTGATGGTATGTTGATTTGGTTTTTTAGAAGAAAATAATTACCAGTATCTACATGTCTCCAATCAATAATTTTAAAGGGTAGACTTTACGTATAACATGACTCATTTGAACATATAAAAACAAAGAGAAGTATTGATAATTGGATATTATATTATCTTAAGTACTTTTGGTTCTTTACTTGCAAGCCGCCAATTACTAGAAATGTACGTGGACTAGTAAAAATCTTGAGCAACTCTATTAGTCTCCATTTGCTAAGCTATACATACTAAACGAAGCTATATATATATATATATATATCTTATTTGTTATACCATGACAGAAGAATTAATATCAGAATTTTGAATTTAAACTACATAGATTTTCAATTTAAATTTTCATAGTTATTTATTAGGATATCTTTTATCTTTCATCTTTAATTCTATATGTCCTCTACATTTGTTCAAAAAATTTTAATTTTATATGTAAGTTTATGTTTAGTTCTTAGTATTATGTAGAATATTTAGAATTAAGTTTAATTTTTTATTAGTTTATATATCTCAATAAGTAGTAGAGTGATTGTAATTTGATATGGAGGGAGTTGATTAGTAAATATTGAGTTTTTAGTTTTCTTATCATGAGTTCTTGTTCTTGGTTTTTTTTTTCTTTTTTCGTTCTATTTTTATGTCTCAGTATTTCTATTCTTTCTTGATTCTATCTATCCTGTCTATATATATTTTGTTTCTTCTTTCCTGTTACCATGCTATGATTAACCATGCATATGTCCGTATGCAAACAAAAGTCAACACATCAATTTGAACCATTCGCACACATAATAAAACCTAACTACTGCGAGTAGACATGTTATAACTATTAAAGTGCCTCTCATATACGTAAAGTAAATATATATGTTATTCATAAAGGTCAGAGCTAGAACAGGCATTGACTCTTGAGGCTTAAAACGACATGTAATAACAACTACTCCCACAAGCTACAGCTGATAAAAGTAACTCACTGGGCTACATATTACAAATATATTTTGAAAATGGGTCAAAAAGAAGTCTTTATTCCCCTAACGACCAAAAAATTACAACTTATCTTTTTAACTTTTGTTACTTAAGGGTGTAAAACAAAAAAAAAAAAAAAAAAAAAAAAAGCATATGGTGCTAAATATTAATAAGACATTAAGCACCAACTAAACAAAAGACTTACATATACACTAAATGGGGTGAATATAGTGCTATATATACGTTCATATCAAAGAGCAGAATAAAATTAGCAAATTAAAATCAATTCCCTTTCGATATTAAGGATGTTATTGAAGTCAGAACTCTATTCGAAGGAAGAAATTGAGAATATTAATAGTGGAGTAGACAACAAGTAAAAAATACTGTGCACATTGATTAATATCATTATCGAAAGTGAAATCTCTTGGATTTTGAAACTATATATATATATATATATATATATCATATGCGCAGGCCCCGATAATCTGGGATCATGCGAGACACATGCACCAACAAGATCATTTAGTTTGGCTATCTTGTTTCTTTAATTTAATTCCTACAAAAATACCACTTTTTCTTTTAACCCTAGCTAGGAGGCCGTCAAACAAGGTAATCAAAAAATCCTATCAAAAAACTTTCCGTAGCATACGAAAATATGATTAGTGCTAGGAGTACCTAATGCATCAGAGCCTAATGGAAAGTGAGATCTCATACCATATATGAAACCAACATGTAAAGCTCGTTTTTTATTTTGTTTTATTTTATTTTATTTTGGGACTCAATACTAGTAGTTCTCCAAGCATAAAGATAGCTAGTGATATATATATATATATATGGGTAATCATCATCAAACATACATAATTTTTATTATTTAACCAAAGGAGAATATGTTTTGTTAGTTCCTTGTTTCAGTTTGAAGGCTTTGAAAGTTCTCGGTATAAATGCACCTATAACTAAAGATATATTATCTAGCATTTGAAGTAACAATAACTTCCAATGCTAAAATGAGATAATTTTACGTCTTTTGATGCATTGAATTCAGGTTTTTATAAATTATCCTAAGCTTGCAATAATAATTGCAAAGCTTGCTATTTACTCCATGTATATATAATATGCTAATTAATTAATGCATGATCGATGCCTTAATTATAAGTACTATGAACAATGCTTGAAACTTGAAATTATAGCTATGGCACATCCATGCATGCTGCTTCCTTGTACTCGTTCATTACTACTACGTGTGTTTGAATTATTTCATCATTTCATGAATGCCACTGCCACCCTGTAATTCATCTTGTTTATTACCTGTTTTTCTTCCTTTTTTGCTCGTCAAGTTTTCGAATTTTGCTTATTTCATGGTCTGTAATCTATTCATATCTTCTGAATCCTCCAAGTACAGTACATATAAAAACGCAAATTTTTTTTTTTTTTTTTTGGGACCAAGGCTTGCAAGTTGCAAGAGATTTAAACTCTAAAAAGGGCGTCAGATAAGAAATTACTGCTCCTGCTAGATTATGCTTACTGCTAGAGCAAAAACAAAATTAGTTAGCTAGCTCTAGTTCTTAAAAAGTTTTTTAGGCAATCACAATGTATGCAGGGAAATTATTTAAAAATAATAAGCAAAAGAAATGTCCTTTTTTTTTTTTTGGGAGATTTTAATCTATTGTGTCCAATCAAATGTCTCCATTCATATTCTTTTTTTTTTTTTTTTTGGATAAATGAATGTCTCCATTTACATTAGAGTCAGAAGAATGTAACATACACATCATCAAGACACGAAAACTTGGACAGGATAAATTTGGTGGGCATCTATCATTCCTCGGCTGTAGAAGAAATGTTGTACTGGGCTGGACGACGGCGGTGCCTTAATTACTGGGCTAGCCATTAAAAGTGGGCCTAAATATTTCCTGATGGTTCATAAAATAGCTAGATGGGCCAATGCCCACAGAGCTATGACGGTGAGAACAAGCGATCGGGAGACAGCCAACAGGAAATGGGGTGAAAAGAGTTTTCCGTTGGTTTAGTTTTAGTTGAGTGGAGGGACGCATGATGTCAAGAATAGGAAAACTAAATAAAATTAAGTGGCTTTTTTTTTTCCTGTTAGTTTCGGACCCAAGTTAAGTCGGTAGTTTCAGAATTTCAGTTTCAGTTATTGACAGACGAACCAGATGGACAGAAAATCTTCAAACTCTGTCCTAATATACAAGTTTACACACTAAAAATCTAAAATTTGCAATTGGTAAATAATTTCTGCCTTTTTTTTTATGATCTGCAACTGCAACTGCAACTGACATGACTCACACCCTCCAAATCCAAATCCAAATCCGTATCCACTTGTTCGTATTTTTGTTGTGCAGAGTCAGTCGCCTCACTCACCGCCCACTTTTCCCTTCCTTTTTTTCGGGTCCCCAAAAATAGATTTCATTCCCACATGATTTCAGACCTGATGATGCAATCTTGCAACTACTGCACATTCATTTCCTCCTCATATGCTTATATATATACATATATATATATATATATAACCAATGAAAACTCTTCCATATATATATATATATAGTATATTGAATTAGCTAAAAGTCTTTAATGATCAGAGTATAGAAGTAGAATGCATAATATTTATTTTGTGTCTTAATAATTTTTTACATTTAATTTATAGTAGACTTTACACATAAAACATTTTCAAAATCATTCTTACAGAGAATAAATATCACACTATAACATATATTATATGAAGGACTAATCTCTAAAGTAAAAGCTGCGGTTTATATATACAAGTATATGTTCCTATTTATGACACCATAATTATCATCATATGTTAAACGATATTTAGTATAATTTATTATTGTCACTTTTTCCGAGTGTGTATGTGCTTTTCAGATTTCACGTGGGTATATATGGAAGAGTGAGTGCATGGTGGTGGTAGTTAACATCAGCTTCTTTTTTTTTTTTTTTTATTAATTATTTTATTTTATTTACCAAAGCAAAACATCAGCTATAGCTTAAATAACTGCCCGCATAATTTGGTCATCATATGTACATATATACATATATATATATATAGATAACCTACCATCATCGTCTCCATCGTCTCCGTTACGTATACATATGCATATCTATATATACGTATATATATATATGTATATATAGATATGCATATGTATATTATATATCATAAGATATATATTATGATCTATAATATATGCGTCATATTACAAAACTGTTGCGCAACAGATGCATGTATTAATTAATAGCATACAAAAGGTGTGCCAATATTTTCAAGTATTTCCTTTTTTTTTAATGTTGTGCCGTATATCAGTTCTTACATTTGTGCCCAATCAGATTCGACAAAATGTTACTAACTAATCTCCACAATAAAGTTTGGCTAGCTTTGAATTGAGACGATTAATGGCAATTAATTATATATTCTGTAACCTTTTTCCCCCTCCCCTTGGAAAGCTACAGTTGTTTGTTTTTATTTTCTAAATTTGAAAAATGAGGGATTCAGACTAACTCAATATTGAAATGAACATAAAATTATCGCTAATATCCTGGCGCAACCTTGAGATTATTTAACTTATCAAACACACACATAGATATATGTGATTTTAGATCAATAACTGATCTGTATATACTAGTGTGTGTGTGTGTGTATGCGTATAATAGGATTTATCACAACAATTGGACCTATAAAAATGTACTATGGTACGGATCTATTTGCAGCTATCAAATCCGTATTAAAAACTGTCTATGATGCGTATTCTTTTTTTATTTAGTATAATTATTAATCAAATATAATGAAATCACAAATGTATTTTACATATAGAAACCCGACGTATGATATGTATATATATGTATGTATGTATCACAAATAGATAGGTGTAAGTTGGTAATATCTGAAACTCCAAGTTAAATATAAGTGTGAGAACTGTGATCAGGTATTACTATTAGTGTTGCATTGGGATTTGGTCCATGTCATCAAACAAACTACCCACATGCAATCCCACCATCTTTCGGTTTTAGCCAACTTCATATTTTCCACCTTTTTTCTTTGGTAACCGAATTTCTTTCACATCTCTTCACGTTCAAGAATTTCTGTTACATCTCATAAATTTTCTCTCTTTCTTCCCTATAAATTAAGCCCAAATCCCCACACCAAGTTTCTCACCTACCAAACAACATTCTTCATCTAAAAATTTCCTCCATACCTAACACAATGAATAGTACTACTGTTTGTGGAGTGCTAAGTCTCCTTGTCGTGGGACTGTTTTGTGAGGCCCAAGTAGTGGCTGGTTCGGGGTTTGTTGCAACAAGAGGCACTGAGTTCATTGTGGACGGCTCTCCATTCCTCTTCAATGGATTCAACTCCTTCTGGATGATGACCGTGGCGTCGCAGCCGAATCAGAGGTCCAAGATCTCCGACGTCTTTAGGGATGCTGCCGCGGCGGGCCTCACTGTCTGCAGGACGTGGGCGTTCAGCGACGGAGGTGATCAAGCCCTCCAAATGTCACCGGGAGTCTACAATGAGGCTGTCTTTCGGGTTTCTTTTCTATCTAACTATCTACACACGTTATTACTTAACACGTGACATGTCTATTAAATACTAGAAATAGGAAACTGATTTTGTTTTTTTTTTTTTTTTTTTTGGGAAATTAATGTGACAAACATTAGATAATTTATGATTTTTCAGGGACTTGATTTTGTGATATCAGAGGCAAGAAAATATGGGGTGAAGCTAATATTGAGTTTAAGCAACAACTACAAAGAATTTGGAGGGAAGGCACAGTACGTAAAGTGGGCTAGAAGTGCCGGCGTGCAGATTAATAGTGACGATGACTTTTACACCAATTCTGCTGTCAAGGCCTACTACAAAAACCATGTCAACGTACTATTTTTTTTTTTTTTTGGGGGGATAATTAAGAAAAAATAATAATAATAATAAGTTGTCAATTTTAATCATAAGTTCTTGTTACTTATATGTGTTGCAGAAAGTGCTAACAAGGATCAACACATTCACTCAAATTGCTTACAAAGATGATTCCACCATCATGGCTTGGGAACTCATGAATGAACCTCGCTGCCAAGCTGATTCCTCCGGCAAGACTGTCAATGTGAGCCTGCTGAGCCTTTGTTCTTCCAACTTAATTGCAGTATATATGATACGAGTACGGTTATGCATCACCGTTAATGAAACATCATCGCATATGCATGTCCTGTAAGAGGAATGTCACATGATAGATTGTTATGATTGCGTCATGAATCGTGATAAATGACGTACTTTCTTTAAACTGACATAGAATTCCACCGATTTACGGGTGCAATTGATTTGATCAAGTGCCGTCGATGTAACGATGTTGTACAGGGATGGGTTCAAGAGATGGCAACCTATGTGAAATCTGTGGACAACAAGCATCTGGTGGAGATAGGCATGGAAGGTTTCTATGGAGACTCCATTCCAGACAGAACGCAATACAATCCTGGTTACAAAGTCGGCACAGATTTTGTCGCCAACAATCAGATAAAAGAAATCGACTTCACAACCATCCATGCATATCCTGACCTCTGGTAATTAACTGCGTCAACTTGTATAATTAAGTCCCCACTTAACGAAAATCTTACATTTTTCACATGGTGGCTGGACTTGAAAATCTTTTTCTCAGGCTGCCAGGACAGAACGACAATGCTCAGATGGCGTTTGTGCAGAGGTGGTTGACAAGTCATTGGACAGACTCCAGGACAATACTGAAGAAGCCTCTGGTTTTCTCTGAATTTGGGAAATCGAAGAAAGACCCGGGATACAGTGAGAGCGCGAGGGACATCTTCATGAACACCGTTTACGCCAACATCTATGAGTTGGCAAGAAGTGGAGGAGGGATTGGTGGTGGTTTGGTTTGGCAAATAATGGCACAAGGCATGGAAAACTACAGTGATGGCTACGACATTGTTTTGTCGCAGAATCCATTGACGGCCGCCATTATTTCTCAACAGTCCAGGAAGATGACTGCCCTTGAACATGCATCATCCAACAACCCACATTTATATGGATGAATAGTCATATCTAATTGCTGGTGTTCCGAACACCATTTAGTACTGCTTTATAGGACTAGATTGGAAATTGCGATAAAGACAATATTAATCTGAGCTTAGAAACAGAGTAGTGTTTGAGACCAGGATAAATAATAAATTATGGAACAAAGATGTAATTTTCATTTTGTCATTTTAGGACAACGGAATGCAAGTAGTCTTTCTGATTATGTTTTTTTTTTTTTTTTTTTTATAGCAAAGCACTTCCAGTGTTTCTGTTATAATCTTGCATTTGCTTTATTTTCTTTTTTCTTTTTCGCAAGAGAGACGAATATACAACTATTTGAAATTGTACAACTCAGGAAACACAGCCATGCAAATTTTGCCCCTCAAAAGCAAAAATCCAAAACTCAAACTTCGGAACCTGCTGAATATTATTTCAAGGAGCAATTAACCAAGTACATCAAACTTTTTATTATTTCCATGCCCAGTTGTGGCAACTGGGACAGTTCCCAATAATACATTTTACAAATATATGCCTTAAAAAACATCAAAATTGTACTCTAATTTAGACATGAAGTTTCAGAGAGAAAAAAAGAATAATAAAGCAATTGTGCAAAACTGTACGAGACCCACCCATCACAACAAGGATACGAAAGAAGCACCCCAAAACCATTTTCACAACAAATCTTCGCCAATCCCACAGTTGCTGCAGTTGCCCAGGAATACAAAGTACAAAATATGAACTGATGTCTCCAATATAATTTACAAAATCAAAATCCGACCAGATCGATCGTTCTGCGCAAGGGTCGATCTGAAATCTCTTTTTCTCTGTTTCCTTTGTTCTCTTTACAGATGATTAGATGGTACATTCAACCTTTTATAGGAGATCTAAAAGTGGGGGCTGTTCTGATGGTGATTTGACTTGGCTAGACCTAGAGGCTGCGGCAATCCCCCTTCCTCTTCCTCTTCCCCTGCCCACGGCAGTTGACGGTGGAGGAGCGAGCCTAGGTGCCGTCTGTTCGTTCTTGCTGGAAGCAAAAATGGACCCAATATCTGTCGCTTTCTTCTCAGTATAAGTATTTGATGCAGCTATTCCTTGATTCTGTTTCAAGAACCCTAGAGAATTCTGCGAATTAAGACTCCCTAAACTACCAGTAGACATGGAATTGCCTTGATTCTGTCCCATTGGCACCAAATAACTTTGAGTGTCAAAGGCCCAACTAGTGTTGTTGTTGCTCTGGAAATTCAAGCTGTTTGATGGATTTGAGATTGAACTGGAACCATATTTGGTCATTGACTGCCCAGCTATGCCATTATCAGAAATCCCAATACCACCTGCTGAGCCACTAGGCCGAGGGGGCCAATCAGCAAAAGGATCTATATCATCGAAATTTGAATTGGACGAAGCTCCTGTGTTCAATTGCATCTCAGAATCACCAATTTGTGGGGTAGCTCCAGAAGACTGGCGAGGAGGCCACTGTATATCAACTGGAGGGCATGATGACGCCAGTTGATGATTAGCAACCGAGGGAATCAGCAAGGATTGTGGCAGCTGTGAAGAATTTGAAAAAACTGAATCAATTCCAATAGGCTGAGTGGAGTTGGTGATGCTATTCGTAGAATTTTCGACAGAAGGGGCAGATTGTTTTCTAGTGGGACCCCAATCTTCATCCCAAGCAGGAGTTTTCTTCGCCGTGGAAGTAGGGTTTCCAGTAGGTCTGCTTGAGGCTTGGGACTGAAGCCCATTTGCAACAGGAGATGGTTTAACCTCTGGAATTCCAGAATCAGTCACAGTAACTCCTCGTTTTTCTTCTATCTTCCTGCCATGAAGCAAAATTTGAGCAATTAACATCCGAAGTAAAGGACTAAGAAGTCGGAAAAGATTTCTTGGGTGCAACACATATTGTTACCTGAGGATATCCTTGACAAACAACATATATTTAGCAAACTGCTGAACGTTTAGTTGTTGGGCAGTGAGAAGAGGCATGAGCAATGGAAGTACATGCTCTGCAGTAAATTCTACTCCATACTGTACAAGAGGAATTCACATGGAAATTTTGGTCAATGATAAAAAATCAACTAGACACGAGTACACCTGAAGATTCCATCATGGTTGGAACTGTCACCTGCTTAAGAATCGAGTTTGCAACACCAAGAGTGCACATAAGGGTAGGAGCGGAACGGTCAACTGCTGTACAACGTTGAATGGTTTGCAAGACCTCCAGAGTAGCATGTTTATCAAGCGTGGAAACCAAATCTCCCAAACATAACAATGCATTGACTCTTACCTGCCAAAGGAAGGAAGCTCAAATTAAACACTTACATATAGGTGAAGCCACCCATGGTAGTTCATGCAAAGAATACATTAGGAAAACATTTGAACTAGTCACAAGACTTGATGCAATAATCCGGCTTTCACTTGACCCAACCAACTCAGCTCTACCTTATAGATCAGATAACCAACAACCACTTGAAACAATAATACAACATATTTTCACTTAGAATGTCGCCTAAAAAAATCACAACTTTCATAATATCTAGTAGGTTATTGTGGGGAACATGTCAAATAATCTAAGATGCAAACACCAGTGATGCTGATAACAAGACAACAAGCAACAGTTAAAATGGCCAGGATATTTAATAGACAAACATACCGCTGCAACTGTTGTCTTAAGAGCTAATCCATGCACACGGGGTAATATTGCTTGTTTTACTAGCTGGAGAATAAGAAATATAACATCAGGGTAGAACTAGCATCTCCACCAAATGCTGGCCAGTCAAAAGGATGAATATTGAGGGAAGAAACTTCCAGCAGAATGTAAATAACAGTCACCTGACCATCCAGTTGCTTAGCAAGGAAAGCAGACTTTCTTAGAACTTCCTCCTGTATGCGAGGATCATTGTCATCATAAGCCCGAACAATCATCGGCAGGACATGCGATATCAAGTGCTCCTGACTAGTCTACATCAATGAAAAACAGAATAAGAACATAATATAAGAAAAGTGAACAAACGGAGGATGAGAAGAAGAAGATTGTAATGTTTCCATTACCTTGTTGATTATAAGTTCTGCATGCTTAACAAGCAGCAGCAGTGTCTCACCCGCTGCAGTACTCAGAACAGGAACGAGAGCTGGTAGTGTTGACAGCTCAAAATCATTTTTTTCCTACAGTGGTTATAAAACATCATTTAAGAATGAACCTCCAATCTTTTAACACCAATTATGAGACCTAAAACCAAACTGCATACAGTATTACAGTGCTATGACAGCTAATTAATTGCTTGTGTTAGTCAGCAATTAAGCAATTAGTACCTGAGCCTCTGCTATGGTGAGAACCATGGGTAGAATCATGGGTTGCATAACCAAATTCCTGAGTTCTGCACAAAGAGGCGGAAGTACCTGCAGAATAAATCATGGAAGCAAAGTTGAAAAAGTTCATTTGACTCTCAAAATTTGTGATAGAGAACCATGATCAAAATATTGGTATTGTGTGCATTCAGGTCAACAAATTTGAAACTCCAATGACTAAAAAGGTTAAAAAGTATTATCAGATAACAAGTTCGTTCTTGCAATTTTTTGCATTCGCTTGTCACTGAAGAGTTTTACCTGACTATATACATAAAATATATTTACTTTTTTCAGTTCTCAATCACTGATGCTTTACTCAACAAATATTTAAGAGTGTTAACCATATTCTAAAAAAATGAGAAAACAAAATGAAGAAACGAAAGAAGTCCAACCTTATACCGCAATACACGAGAATCAAAATCCTTCCACATATCTGATAATGCTTTCAAAAACTCAGACTTCTGCATGTTATCTCTTTCCTGCAAGCAATGAAGATTTGTCACCGAAAAATGTCACTATTGTATTTTTTACTTTAGCATATTCTGCTCTATGGGTTGACCACACCAAAAAGGATGTACATTACTCAAACTACACAAATGCATACAAGCATATGGTCGAGGAAGCGAAGAGCACGCAACCTAGTATCATTCCGAAAAAACGGAGAACCTGCACAGATCGATTGAGATAGAATTAATATCATGTTTTTCTGATCTCAAATAACACATTCTACCACCTAAATTCCAACACATACGTACTAATATGACCATGACAAGAAAAATAAGAGAGTAAAATTCTCAGTTGTAATGTTCCATAATCAGCCCGACGATGACTCCATTACCAACTGAGAGAAATGCATGTATACATGCTAGGAGAGAGAGACGTTCAACAATGTTGACATTTTGACCTGTAAAATCAATTGCAGTTGGCCTGGAAGACTCGTTTGCAGAGAGCATCCTTTGCAAGTCAGGAACCAACTCCGATGGTATGCAGGAGAATGTTTCACTGGATAAGTAAGTTAAGGTGTTCATGTACTACAGAAAAGGAACAAAGGAATTGACATTAATAATGAGCCACACAAAAAATAAAGCTAAGTCTATCTGCAAAAATGCATTTTACGTTTACAAATTAGCCAGTAAATAAAGGAAGAAGAAATGCTGCTGAGAAGTTGAATTAGTATAACGTCAGATAAATCTCTAGTTCAATCATGAAAACCACCAAATTGCAATGACAGATTTGCAATAACAGTAGCTCTCATTCAATCCAACACAAGAGGTACGTACAAGAAAAACAAGAGCTACAACCCAGCAAATTAGCTACAATATAGATATTAGCTCACCATTTTGACATTATTTTGGCAGTCAAATAAAGATTTGCGAGCGATCAAGTGATAAGCAAGGCATCCAAAGCTGAAAATATCAGATGGACATCCAGCAGAAGCTGATTTACTTCTAACAAGTTCTGGAGCAGTGTAGCTTAAAGATGGCTGAAGTGGCAGTACAGAATCCTCAACATCATATTCCTGTTAAATTTTTGTCATGTCATATCAAAATAGCAACAAAAGCCTCATTTTAGATGCAGAGCTTAGATGGGAATAAAGCAACACCGAGTTAAATGTCAACATAAACAAAATAAAGACCAAAAAAACATGGAGCTATAGTTAATAAACTTGATATAATTTCATAGCATAAGGAAACTCCAAAGTTGATGCCAAAAAAATAAAATGCTTGAAATAAGAGAAAAGAATCATAATCTTAAACATAAAGAAAAAAAAAAAACATATTAGATGATTATTCAGCTAGCCTCGATTGAAGAAAATAAAAATAGTTATGTCTATACAAAAAATGGAAATAAAGAATCTGTTCGTAGGAATCAGAGAATATGAACCTATCAACAAAAAACAAATGGAATGTAGCTAAGTCTAAATTGAAAATTCATTTTCACAAATCAGATTGGAGGTCCACTGACCGCATAATGGAAAGATGGCAAATTAGTTGTGTCAGCTGTAGTCTGATCTGTGGAAACTGCAAACCCAAATCCAGCAAGCTTCCAAGCTCCACTTGATGTAATAAGAACATTCTGAAAGCATAAAGAACAACAAATCCATCCACAATTCAACGGAAAAGACTACAATATCTCACAGGTCATAGCTTTTTATTTCATTACAAATAACATGATATCATACAGAAAATAAGGTGGTACGTAAAAACTGCATAACTTGGTTGCAGTTACGAGTAGCTTAAGCAAATGCAACTGATTTTTAACACAAGACTGCATCAAGGCAACAAAAATTTCTTATCTCCAACATGTCAACAAGCATATTTACTGGTATGTATGCAAACCTCCATGTATAGCATAAGGGTATTCAACTTATAGTTTTCATTTCTAAATCTTTCGAAAATGATCTGGAAAAAAGTTGAACGAGTTCTAACCTCAGGTGCTATTGCTCGATGTATAAGCCGTGCATTGTTATGTAGAAACTCCAAGGATTCTGCTATCTGGAGCAAACCATGCTTCACCTCCAACAATCCCATTTCCTGCATGCAAAGCAACCACTTTCAATATGTTATAAACTCCAAAAGAAAATATCACCTGCAACTACGGGCTTAAACAAATACCGTTGCTAAACAATAACATTCTTGAATATATAAAACACAATGCTAGAGCCATGATTTTGTGAATAGAAAGCCATAAAAGTTCTCAGATCAGTAACACGAGTCCATAATTTTCCTTGGCTGTTATAACACTCTTTATCATCCGTTATTGTTATCATTTGAAGAACAATTCTATTTCCATCAACAACATTAAAAACGTCATCTTTCTTGATGGTTGTCAGATTCTAATCACCATCTAAACTAGCTAATCACAAATGAAATGTGCATGTTGACTATGATTCAATTCAAATTCGAATTTCACATAGAAAAACATAATCAAATTAACGTACCATGCCCTTGAGCTCCTTAGGAAGCTTGGCAATGTTCTCCAAATTCCCAAGCGCATTCGCAACCGAGGCAAACAACGGCTCAGTCACCATAGCCATGGCGTTCTTGTTCTCGTCCAGCGCCTGGACCACGTGGACCACGCCGGGGTGGCGGAGCCGCACGAGGCGCGCGGCGTCAGCCCTAACAACATCCAGAAACGCGTCCTCGGCGGCCTTGGAAAGCCCGGCGCGTGCGCGGGTCTCGGAGAGGGCCTTCTTGTCAAGGAGCCAGACGCAGACGTTGGGGTACTGGTTGTGGGCGCGGGTGGAGTCACGCGCCGCCTTGGCGGAGTAGAGCTTCCAGACGAGGCCAGGACCAGCGGAACCGATCTGGTCGAGGAGGTCGTAGTCCTGGAGAGGCCTGGGGCCGGCCACCTCCTGGACTGTGGTCTGGACGGTCTTCTCGATCACGGCAGCGGTCTTGGCTAGGGCTTGGGTTATGGATTTCATGTTGAGCGACATCCTTGATCGAATGCTTGAATCGGAATGTGGGCAATTCAATTCGGTTGATGAATATCAATATGTGTGTATATATGTGATAAGGGCGTGGGATTGGGATCGGGAATTCTAGGGTTTATGTTGAAGATGAGGAAGGAGAGAAGGTGAAGAAGAAGAAGAAGAAGAAGAAGAAGAAGGGGGAAATTTGGAGTCAATTTCTTTGTCAGATCAACAACTGCTCTGCTGCTTCCGACCTCCGCACCTCTCTCTCCTCTCTCTCTCTTCCTCGTTTTTTTGTCGACTCTATTTTATGTGTTTTTTTTTTTTTTCCCCCCTTACAGTAACGTGTGTCTGTGTCTGTTTTAAGTTTGTTCTTTTGCTGCTTCCAAGTGGATTGTTGCATTTTTTTTTTTTTTCAAACTAGGCAGAGTACGTGGAACCATAATGCTCTATCTAAGGATTATTATTAATAAGGTGTTTGGCAAACCATATTAAAACACTCATCTCAAAATTTTTTTTATTTTTTTCCTTAAAAATTTTTATATTTTTCTTAAAAAGTTTTTTGTCTTTTCTGAAAATTCAAAAAAATTTACTATTGAAACTTAAAAATCTCAACTCAAACTACTCCACCAAACACTCCCTAAATTACTTTTAACATCAATGGTTATAAATTTACCTAAATTTAAGATTGGTTCTATAAAACTTCTCCTTTTTTTTTTAATCCCGTCTCTCTCCTCTCTCCTCTCTTCTTCGCTGTCACTCCCCATCCCTCACACACCCGTTACTTTACTCCCCATCCCTCACACACCCGTTACTTTAATATACTACAAGGGTATTTGGTAAATAAGTTTAGTTTAAGATTTTTAAAGGGATGTTTGGTAGAGTAGTTTGAGTTGAGATTTTTAAGTTTTAATAGTAAATTTTTTTGAATTTTCAGAAAAGACAAAAAACTTTTTGGGAAAAAGACAAAAAAAAAATTTTAAGATAAGTATTTTGAATTGGTGTGCCAAACACCCTATAAGTTTAAATAGTAATTTTTCAGAAAAAATAAAAAACTTTTTCAAAAAAGACAAAAAACTTTTTCAGAAAAATACAAAAACCATGATGAAAAAAGTATAGTTTAAACTAAACTTATCACCAAACACCCAGTGTGACTTTTTACTGTTCAATAAATAGTATCTTTTTTTTTTTACTTTTGCTATTTTACTACGATTGTTGTTGTTTTTTTAATTACTTTTGCTACTTTAATTTATTGTTAAGTGAATAATGTTTTTTTTTTAACTTTTGTTACTTTACTACAATTGTTTTTTCTTTTTTTACTTTTGCTACTTTACTACAGTAAAATGATATAATATTTCATTGTTTAATAAACAATTATTTTTGTTTTTTTTTAATTTTTATTACTTTTGCTGTACATTTTTTTTCTACAGTAATGCACAGTAACTGTTTTTTACATTAAACTGTCGATTTTACCCCTATCTTATGTGCTGATTTTGGCTTATCTATAATGAGAGGGTGATTTTATCCTCACATATTTTACTGTTTTGTCTACAGTGCAGAGACTTTTTTGCCCCTCTGATTTAGTTGGTTTTCCTTCATCTACAGTGAGTTGACATTTTTACCAATATTATGTAGAAATTGTCGGCTGCCCACACAATATAATTACTGTTTTACACCTCTTTGTTAGTTCCTTTTTCTTTTTCCTACAGTGTGTTATCGGTTTTACTCCTATTTAGAGTTTATTTTTTTTTTCTTAATATTATTTTTACCTTTATTTTTACGCTAAATTTTAAACATTAGATTCTGATCTATTGTTATATTATGTTTTTGCTCACTTTCCCTTTTTTTGATTTTTAAACTATTTTTTACTTTAAATTTTTTATCTTTATTTCGATTTTTTTTTTGTGTTTTTTTTCTTTTATTCTATTTTTTAAAGACCCTTTTTTTAAGGATTCTGCATGTAATTTTTTTTTCTTTTTTGTTTGTTTTGTTTTATATTTTAAAAATCATTTTTTTTTAGTTTTTGCATATATATAACCTGATAAAAATTTTTTCATTTTTTTAAAAATAGTAAAAAAAAGGAGAAAATGGAATATATATTTTATTTTGTTATAATGTTTTTGTTAGGATTAGTTTTTTCCGGTTCTTTTGAGTTTAAAGATTTTTGTTCTTTTTTTTTTTTGTTTTCTACATTATTTTTGTTTTAATTTTTTTCTTTAAATGAGTATAACTACAGAAAATTTTTTTCTTTTTTTCTTTTTTGCTTTTGTTTTTGTTTTTATTATTGTTAGTACTATTATCATTTTGATTTTGTATCTTCACTGTTAGGAGAGATTTTGAGAAAAATTATACTTATTATAATTATAATATTTATTAATCAACTGTTTTTATCATATAATACTCAGTTTATTTATTTATTTTTTTCTTCCTTTCCCCGTGTAATGCACGGATATTAAACTCGTTTTCACTGAAGCAGTGGCCTAAGGTAAGATTGACAACTTAGGGATTTCAACGAGTTTTAATTTATATAATATTTGAGCTAAGAAAAGCAGTTTGATTTGATGAAAGTCTGGGGTTTAATCATTGAAATTTTTTAAAGAGCAAAAGAAACCTCAGGAAATAAAAAAGGGATCTCCTTTATGATTTTTCTGTCTGAGAAACAAATGAATAAAGAAAACTCAGAAGCACTGGGCCAAAATAGCAAAAAAAAATTTTCCAATAATAGGTAAAACCAACATTAAACTCTGCAATAACTATTTGAACAACAAACTTAAACTTTAGAGCAACAATTTTTTGAGTTAGTTATATGGTCAAAAACCCAGAAACATAGTGAACAAAAAAGCAAAAAAAAAAAATTCAAATAACTTCATTCGTCCTCTTCATCTTCATTTTCGCTAATCGGCATAATAACCTCGTCCCACCAGCCATCTCTTAAACCGTGCCATCAACGGCGACTTAAATCCCCGAACTTCAAATTCAAGCAGATCCTGCTTTGAATCTCCACACAAAACCCTATATCAGAATCACAATTGCACCTCAACACAACCAACGGTGCCGGAGTAGTCCCCTTTGTCATTGTCGGCGGCATGATTGCCATATCTACTAGGGCTCCGTAGAGGAGGCTGTCGACGAAGACAACGACGAGCTCAGGAATGGGTGAGGGCTTTGGTCTTCCAACGTTGGTCGCAATCTAGGTAGAGGATGGAGACCATCGGCAATGAAGGTTGCAAGGTTGCGCCTGTGACTCGGAAGCCATGATTGAGACACCGTCCGCGACAAAGGTTACGAGGCTAGGACCGAAGAGGGAGTGGGCTACGATACTGTCATGATTTAGTGGCAACGATGCGGCCTCCATGGCCTTGCCCTCAATGTTGGAAGAACCTCTTGCCCCTCCCATTGTCCATTGGCATCTTTTTTCTTTTTTCTTTTTTTAAATCTATCTGCTTGTTAGGGAAGAATGAGAGAGTGGCTGTATGCAGTAGTATGCACTTGAGTTTTGTGCAACTCAAGCATTTCTGGTCATGAAATTTGATCTTAATGGTGTGTTTGTATTAAGTTAGTTCGTTTTGCTGCTTTCAAGGGGATGTTGCAATTTTTATTATTATTTTTCACTAAAGGCTTACATTTTTAAAGCTAAAAAATAATGTGTTAACATATCAAAAAAAAGTGTCTCTCTCCTTAATACGAGGGCTTAGGATTTCTATCATTTTCCTCTTTTTGAGCTGGTCTCGACAGTGGCCTGTCTCTGATTTCCTAACCTTAGGAATGTATCTAAGGGACACATAGTAAGCGCCTTGGTAGAGGTAAGCCTATAAGAGGAGAATTGGTGTTGTGGGAAAGAGCAAGACGAAGATGGGACGTTGGGTACAAATATTCTATCAGTGCAGTGTGGGATTGGGATCATTTGGTCATGGGTCTTTGTGGCGAGTTTCGTTGGGATTTGGCTTTCTTGGTTGTGGGCTAGAGGCAAGACAGTGAAAGGCCGCGAGAGGTGGGTAAGGAGCAGGTGTCCTTAGGGATTCTTTCCCGCTCTCGCAGGTGGTCGTGATAGTTCATGGCCACACATAGTCGTTATGCACCTAGGAGGTCCTGCAGCAACTTGACTTTGACAATTCAGTTTCTCTAGACAATGTGCATCATTATATCGTGAATGACTCTTTTCATGTGTGACTGGTTTTTTTTTTTTCCCGGTGAATGTAGTTTTGGGTATAACTATTACAATGTTTTGCCTTTTATATGGGTTTTTAATATATTACTATTTGTTAATTCGAATAATGCAGTGGTCTTCTCACGTTTCCGCATTGAGTAGGAGGTTGTTGGCATGTATACATTTTGGTCAAACGAGTGACTATGTAATCTAGATAAAATATATGGGTGTCAGACTGTCAGTGTGGTTCTCCAAAAATTAACTAAATGTTATCTTTTTATTTTAATCGGTTCTTAGCGAATATGAAAATATCAATATTGATGTAAAATATTAGTACTTGAAGTTTTAAAAAATTCCCGGAGAAAATTTTGAATTCAATCGAAATTTCAAGATAAATATATGAAAAATATGGATATTTGTTTTAAGGTCAAATATTTCGTTTTTTTGATATTTTAGAAAATGATATATATTAAAAAAATTCATAAATAAACAAGATTAATACAAAATTTCATGCATATTAGATAGAACCTCAATAACCAAAAAAAAAAAAAAAAAAAAGGGTCTTTATCTCCTCCTTTTTCTCTTAAATCTCTCATACACTTGGGATTTCTCTTTGTATGAAACTTCTGCAACCGTCGCCATCGTGACTGGTAAAAGGATGATCAGTGGTTCAATGATTTCGTCAGGGATGGAGTCGAAGGGTTCTAGTCTGGAGTTTCTCGATCAGATCTAACCCAGCGAACTTCCAGCAATTTAAGATCTAATGAGATCTCAGTGATCTGATGGTTGGAGCGGCAGTCTCTTACCTCCAATCGAAACTGATTGATTTTATAAACAGTTAGTATTTTATATCCTGTATCAAAATTTATTAAACTAATAGTCATATACTTTGAGTTTAGCATTATGCATCTTGAGATTTTAATTTTATATTCAATTTCTATCTTATCTTAATCAAATGGATGGTTTTATTTTTTTAATTATCGTTTTTGGTAATTGTTACTCTAGTTAGCCTTTTTTTTTTATTAATAATTATGCCGTTTAGTCCATATAAACACATTCTATCTTTTTGGGTCATTTAAACTTTTAATTTTGCTAAATTAATCCAAATCAATAATTAAGTTATACAAAAATTCTAAATATGCCCATTAAAAAATTTATTTTCACAATTTCTTCTTTATTATATGAACAGAATATTTCCTAGTCACCTCAGTTGGAAATCTTTTTTTTTTTTTTTCTTTTCACTTTTTTAAGAACAGTTGGAAATCAATTTATTAAGAGGACTAAGGCACCCGTGGGGCCAAGTGCCAATTAGGCGTGATGGTTATAAAGGTATCAAAAATATATATATTTTTCTTTTTCTTTCCTTTTTTTTTTTTTTTTTTTGCTTTTCATTGGGCCATTGGCCCCACGGGCTCAGGATCACCTTAACATGCAGAAAGCCCATGCTAAGACAGCAGCCCAATTGTCAAGCACCGACAGTGGGGACATGGGGTCAGAATTAAATAATAGTTTTTTATTTTTTAGGGTGATTTGCAAGATTGAACCTTAAAAATCACTATCTTTAAATTACCATCTCAATAATAATAGTATCAATTTTTTTGACCTTTAATTAAATAAATATAGACGGTCAAAAGTCTAAATAAAATTCAAGAGAGTATAAAAAATACAATATATCTATTTTAGGATTGTTTTCATAATTTTCTCAATGGAACATCTATTGATATTTCTCTATCTACTTTTTCCACCCCTTTCTTAAAATATCCACCAATTAAAAATTTATATATTCATTATTATTTATTACACCTCTATTATTATTGTGAAAAAAAAATCCTTACAATTTAATTATACTCTTCATCCTTTTTAGCCTTATATTTCAAATTTTTTTTTTGAAACACAATGCAGTAATTAAATCTCACACAATATCTTTTACTGCAGAAAACTCGACAACAATAGGTAATCGGTTATATTAATTATGCCTAATGAGAGAATCCGTGAACTGGACTCCATGAATGAAAGATATCCAAAAAGGTGCGCCAAATATCAAACACACACGTAACTCTTTAATCAATCATCTATATTTTACAGTTAATGAAAACATCCGATCAGAAATTGTAGCACTAAGATAACACAAAAAACCACAAAGAAATAAATCTTGCATATATATATATATATATATATATATATATATATAACTGAATACAAAGTAAACAAAGTAAATAACCAAATTAATTGAGGGTAAGAACCACTAATTCTATGAATTTTCATTTGTGAAATTCACAAGCCAAAACATCAAGGAGAACAAGACTCATCAACACAAAGGGAAAAAAACAGTATAAAAGGCAAATAGTTAACAAACACGAGCCTCTAATGACAAAAAAAGTTGACACACTAACCACTGTACAACTCATCCCTTCTCACATACCAAAAGTTGTAAAAGGTTGGCCGAGGTAATGACCGACACACTTGAAAATGCCTCACGACCCACGACAGCCCAACCTTATTTACAATTTCAATATGATAGTTCTCATCCTCGGTGAATGTCATGAACCAGACTACAACTCAGGGAGAGTTTGGCAACCAACTCCTTTTCAACTTATTTTAAACTTTTTTTTATTTTTTTCTTAAAAAATTTTTATCTTTTTCTCAAAAAATTTTTTGTCTTTTCTGAAAATTCAAAAAAATTTACTATTACAACTAAAATATTTCAACTCAAACTTACCAACCAAACACCCTCTCATAATCCAAAGGCGAACTCATAAGCCAAAGACGAACTCATAGATGGAATTTGAAGGCTCTAGGCTCGGTGGTGGGCCGAATCACTGACAAAAAAGCTTTTCTCTGTCTCTCTCATCACTTACTCTCACGTTCTCTCTTTTTCTACAATTGGCTCCAATCGGACGATAATGAAACCATGATTGTATTTTCAACGAAAACAAATGCAATAAATGAAGTTTAAAGAAGCAAAAAAAAAAGTTTCATTGTTGTTGGAAGCACCATTCTTTCTCTACTATCATTGATTAGGATTGAGTGTTATGTATTACATTTAAAATGATATATTCATATTTTAATTTCACGATGAGGTATTGAGGTGTGTAATGAATATATTTTAAAACACTATTATTATTAAAAATAATGCTGTTTAGGTATAAGTCATTAATAATAAATTTTGTTAAATTTTTTGAAAGTATGAAATTTATTAAATCGAGATATGAAAAAAAAAAAAAAAAAAAAAAAAAAAAAAAAAAACAGAAGCATATCGATAGACTTGCTTTATTTATTTGTTGTACAAATGGGATAACTTAGCTTCAAACCAAGCCCTCAAGAAAATAAGGGGGGGAAAAAAAAAAAAAAAAAGGGGGATGACTCAGCACACTAGGACCAACTAGGTGTGATGGTTGTAGAGGTTTCAAATAAGGGAAACTGTGGTAAATAACAATTTTACAAAAATAATTAAAGTAAATAATATGTTTATAAAATATTTGCTGTAAATAACATATTTACCAAGTAAATAAAAAATTTACTAAATAATAAAATGGTTATATGACGTAAATAAATAATTTATTGATAAATCTGACGTAAATAAAATTATTTACCTATGAATATATTATTTATTCTAAATATTTTTAGTAACTATTTTTTTTAATTTTAAAACCTTCTATTTAATTCAATTATTTTCTCCCATAGTTTTATTTATTTTAATTATTTACTTTTTTCTCCCATAATTTTCTTTTTATTTTTTTGCTTTTTGTTGGGCCGTATCCCCCACGGGCTTAGGACCACTCTCAGAAAGCCCATTGTAAGATAACCGAAAGAGAAAATTGTGTGGAATAACTTATTTATGTTTATGATTTTTACCCCATAGTTTGGATTTTTTTCCCCTGAAATCACTTTTTATTTGACATTGTAAGGGGGAAAAAAAGTATTGTTGTAGAAATGTACTATTTTTAGGGAATTTCTCAAAAATCCAACCAATAGCTTCTTTTGTTTACCCAAAAATCCCATTTCTCCCTTTATGTAAGGACAAGGAGTGAGAATCAACTAATAGAGTTTTTTTATTTTACTCTGCCTTTTCAAAAACCAATATAGTATAATAACTTAAAATCCCTACCAGGCAGTGATGACAAGGGGAAAAATTGAAGAAAGACGACGTCTTTCACTTTTCAAAATTTTTGCTTCTATAAAGAAAGAAGATATATATATGTGTGTGTGTGTGTGTGTGTGTGTGTATATATATATGGTAGAAAAGAAAGAAAGAAGATGTTAGATAAAGAAAAATCTCTGCAAGGTACAACTCAAAAAGAGTGCCACCACAACAATTAAGTGATATATCAATAATTTATTCTCCCAGCCCAAAAATAAATGGAAAAGCAACTCTCCTAAATGTCCTCGCTTGCATTGATTGCTTGCAGCTACCAAACGATATAATTGCATTGCATAATATGAACTCGTCTCTTCCTCCGCCTCTAGTTATACTTACTGAAGGGTTTGTTTGGTTGGAGAAAGATATAGAGGAAGATATCCAATTCCTTGTTTGGTTGAAAGGAAGAAAGGAGCGAGAAAAGAGATGGAAGGATGTTATCCCCCTCCAAACTCATTAAATTGAATCCTTTCATTTGTGAAAGGATACCAATCTATCAATTTCATTTCTAAAGTTTATTTTTTCTTAAAAGAAGTTATCAACAAATTATATAAATAGTCAATATAGAAAACAAATAAGTAACTGTCATCCATTTTTTTTTTACTTTCTCTCATCCCATTAAATAATATAAAAAATTCATATAATCCTCTTTATGTTTTATATTCTTTTATCTTTCCTCCTCTTTATCCTTTTAAACGAACAGAGCCATAAGGCACAACAAGTGTCAAACATAAACCATTGGTTGGTGACCAGCCGACGGGCTTGACCCGCGCCACCATGTGGTCATCATTAACTCCCACCTCCTTTTATTTTGGTCAATTTCGTTTTTGATAAGTTTATGTTGGTCAATTTTTTTAACTTATCGATTCCTCTTTGTAGTACCTAAATTATTTTATTGATCAAACTATTGTATTGTTTCAATTTTTAGTGATTTTGTTTAATCTCTCTCTCACTCCAATTTTTCCAACCCAGCTTTTAGTCAAAGTAAGAAGGAAGACCCATAGCTTTGTGCTTAGGTCATCACACAAAGTCCATGATCTGTAGATACTCTACACACACACACAGATATATATATATATATATAGTCGTAATCCCTCCATCAATTTCATCATCCAAAACCCATAAAAATGAGAACCCTTTCACTCTCTCCCCATTCTCCTCAATGCCATATCTTCCCCCTCCTCCTCATCATCCTCACTACACTGGCCCCCCTTTGCATGAAAGTCACCTCTGCCGCCTGCCACGTGGACGATGAATCGGGTCTACTAGGTTTCAAATCGGGCATCACGGCTGATCCATCTGGCATGCTTGCCTCGTGGAAGCGGGGCACCGACTGTTGTGCATGGGCTGGCATCATCTGCCGGGTCGAAAACCGGGTCACTAGCCTATCTCTCTACGGTCAACCCGACACGCCCAACAGCTTTTTAACCGGCACGATCTCACCCGCCCTATCCAAGCTCACATACCTAGACGGACTCTACCTCCAAAACCTCCGAAACGTCTCGGGTCCGTTCCCGGATATTCGTTTCGGGTTGCCCAACATAGTATATGTTTACATCGACAACAACAAGCTATCCGGTCGAATTCCCGAAACAATCGGCAATCTAACCCGACTCGGCGCGCTTAGCCTATCTGGGAATCGCTTTACTGGGTCGATCCCGAGCTCGATATCCAAGTTAACTCAGCTGACACAGCTCAATCTCGGTGGGAATCTCCTCACCGGATCCGTACCCCCCGGAATCCAAAACCTCAAGAGCCTCACTTTTCTCGCCCTGGACCGGAATCACCTCTCCGGTGCCGTACCGAACTTCTTCGGAACATTCTCGAACCTTCGAACCCTTGCACTCTCTCACAACAAGTTCACCGGAGAAATCCCCAACTCCATCTCAACCCTATATCCGGCGCTATCGTATCTCGAGCTAGGGAATAACTTGCTCACCGGGAAAATCCCGGATTTTCTCGGGAAATTCAAGAAACTAGACACTCTGGACCTCTCGCACAACAAATTATCCGGAACAGTCCCGAGAACCTTCGACAATCTGACGAAGATCTTCAACCTCGACCTCTCCCACAACAAACTCGTCGATCCTTTTCCTCAATTGTACGTGAAAGGCATCGAATCGCTAGATCTCTCCTACAACAACTTCCATCTGAAGACAATTCCCCAATGGGTGACCACTTCGCCGATCATATTCTCCCTAAAGCTCGCGAAATGCGGAATCAAGATGAAATTCGAGGACTTCAAGCCATCGGAGACCTACTTCTACGACTTCATCGACCTGTCGGAGAACGAGATCTCGGGAGATCCAACTGCTTTACTGAACAAGACAGAGTACTTGGTGAGCTTCCGGGCTTCGGGGAACAAATTGAAGTTCGATTTGGGGAAATTGAGGATTGCGAGTACGCTGAAGGAGTTGGATTTGTCGAGGAATTTGGTGTTCGGGAAGGTGCCGGCGGCTGTTGCGAGGGTCGAAAAATTGAACGTCAGTTACAATCATCTGTGTGGAGCGATTCCGGCGACCAAGTCTCCGGCGAGTGCGTTCGTGGGGAATGATTGTCTGTGTGGCGCTCCATTGAAACCGTGTAAAGCGGCTTAAGTCAAGCCATTTGCTGACCGAAAAGTTGAGCTTCTAGATGTATTTATCCGAGTTTCATGTTTGAGTGTTGTTCTTTGTTTAAGCTAATTGCACTACGGAAGAGATGAAGATAATCATGGGTGTTGTCGTCTCTGCTATTGTGAAATCGATGTGGTCCCTTTGATGAAAAGATTTATTATCTTTTTGGTTTAAAAAACTGAATATTTTTGGACTTTAATCCATTTATGGAATGTGAGAGTAAAGTAACTTTAATAAAGCAGTGTCGGCGGATAAATCCAAAATTAAATAAATAAATCGATTTTGTGAAATAAATAAATTGTGAAAACAAGTGCATGTTCAATATATAATTAATCAAAAAAAAAAAAATCAAATAGCACATATACAAATATGTCATAAACTCTCCTTATACTTTATCAATTAATATCAATATGTCCTTATGAACTATAAAATATACTTATTATACCCTCTGAATTTTAATATCTATGTTAAGTTGTTTTTTTAATTAGTTTTAGTTAGTTTTTCTGTTATTTTTAATGTCAAAATATTCTATGAATTTCACTTTTGTATTAAAATACCCTCTGATTTTTAATATTTATATCAAAGTACCTTTGATCTTTAATATTTATATCAAATTGTCCTATTTTTATTATTTTACTTATTAAACATTATATAATTACCTGATAATGATTAACTTTTTAGAACAAGCAAAAATATATGTATTATTATAATAAAGTGATATGCATATTTTTTTTAACATAGTTTTTAATTTTACTTGTTTTATTTGAAGTTTATTTGAATTATGGATTTACTTATACGTAACCATAGTTAGTAGGATTTATGTGGGATTTGGATTTCAAATATGCTATTTACTTGACCTACATACTTTGAAATCATAGTCTTAATGAAATTCATTCATATGTTTGCTTAAACCCACGATGAGAATAAATATTGTAAATTTATTCTAATACTCATTTTTAATTATATTTTTAATTTAAAAATGATTAATTTGCATATATTGATATAAAATTATCAATAGTAATTAAACTAAAAAATTGAAATATAAAGACAATAAAATAGTGAACATAAGTTATATAGTTGTTTTTGTTTAAGAAAATCAAAATAAATGTAAATTTGAATTAAAATAAGCAAAATTAAAAAAAAATATACATTTTCTTTTAGTAGAAATAAATAATTTTCTTACTTATTATAAAAGGGTTAATAATTATTAAATAATTATATAATATTTGATAAATAAAATAAAATAGAATGGTCAGTTTGATACAAATATTAAATATCATGAACCACTTTGACATAAATATTAAAAATTAATAGGATATTTTGATGTAAATGTAAATATCATGAGGTATTTTCACACAAATGCATAATTTATAGGGCATTTTGACATTAAAGATAATAGAAAATTCAAAGACAACTAATTGAATGAATAACTTGACATATATGTTAAAGTTTAGGGGATATAATAGATATATTTTATAATTTAAGGGATATTTTCATATTAGTGATAAAATCAGGAGAATTTATGATATTTTTACATATATGTATATACATTGCATCGTAAAGTGGGGGATAAGAAGAAGAAAAGGGGGTTTGATAGACTAGAACCCCCTAACGACGCCGTCGCGGCTGACCTGGCAGCGCCGCCGTGTGCCTTGCCTCTTTCCGGTTAGTTCTCTCTCTCTCTCTCAATGATTTCTTTCGTTAAATCTCCAGAGGAATTTTTCTTATTCATATTTTTAATCTTTTTTATTTTATTTCGGGTTGAAAACAAGAGATTGGTTATTGATAGAATAAAATTGGATATGTACGCAGGGCTTTTTATCAGTTGTGCGGTAGCTTCTTTTAATGCAAAATTGCAGACAAATTTACGACCTTAAAAACCTTAATTAATTAAGATTGTCGACGTTATTGAAAAAAATGGTCGTTTAATTAGCTGAACCATGCTTGATTTCCTTTTTAACCATCTAATTTTCAGTATTTTGAACATGGAACACGAACCAAATTCAGTCGGTAATTTTTGGACATGAATTTAACCAGGTTGTTGACCAGTACTCCTTTGTTTGGATTTTTACTCTTTGATGCAATGAAGCTGAGGGTTGGAAGTGTCTTTTGCATCCGTTTCTGTCGGATTGGTGTTGTAGACAAAAAATTTGGGATGAGCATTATAATTTGGTAGAACTCTAATGGAAAGGTTAAGTTTTGAATTGCGAAATTTTCATTGGATTGGTTTGGATACTTTTGGATTCTAATGTTGATCTGAAATCTGAATGGTCGAGATACCGTAACATAGAAGAACAACTTGACTCGACCTGTAATGTTGGCATATTTTTTTATTCTTTTCCATTAAAAAAAAAAAAATATTTGATTGTTGCATTCCATTGATGCGTTGACTCACCGAGCAGGGTGTTCTGTACCTAGTGCACATCTTATGGAAGGAGAAACTAGTGGTGATATTCTCAGCCGCACAGACAAGGAAAATGAGGGCTCTTGTGTTAAAATTAAGGTCTTGTTCTTTGCCAGAGCTCGGGATCTTACTGGCATAACTGACACACCATTGGAGGTTCCTTCCGGTAGCACGGCTCGCGACTGCTTAAGCAAGCTTATGGCTGTATACCCGGGCTTACAAGAAATCAGCAGTTGCATGGTTGTCGCTCTGAACGAGGAATACACAGCTGACTCTGCAATTGTTAAAGACAAAGATGAGTTGGCCATTATACCACCTATTAGTGGTGGCTGAACAAGGGGTCCAAACCTCATGATTTTCGATTACAAGGTTCGGTGTCTCCTTGATTAATTTTTGTCATGGAGATGGCCTAACTTTCCTTTACGCCTACAGATTTTGCTCTGTTCTGTTCTGTCTCTTCCTTTTGTAAATGAAGACAAATTCTCTATGTATTGGAACTCTTTAACAGTTGTGCACAAACTAAACGTGCTTTGAGTAATTTAATAACAGAAAGCATGTACTTCGCCAATGGTGCGCTCCTTTGTCACATCAGATTGCAACGTTGGTAACATGTGTAGTCTTGTTAGGAATGCATCTTTCATAAGTTTGAAATACATCATAATCCCACTAACGAGGATCTCCAAATGAAAAGATGGAAACCCACCTTTTATGACATGCCTATGCCTTTGATATCTCCTACAGTACAGTACAAGTTTGGCGTGTTTCATCTCAAGAGGTGAGCACTTAACATTGCCTATACAGTGACAAAACGTTAACGAGACGGACACCTTAATAATTCTTTAAAGCAAATGAGGTTCAACATCAATTTGACAGCTATGTCCACACTTTTAACCGTTGTAATTTGCTACGACCAAAAAGATTATAAGAGAAAATCACTGACCTCAGTAATCAAATGGAGGCTTGAGGGTTGTTGCACGACCATTTTTTCAATTATATGTAATTTCTTTGCTTGGTCCAAACACAAATTTCTGTTTAGCATCTTCTGGTTCCAAAGCATATATTTTGTGCATTTAAACTAGTGCCAGCTTAGGACTTCACGGTATAGTTAGTACGCGGCTTTGTTAGAAGTTATGAGTAACACTTTTGGCTTGTGTGAAAGCACTTGAGCTTAATTCAGAATATAGTATCGCATGTATTTGGACTGTCGGCAATTGAAATCACACAAAGTACACTGTTTGTTGAGTGCGCAATGACGAGAAACAATTCCAAAATGGCTGTGACCGTTGACAAACTCACTTCACTATACATTAAAAGTCCAAAACTTGTTCCCAAATACAACGCATATTCAAAGAATGAGATTTGGCGATCGTTGCTTGATTTTTCAGCCCGCAGAAAGAGCAACTCAAGTTGCAAAATCTCACATCAACATATGTATTATGTATATTCAAACTTCAAATTTGACATTGCCGCAACATAGAGAAAAAGAAAAAGAAAAAGAAAAAGAAAAAGAAAAAGAATACTAGTACACCAAAGATAAATTATTGTCTGCATTTTATACACACAGCAGAGGGATGGAAAAGCTTCTTGGCAACTTAAAAACAAGTAAGTACACGTAAAAAGCAAATACAAATGTTTATATGGATACAAAGCGGAAGGGGAGGCAGTAAAAACATAAATCTTATCTTAGATATGCTTGATGATGGCTCATAAACACAGCACCTTCTTTTCTTTCTTTTTTTCTCTATCTATTTCCATTTGAAGAATTCTTCATCGCAAACTCATAACGGGCCACGGAGACACGCCTGGGGCTGGAAGCGCAGGTCGAACAATAGGGACTCGTCTCACCACTGAAAATGCTTCATTCAGCCGTGCAGCACGACTCATGAACTGAGATACCTTCTGCAGAACAATCGAGTAAAACACATAAAATGGGCACCATCTCAGAAACTACTTATTGTAATAGGCGTTATAATAGCATAAAACAAATTCCACAAAGAGGAAATTCATAACCACTATCACATACAAACATCCCATGATTTCTGCATTACCGCTATCAAACTAGGCTTGCGATCATTTTGAACACATTTCACTCAACAACTCAGATGAGATGAAATAAGTTTCACTTGAAACTGTAAATTAAACAATCCACAGAAACACTTCCCCCATTAAACCTAACGCAGATATAACCTAGGTAAGAAAAAAGGCGGGAAGGAAAAGTCCTTTCTTCTTCTCGTGTTTGGTACGATTTCCGTCTTTCAATCCTTACAACTTTAGAAGCATCAAAATTTATATCAAACTTGGATTACTGTGGAGGATTTCAAATCTCTCTCCCAATCCATTATCTCCTACAGTCTCTACTACCAAGCAACCGTCCGTCCTAAAATGTATCTACTGATCTTCCAAATCCCATCCCTTTTCCCTTTTCTCCCACCTACCAAACAATGCCTAAAAAGCCTAAGACATGAGTTTTGATTGAAATCTGAAAAAGAAAAATTAAACATTCCTAAATTATAATCTTATGCAATTCCAAAAACAATACAAGGAAACCAATTACTTAAATTAAACAGTTTTCATCAAAATTAATTAAGACAACAAAACACAGAAAAACCGAAAAACTTATTCAACTACCAAAGAGCTGACCTTGTCGTCCATGGTAACCTTGAGCTGCAAACTCTGAGTCTTGCGCTTCATCTTGTACAATCGCCTTCCCAATATCACAATCCCCAACATCGCCGCCGCCACCGAGACAGTCCAAACAGGACTAACCCTAAAAGCACAGTACTTCAACACCTCCAACGGAACCTTCCACCACACCACCATCCTCTTCTCTCCTTCCGATTCATTCTTCTTCTTCACTTCTTCGATCGCACCGCTCTCCGGCTCGGCAATCGAATGGTTGGTCCCTCCATCCAAATTCAGGGCTTGACTTTCCCCTATTCCTCCAAATTCCGCCTGGCCTAGCTCTTTCTTGGCCTCGGAGTCGCTCAATTTGCGATCATCGGAGCGATCGCTGGCGGAATCGGGCCAGAACTCGCCGGGTTGAATCGCGGGGAAGCGAGTCTCAGGGGCGGGATCGATCCAACTAGGGTTGTCGGACTCGACGGAGCCATTCTCTTCCTCGATGACATCAGCCAATCGCTGCTGATTCTCGAGGGAGAAGTAGTCGGAGCGGATCATTCCCTCGGAATCGCCGTCGATTCCATCGTCGAAATTGTTGATGTTCCTCGGGTTCTCAGTCACCAACTCGGAAAAGTTGGAGTCGTCGGGGTTATGGGGGAGGACCTCCCAGTCGTTGAATTCGGC
Organism: Ficus microcarpa; assembly: GCA_025413485.1. NCBI lineage: Eukaryota > Viridiplantae > Streptophyta > Magnoliopsida > Rosales > Moraceae > Ficus > Ficus microcarpa. The sequence continues at coordinate 5,079,932 of CM046383.1, read as the reverse complement.
TCTCTCGCCTTCCATTGGAGGATCAAAGAGGAGCAGAAACGAAACCCTAACCCTAAATTGAAAGAAATGGAATCTAGAAAATGGGAAGTCTGGTTCTTTCGGTTCTCGAGTAAACAAGAAAGAAAGAATAGTAGAGGAGGGAAAAAGGTAGTTTTTATTGGTATAAAGCGTAGACCACAACACAAAAGGCCAGCTATTTCTTATTATTGTTGTTGTTGCTCTTTTAAACCCAAAATTTACATCAAACTCATTTTTCTCACCTTTTTCCAAAAAAAAAAAAAAAAAAAGTTAAAAATTGTTGTTTAAATCTTCTAGCGAAAGGCAGTACAATTGCAACAATTTATTCTGACCGAATGAAAATGTCAAAAAAAGAAAAGAAAAAAAAAAGGAAAAATGTTGGTGAATAGGTAAAGAAAATTTTGATATCTTATCAATTGGAGACAATAATTTTGAACTGTTGGATGATCTTTTTTAATCATTTAATTTAATAAATAACTCAACTTTTTTTATTTAAGAAAATGATTGTTTGTCATTTTTCAGATTTGATCAATCATTGATTAATTAATGATCAATTAATAATTGAATATGAAAATTGATGATTGACTAATAGTCAATCAATGATTGATTATGAAAATTAATAATTTTTGTTATAATACTATTTAAGAAAATTGATTAATTATTTTAGAAAAAAAAGACATTTTAACTTATTTTTAAAAACTTCGATCATTTATTAAAAAACTTCTTAAATAAAGGTTATTTAGTTATAAATTATTAGGTTATGTTACAATTGTTACATATGTTGTTTAATATATTATGATACTATCATTGTCTTCATAATTTTGTAGTGTGAACTTTTTTCTTCTACTTTACTTTTATAAAATTCCTTTTTTTCTTTTTTTGGGATAATACCGACATATAAATATTTTGACATTCCAAATTTACTAGTCGCAAGGCAACTCATATTTCGCGACTCTTACTAACAACAAGATGCAACTTTTTAGGTGATAAAGGAAAGAAAAAAAAAAGTGTGGAAAGACAACGGAAGGTGTAAAATGTTGAGAACAATTTGCAGGAGTCTAAAACTACAAGTGGTTGAACTTTTAAGAAGGACAACCATTAGGACTTAGGAGTTGGGAATGAGGCAATATTTTTGGGTGTTCAATCTTTAGAAGAATTTTCAGGAAAAAAAAAAAAAAAACTGTTGAGAAGAAATTGTTGAAGACTAATGCTCCGTTTAGCAATACATCTTAAACTCAAATTTTTCATATCGATTTTTGTTTTTTTTTTTTCTGAAAAGTCAACAAAAGTTATAACTAATTTTCAAAAAGTCAACCAACTCAAACTTTAAAATTTCAACTCAAGTCATTTCACTAAACGGACTATAAATAAAAGGGGTTTGGCATAAAAAAAAAAAAAAAAAAAAAAAAAGAAAACCAATTGAAGCAGGGCATATATAATTGAATAGAATTGTAAAGATTCACTTAAAAAAGAAGAAAATCATAGAGGGAGAAGAGAAGGTGACGTGAAAGTTGACGTGGGGAGAAGAATGTGATATCCTTTTCTTGACAGACACCAAAAATATGAAATGGGAAGGGAGTTGGGGGAGGGAACAACAAGGCATGTTCAATGAGGACAAAGCAGAGAGATCCCTGTTTTTTTATTTTTATTTTTATTTTTTATTTTTTATTTTTTATTTTTTATTTTTTATTTTTTTGGTTGGGGGGGGGGGGGGATAAAGCTAATAGAGCGCACGTGGCCAAAGTTCCCCAAGCTACTCCACACCTCACAAGGAGGCCCAATAAATGAATTAATACATATTGTTTTTTTACAATATGATATCTTATGTTTACATTATGGATAAAAATTATTATTTTAATTTTAAATTAATTTTCTAGCAATTTGATCAATGAATAGAGTAGTTTTATATTATGTGTTATAAATTTTTAACTTAAAAAATCGATAATAAAAAAATAAGAGATCCTATTATCAAAGCTTCTTCCTTTCAAAAAAGAAAAAAAGAAAAAACAAAGAAAAAGCTTCTAAACAAATTAACAATTTTATAATGCTAATAAAATAAATAACCATTTAAAGAAGCCTTTTTCTCGTACTCTTAATGAGTCAAAGCTCTACACTCAAGAGCTACTAGATTTGGTTTGCGGTGGGAGTGAAACTAAAACCTATTCCTTAAATATAATTCAACCAAATTATTCCGTGTGCTATAAGTAAAATGACACTAATAATTTTATTTTGCCATCTGAAAGATTTAGTAGAAAAGCCCTATTTTTCTACAGTGAGAAAAGCGACTTTACCATTAAAAATACAGCCGCTTTGTTTGATAAGGAGTGTAATATTCCTTTGTCACTTACCTCCGTTTTTTTTTTTTTTTTTTTTTCCATCCTTTTAAATTCTAATTATTTTTGTTTTTCAATTCTATTAGCCGACAGTTGAAACCAGGGTATAGTGCAGCCGTACGAATGGCGCCCCACGTGTGTGTATATTTATATGTATATATATATATCTATATATATTGCTGAGCCCTCTTTAATATACATAAATACCACATGAAAACTTATGCAAAAGATAATCTTTAAACCCAACATGGCCCATGGTGGATTTTTTTATATATTTTATTTTCCTTTTGAAACATACTCCGCTATCAACATTAATTCATTTGAAAAGGTAGGGTATCACAAACTTATTCAAGAAAATAGACTTGGGAATTCTATATAAAACACAACATTGTGATTGTGGTACAAAAATAGGACACGTCGATCCACGATAAAAAAAAGCTCATCAAATAGGCACGTATATAGCAAAATTCAGTATAATTGTAGTACCAAAGTAGAGGTAACTCCGAGGGTAAGAAATCTGGGTTGAAGTAAATATCATTTTGAAGGATTCAATCGTGCTTTGAGTTCCTCAACAACTCTAGATCTTGAGACAACAACGTCTTCGTTGGCAGACTCGAAATCTTTGATCCTGATCGTGCCTTCCTTGCGTTCTCGGTCTCCTTCAATCAACATCCAAGGGATCTTCGATTCCTTGGCACGATCAAAATGCTTAGTCAACCTTTTATTGACCGAGAATTCAGCATACATATCGGCATCCCAAAGCTCGCTTACTAGCTCTGCAGCTTTACTTAGATCATCACCCAGGATACTCACCAAGACATCCGTCCTTGTTGCCCTCGTTTGCTGCTAATTGAAGAAGACTATACGGTCAGAAAACAAGATATTTACATACAATGACATGGATGGAGTAAGCAAGGTTAGTCAAGTTATCATCACGATAAATGCTTGTATTGACAGTAGATTTATCAAATTTCATTGTGCCAGGTCTAAAGTTCAGAACCGCATGAATTTTTGTAAATTCTACCAGAAAAAAGCATGCATCATATGTCTATGGCTTTCACGGTAACACTTCATGGACACAAACTTCTTTGGCCTATTGGTATTGATGTCTATTAAATAATGACATAAATACAATGAATTTCATCATTTGACTGATGAATAAGAAGTGGAGATGGATGAAATTTATTCCACCATTTTGGGTTTGTTCTTATGGCCTTGTTTGCATTTACCAATGACAAAGAGCTTCTTCAATTACTTAAAGGGGAGTTTAACCTTCAGACAGAGTTTCAACACAACCAATAATTTATTGATGTAGTGGATGAGTAGAAGCCTATCAAAGTGTCGTCCTCACCTGGTTCTGGTCCTTCTGAAGCTGTTCCATTATAGCAAATACTCGCTCGATTCCAAGACTCACACCAACTGCCGGAACCTGCTTTGATCCAAACATGCCTATAAGGTTGTCATAACGTCCACCAGCAGCAATCGAACCAACCTGAGGAACTAGCTAGCATTATTAAACGTACAGCAAGTAAACTAAAGGTAAAGAAAGCCCAACAGTGCTATAAACTATTTCACCTGCGCGCCTCCTTTGAAAACAGCTTCAAATATCATGCCAGTATAATAATCAAGACCTCTGGCAAGACTCAAGTCAAAAGTCACCCTATTTATACACTTCGATTCTTCCAAGGCCTTGAATAAGATCTCTAGATCATTCAAGGCATCAATAGATGAGCTGTTTTCCAAGAATTTGCTCCCGTCCTGTCTAAGTTTACATAACAATTCCAGAGGAGGTCCCCTTTCTTTCACAAAAGTGCCAATTTTATCTGCCGTCTCAACACTTAAGCCCTTCTCCTCCACCTACCAAACAAACATTTGTTTCAATAGGAAAACTTCCTTTCGTTGATAAGGAAAGAGGATAAGACATCCTCAAACATGAGAACTCTTGCACCTGACTAAAATGGTATAATCCAATAATTACGTACAGACATGAGGAAATACATGCTATGTTTGAGTTGCCTACCATTTCTTTTTTAATCTCCTCAAAAGATTGCTTGTCTAACTTGTCAATACTTGAACAAATAGTTCTAAACTTCTCAGCAGGCACCCCGCAAATTTCCAGCATTCCATCCAGTAACTTCCGATGATTCAGTTTTATCTGTGAACATCAGTGACACTCCAACATCATTGTCAAATCAAGACTATTACTTTTCCTTTTTCCCTAAGAGGGAAAACGTTAAGAGTTGAGCCATGAGTCTACAATACTACATATAGCATTAATTATGTGACTAAGAAGAAAAGAAACAAGAATAAAGGACAATGTCTGGATAGAAATTTCAAATAAAAACAAACAATATTGAATTTCTTGTTTTCGCAATTTTTAGAAAATTTGTTCCTCTCAGTAGCTACAAAGAGTGTTGTCACGAGACTTTCAAGGAGGATTTTAAGCACGAGACACAAGAAAATAGAAGGCATTGACACCTCAACAAGGTAAGAATAACAAAAGACTAGGTGAGGATAAGCATACCCATATTGATTTATATCAAGATTATTCAACATGAAAGATACAGAGTTAATGCAAACACCAGCTAAGGGGATATTTTTGTTCTACCACTAAAAAATATCGTGTCAACTTCCCATCCCTGACACCATTCTTGCTTTTAAATTATGACAATAACTTTAAGGGGCAGGAATATTGGAGTATACATCTGAAAAACAGAACAAAAGAATGGAGATAGGAAACATGAAAACTCTTAAAGAGTAGTTACCTCATAATCTCCAAGGTTCAATTTATCCAGTAGTTCAGTCAAAATCTTAATGACCTCAAAATCAGGCCCCATCCTCTCGTATTGACCAGCAATATCAAAATCACACTGATAAAATTCACGATATCTTCCTTTAGATGGGTTGTCTCTTCTGTAAACCTTCGCTATTTGGTACCTTTTGAGGGATGTTAATCCTTGCGAAGCCATATGCCTGGCAAATGGAACAGTTAAGTCATACCGCAGAGAAAGATGCTCTCCACCCTGTTTCAAAAGAAAAAAAATATAAATATATATCAGCCAAAGCAAGGAAAAGAAGAAAGAAAGAAACTGTGGCTTACGTCAAATGCCATTAAAAAAAATGAAATGAAAAGAGAATGGGGCAGTTCTTCACAAGCAAAACAAAAAACATAGTAGCTAGCAAAAAACTGTGGTTTCAACCAACCAACAAAAGTTTGTGTACTTTACCTGATCAGCGAGATCATAAATCAACTTTGAATCTTCTCCATATTTACCCTTGAGAACGTCACTCAATTCGAAAACCGGAGTATCCAAAGCTGTGGCACCATGCTTCTCAAAAACATCCTCTACAATTTTAAAGGCTTTCTTTCTTATTGTCATTTGTTCTTTGGAAAAGTCGCGAGTTCCCTAACATTCAAAATATATGCCAAAATTCAAAATGCTATTTAAATCCAACGCCTTTAATTTGTTTTAACAGTTCATAATAGTTCTAAGAAAATTAATGAAAATTCTCTAGCAAAGCTTGTATACCTTTGGAAGCTTGGGAAGCCTTCTGCTTTCATTACTCTCCACAATCTCCTTCACTTTGCTCAATAAATTATCAAATTCCATGTCCTTGGGATTGAAAAAAGACAAAAGATCCTCCACCCATTTCTCCAACAATCCTCCTGAGCCATCAAAACCACCTACTTTACTCCCTAGTCTACTCTTAATCACCTGAATTAGAACACTAGTTCCTTTCCCCAAAACCACCTTCTTCTTCTCACTTTTCTTGCCAGCTTTCGCATTCTCCCCTACATTTACCACACCATCTTGACACTTCTCCTTCAACTCAGCACCTTCGAGGGCAACAAACGCAGTAATGGCCTCCCACGCCACAGTCTTCCACACAAGCCCTAACAAGTAATTCACTTGATGGGCTAACACACCATATTTCTCTTCCTCTTCGGCAAGCAATTTCAAGACCACCTTAAACTGATCTCTCAATCCGTCAACACTTGGGCATTGTCTCTCAAACAAACCAACCAAAATCGATTTGATATCACCATTATCCACCGAATCCAAATTCAACTTGGCACGCCCAAAACTACAACTTCCCAAGTCCCTTAGTGCCGACACCAATGACAATCGCGAAGTGCGCACATTCTCTGCTGCGCCACTGCCAGCTTTGACGGTGGAGTTCAATTGCACCTTGTCTCGGAATGCAATCTAGTGTGCCATGAAAGAAAAGAAAAGAAAAAATGACACAGTGAATCGAAATAAAATGGATAAGAAGAAAATAATAACAAAATGCTTTCTAAACCAGAGAATTATATATAAGCTGAATAGTAACTTGCTACTGTTGATTATCTTCCGAAGGTTTCTTTCTACCTATTGGCCATTGCTATACGTTAGACAAGATTCTTCCAAATCTGAAAACAGAAACATAAACACCAAGTGGCTATACCTAATTTCACATTGGTTACTTAATTCCTTACGCATGAAAGAGAAAAAAATTTATTTATTTATTTATTATTATTATTATTATTATTATTTTTGGCAGAATGAAAGATTAGTACGTAAAAGTACCTTCTAGAGCTCTAGTGCATAATCTGGTGAAAACTTGTATTTTCTTATTTGATTTCACAAACAGATATGCATAATGCAAGCAAGTAAAGTTCCATTTCCAGAAAACAATCAAATTTCAACAAACATAATAGAACAATAGGCATTCTCAATATGTGTTTTCGCACAAATAAATCTAATTAGATACCGATCATTAATTATTTATCGAAAAAAAAAAAAAAAGAGAAACTTTCAAAAAGTACTCGATTGAAGAAACTTACAGACGTGCTTGCTTCCTCAGGGTAGCGTGGATTTTGGGGATTTTTGACACCGATTCGCTCTCGACCTTACCGACACGCTTCGACCCGTTCAACATCACTTTCATGTCGCCGGAAACGCCGATTTCATCCTTGTCGGTGAATCCATCTCCGGAATCAGTCAAATTAAGCGCCGAAACGTCAGCTCTAGAGGCCTCGCACGAAATCGCCGCCACCGCGTCGGAAATAGCCGATAAGGCCGACGATTTGTGGTCCACAAGCGCGAAGATTCCGTACAGAATCTCCTCCTCCGCTAAACCGAGCGATTCGATTTCCAGGGTTTGGCAGCTGGAGTTCAAAGTTTCGGCGACTCGGTGGGCGGCGGAGGAGCCGGAGAGGAGGAGGTTGTTGAGGAGAGCGATGAGGGAGGCTCTCTTCTCTTCAATGGTTAATGACTCACGGAAGTTGAAGCCATCAGATCTCCCGGCGGATGCATGGTGGTTGTCGGAGGAGGCGAGCCTGGCGACGGCTGAGGAGTCGATTCGGAGGTTGGCAAGGGAATTGGCAATGGCGTAGACGGAAGACGAGGAAAGCGACGATCCCTTGCCGCCTAGGGTTATAACAGCTCTTTCCGCCATGGTTGGAGCTCGCAGAGCGAAAGAGCAAGCTAGTTCGTTGCGGAATCAGTAAGCTGCGTTAGTTTAAGAATCAAAAGGGTTTTTGTCAAAAAAATCATGTGAAACGACATGTCGCTGTATAAGCTCTCCTTTGGGTACCCCCCAAAAAAAAAAAAAAAACTTTGGGTCTTGTCAACAAACTCAATTTGTAAAGTCTATTTTCCTAAACTTTCGTACATTTGCAAATTTCTTCATCATGTTATAAGTTTCTTAACAAAATTTCCACATGTCAAGCAAAAATCAATATTCAAGGGATATTCTTGTTAAAAACGTCTAATTTTATAAAAGAATTTACCTTAAAAATGATAATAATGCATGAATTTAATAGGAGATGGATGTGGATTTTTTTTCTTGTCAATTATAAGCACATTAAAAAAAAAAAAAAACCTCTTTGATCGAAAATGAGGTGTGTTTGGTTTGCTGGTTGAAAATGAAAATTTTTATATTAGAATTAATTGATTTTTAAAAAAATCGATTATAATTTTTTGTTGATTTAAAAAAAAAAAAACAAAACAAAAACTAATATGAAAATTTTGAGTTTGAGATGTCATATCAAATGGAAGTTGAAATTGAAAAATACTGGATACTTATAACTTAAAGTAGACGAGGAAAATTTTTTAATATGAAAATATTACTGTACAAAATAGGTTTGAAATGAAAATAAATAAAATGGTTGATTCTAAGAGATAAGAATTTACTTTTTCATCTCATTTTATTTCTAAAATGAGATGAGCTTTTTAGGTTCAAACAAACACAATTTCATTTCATTTCTGAAACAATTCATCTTTGATTAAAACGACTAATATTGTTTTCGATATAGTAAATATGATATTTTATTTACAAATTGTTTATCATAAATATGTTATTTGTTTAAAATATTGAAAAGTGTAATAGACTTCTCTATTGGGTTTTTTTTTTTTTTTTTCTTTTTCAACTTGGTCTAATCTATAAATTTGTATAAGCAGAGATGTATAGTTATCCAAAACGTTTATCGAGTATTAACATCAAACGGACTTTTCCAGTGTATATATATGTGTGAGGAAATTCATGTTTTTATTATTATATATGTAAAAAATTCTGCTATAAGAATTATCTTAGGGTGATCCAAAACATATAAAAGTTCACCTAGGTATGTGCATATCTATCCAAAAAAAAAAAAAAAAAACCTGCAATAAGATCACTGGAGGCCTCAATTTTGAAAAACAAACACGTATTGGTTGGATTGGATTTTTGAGCCGGGTCATGGATAGTATTTAAAGGATTTGATTGTTTATCTTTTATAAAATGTAACATTTAGATGAATAGTTGTCTAACTCCTACATCAAACTCACTAGCCCTCCGCAAGCGACGACACAAGAACCCCATTCCTTGCAAGGTCACCATTACAACGCCCCAAGATCGGTTGTGACATCCATCCACTCCCAAGGCCATCATCGAAGGCCACCCTGACCACAACTCCACCTCCAAGGTCATCGTCCTCGTCGCAAGACCCTCGACCACTTGCTCATTTCTGTAGTCGTAGTTCCCTCAGCCCCCTGCCAGCCAGCTAGCCTTACCAGGCAACATATTATTTATATCCTTCAATAAATCAACAGAAGTGACAAATTGGATATAATTATTACTTTATGATGAGAACATATGTTACGTTTTAAGATTTGAGAAACACATCATTACAAGAGTAAAGGTTATATGAAAACATTAAATTAATAATAACGCTTAAGCATTGCACAAGTTTCAGCTTTTCATTAATTTCTGTCTACGATATTGATTTTCAAAGTTCATAGAACCATAAATGAAGGGGAAAAGAGTAAACTCTATGCTCAAGACAAGGGGGCTTTATATCTATGGTAAGTACCTTCTTTACATTTAATCTTTTTTATTTTAGTTTCTTTTTAAATTTTGATTTAATTCATACTCTGTAATTAGGGGGAAAAAAAACATAATAGAAGTTGAATTCCACTTTGCAAAAGAGTTTTTGCTTTTCCATGATGTTATGATACATAGCTTGACATGTAATTTGGCAGGAACGTTGGTTTTTATTTTGAAAGGGGACTTGAGTTGTTTTATTAATAATATATTAAGAGTGATATCAGCACTTACGGCAGACAGAATACAACTAGGAATCCCCTCCAGCCAATAACAATGAATAAGAGATTGAAAAAGCAAAATTCGGTAGTGTCTGAGCAGCTATATTGGCTTGTCTTGCAATGTTGCTAAATGGCCCACCACCAACTTATGCAGTATTGCATGTAGGATTGATCAATAGAAGATTGACACTTTTTTATTTTCCCTGAAGATTTTTTTTTTTTTTTTAATTCTTACAATCGTTGAAAATTCTTTATTTTTATGTGCAGATGCAAGAAAAAAGAATGTTTTTATTCAGCAAAAAGCAGATGAGGTGTCTCTAAATTTATCGATAATATATAAGACATTTGGAAATTCATCAAAGGGACTTTAAGGAGTGCATTAGGGTGATACGGAAACCCAAAAGATATTGTAGATACAAAATAGAAACCGGATAGTTTATGCACACGCATACATACATATATATATATATATATAAGAGTTTTCAATAATTATTTTTTTTTTTTGTAATTATGAATGGTTACAGACAAAACTAAAAAAACGAGTGCATATCTTAATTGCATTAACAATGTGGAATTTTACATGATTTATTATAGCAAGTTAAGCAATTAATTAATATTAAATATTAATTTAATATATATATTTTTTTAATTTTGTGATGCTGTCTTTATTTTATTTTATTTTTTAATCTTGATTTCTCTCTTTTTTTTGCTTTAATAACTTTTTTAAATGTCTTTTTTTTTTAATTCTCTTATTTTTATCATAAAATATCATTGAAAACTTTAACATTTATGTTTATAAAAATATACATTCACAAATTTTAATATATATACATTTCACATGTGCGAAGCACGTGATTTTTACTAGTACATATACACATACATGTCGAGAGCTGGAGTGGATGGTAGTTTTCTAAGTGCTATATGTTATTAACTAACGATCATCTATTGAACTCGTGAAAAAAAAAAAAAAATCTTAGAATTCTCAGTAATTTTCATCAAATACATCAAAAATGTTTCTCAAGCTTAGTAATGGAGTCACCAACGAAAGGAAGATTAAGTAATAAAATTATGTGGCACCCACAAAAATAAGTTGTTTTTATTTAAAAAAAAAAAACCAGACAGATTTTGAAAATAAAAAATAGAAAAGAAATCGGGAATAAACAAATTGTTATTTAAAATATGGGAATAAACGAAATTTGGAATGAAAATGAAGTTAAAAATAAGATTCAAAAATTAAGAACAAATATTTAACTTAGATTTTAAAAAAAAAAACCTTAAAAAATTATTTCATCAAGTTAATAACAAGTTGTCAATTTAAAATCACAATTAATGATTGGTTAACTATTCAATTTCTACAACTGTCTTATTTATATTACACAGTTAAAACAACAATACCCATTGATGGATAAATATTGGAGTAACAATTTATAATTTAGGTTATAATTTTTATTTATTCTTTTATTTTTAGATCTACGTCATATTTTTCGCTAATGTTCCAAATGCTTTAGCTATGACCTTGATAAAAAGCAAGCGAAAGTTTTCCTAGCTATGATTGGATAATCATAATTAACATTATAGCCAAGAATAAAGAAAAAATATATAGAACTGGTTGAAATAGAACAAAAAAAGAAAAAAGGTGCTACGTGAAAAAAAAAAAAAAAGGGAACTTTTTAAGTTTTTTTTTAATATAATAAATGTTCCACATTTTCTTAATTTTCTTAAGTTTTTTTTTTTAATAATGCTTTTTAAATGGTTTAATCAAATGAATATTTGATCGATTTCAATATTTATCTAACAAATGTCAATAACATGATTCACTAGTGGCACCAATTATTATTATTATTTTTTAAACAAAAGCAAAACAACCATTATTTTAAAAATGAAAACCATCATCTGATCTAATTAATTTTCTTTCAAAAATAGAATGGAATCCACGGAAGAAATGAGAACCGCATACAACTGACCAAAATTTGCAGAAATATAAGAAAGATAAATAACATCTCTTTTGTATTTAGAACTTCTAACTTGCGAACGAGTAAATATTTTGGACTAGTCATCCTGCTTTTAGTGAAATGAGAAGAAAAGATGTATGTGTATCTATACAACGTATAGAAAGGAGAATAATTTTTACTGTTTTCCTCCGAAACGTGTTTCGGACCAAATTTGCGTTTGGTAAACTTTTTGGGGTTTTTTTTTGCTGCCGTGCTGCTGACACATGGGGAGAGGAGGAGAGAGAGAGAGAGAGAGAGAGAGAGAGAGTGAGTTGGGGGGGGGGGGGGTGGGTTTTGTTTTGGTTTTTAAGAAGAAATGGAGGGAGGCAGAGGGGTGAGGGGTGAGAGGAGAGTCGACTTTCATTGTTTAGTTGGTAAGAAATAAAGAAGGAGAGGAGAGGTGGAGGAAGAATCTCTCCCCTTTGGCCCACAATAATGTATTTTTTCATCGATGAAAGGATGTATACTCTTCTTCTCATTTTTAATTAAACATATAATTTTATCCTTCATTTTTTTAAAAGAATTTTAAAATAGATAATATAGTAATTAACTTAAAAACTATTATCTATCTTTTTAACTCTCTCTCCGTCTTACCAAACAATACAAGAGATTTATACAATCCTATTCATTCCTTCAACTCTCTCCGTTTCTCCAACTCTCTCCATGCCTCCTCCTCTCCATCCCTCCTTCCCAACATAGCATCACGGAAGGAAGGGTGGAGAGGGAGAGGGAGAGAGAGGTGAGTGGGATTGAGTATTTTTTGGATTTTTTTTTGTTTTTTTTTTTTTGCTCGAGGGGAAGGGAGAAAGAAGAAAAGGAGAGTATGAAGTGAGAGTGAGGACAGAAAAAAATAAAATAAGAGATTTTTTGTTTTAAGTATTTATTTTACATATATATTTTTTTGAAAATATATATTTCATTACATTGTAGTTATTTATTTATATTAAGAACTCTCTCGTACGGCATTGCCGGATTGCCAGATGGGAGAGTTGTTCCTTTCTCTCTCTAGCTCTCCCTTTCTTTCTCTCTAGTGGGTTGTACTACGCTTTTCCTTTAGTTGATGCTGATCTCCTGTATGGGTACTACCGCCGAACTAAAGAATATTTTTATTTATATTAGTCTATTATTAAATTTTAATCCTTTGATTTATTTGCTTTTACTTTTTATTTATATGTATTTTTAATTTAGATAAATTTTCTTTCAAACTAGTAGACACCGATTTTTTCCTATCTTCTACCCATTAATTATGCATAATCGTACTTAAAAAAAGGGTGTGGTTGTGGTAGAGACTCTTTGAGAGTCTCTATCCATAAAGTCATTTTTTAAACCTTTGATATTGAATAGTATGGTCCATATTTGAGGATACACATGATGAATCGTTGGCATACCCATATTATAATAAATCTGGCCCTGACCACCGGCCACCCCTTCCCCCGCCAGCACTCCCTCTCTCTCTTCCCCTTTCTCTCTCTTCTCGTCTTTCTCTCTTCCCACCCCGCCCCAGCACCGATGCCGGTGACCCACCCCCGGCCCCCACCGCCAGCCCCAGCCCCAGCCCCGGCCGCCCCTTCCCTCGCCGGCACCACCCTCTCTCTCTTCCCCCTCTTTCTTCCCAACCCTCGGCCCCCCACCCTCAGCCACCTGGCACCCCCCCATCCCACCCCCACCCGCGCTCAACCTAGGCCCCCCCACCCTACCCCTGATGTGAGAAGAGAGAGAGAAAGAGAGGGGAGTTGCGGGTGGGAAGAGAAAGAGGGAAGAGAGAGAGAGAAGAGAGGAAAAGAGAGAGAAAGGGGAAGAGAAAGAGGGGGTCGGGGGTCGTCGGGGGGTGGCGGGGGCGGTGGGGTGGGGTGGGGGAGGCCGGGGAGGGGGGCCTGGGTCGGGGCCACCGGGTCCAGAAAGAGAGAGAGGGGAAGAGAGAGAAAGGAGAAGAGAGAGAAAGGGTGCTGTGGGGGATGGGCAGCCAGGGCTGGGGTCGGCAGTGGGGGGCCAGGGGTGGGTCACCGGGAAGAGAGAGAGGGGAAGAGAAGGAGAGGAGAAGAGAGAGAGAGAGGGGTACCGGTGGGGAGGGGGCGGCCGGGGCTGGGCCGGAGGTGGGGGGCGGGGGTGGGTTGTCAGTGTCGGGGTTGGGTCGCCGACGTCTGTCGCCGCGGCGGAAAGATCGCCGGCGACGGATAAGACTTTAGGTGAGAAGGATAATATAAGATAAGGTGTATAATAAATATAATATACCAATAACATTTCAACCGTTCGATTAAATGTCAACGGCTTAAAAAATGATTGTACCGGTAAAGACCCTCAAAGGGTCTCTATCACAGATTCTTCCTAAAAAAAAAGGGTGCAAAATCTTGACATTAGTTTGTAGTTGTACCCAAAATAGTTTACTTTCGTTACACATTCAAGTAGATGTGGGATGTCTACGTTCAAAAGAAATCCAAATTAATTATTCAGGAAAGAGTTTGCTAAAGCCATAAATTAATGTAAATTAGAAATCTAACGCGGCGTAGGACTCACCATCATAAATGAAGATAATTTTTCCATTAATCAATGTAAACAGTCACTTTTGTTTTGCCCATTCTGTAAACCTTTGCTATTCTGGGTTTCTGGGTTGGTTGAGTTTTGAGATTTTTCCCCCTCGTTTTCTAAATAAGTTTTGTATTTTATAAATTTTATTCAGTACACAAACGTACATTTAAAACTGCTTGTTCCTTTAGTTTTTTGACCATCAGATTTTATCTTAACAGTTGAGAAAACACTAACTATCAATAGTGCTTCTTAAGGAGACTGTACCACAGTCATTCTCTAAAAATTATAAAAAAAAGAAAAAAAAAAAGAAAAAAAGAAAAAAAAAACACTATTTTACAAAAATTTTCTAATTTTAGAAATTGAGCTTCTGTTTGGTATTACAACTCTAACTTAAATGTTTAATATCAATTTTTATTTTTTTCTAAAAAGTTGACAAAATTTATAATTAATTTTTAAAAAATTAACCAATTTCAATTTAAAAATTTTATCTCTAATCGATGAATCAAACACAAATTGAATTTATCATCTGAGTAAAATTTTTATTCATATGCATTTGCAGAGGCTTTCCACAAAGTTGGAGAGTGTCAAAAACTTTTTTAGGAGGTGTGGGACAGTAGAAAAGGCCAAAAACTTTTTTATTGCTATGGGAGAAAAAGCAAGGCTATAATATAATTGAATTGAATTAAGTCAACACATTCTTTGTTCTAAAAAAAAAAAAAACTATGACGCTCTCAAAAAGAAGATGATGAGAATTGTTATGGTAATGAAATAAAATTCCTCGTAACTTTACAAAATTATATTTATCGATTATGATTTAAAAAAATGTATACTATATAAAATAATGTTGACTATGGCACACAACAAAATTTATGTGGGCCTCTCCTCCTCCGCCGCCATGTGGCAGTGGCACCCGGATTCCACTGGCGTCGGCCCATTGAGATTTTTTTAATGTAAAAAATGATATTTTTTTTAAATATTTTTCACTTTTACAAAATTATATTGTTGGAGTATGATTAAAAAAAATGTATACTACAAAACTACAAAATTATATTGTTGGAGTATGATTAAGCATCTTTGCTTCACCAACTCAACCAACTCAACTCAAACTTTTTTTTGTTTTTTTCCCCAAAAGTTTTTGTCTTTTTCCCAAAAAGTTTTTTGTCTTTTCTGAAAATTCAAAAAAATTTACTATTCAAATTTAAAAATCTCAACTCAAACTACTCCACCAAACTCCCCCTAAAACTTCTGTGGACCTCTCGTCCTCTAATGCCATGTGGCAGTGGCACCTGGATATCACCAGCATCGGCAGTGACGTAGCCACCATGGCCTGAGGGGGGGCTAAAAGACCCTCTGGTCCATTGAAATTAAAAAAAAAAAAAGGATAATTTTTTTTTTCACTTTTAGCCCCTGTCCGTCCCTAAGATTTCTCAAATCAAGCCCCCCCACCCCCTAATTTTTTTTAAAAAAATTTCTTAGCTTGTCCCTAAGATTTGACTCAATTCAGGCCCCCCTCCCCCCAAAAGTAAATTTCTTGACTTCGTCACTAGGCGTCGAGTAGGAGAGGACTGTTGGAGTGAAGGGACTAGCCACGCAAGTTTGTGATCTTGATAAGAGAATTTTGTCATCCTTTTTTTTTTTTGGGGGGGGTGTTAAAAGATGGGATTGCTAGGATGTAGAAAAAGGCAAAAAATGATAAGTTAACAAAAATGGAGAGAAAAAGAGGATGAAGGAATAAACAAATTAGTGCTTTTATCTTTTTCATAAATATACAAATTTGAATTTCCATATACAATTTCTCAGAAAACCTAAGCAGATGGTAATAGAAACCTAAAAATTACACCATATTGTCATGATGTCCCCTCCAATCTCCTTCTCCGCCATCACATTTTAAAGCAATTATATGAATCGTGCTTGCAATACGAACGTAAATTAAAATCTATTTTATTATAATCATTTGTCCAATATTCTAGTTTTATTTTTTTAATATTACTTTTTTACAATAAAAAACCATTGTTCATCACTGAAAATTAGTTGGCTGTTGTACAAAATTTCGAAGATTAATGACCATAACAGTAATGTCATCGACGTTCCCTCGACTTAAAGATGTTTCAACGAGCGTTTTACAAGCCTTGAGGATTGATGAATCGTATTCTCTTCGAACCACATCCACTGCCTCTTGATCATCTACCTGAATATTCATGATCAAGTTCAATATCTATTAGCAAATACTATATGGACATTCAAAAGCATATATAATTTTCTGATTTTTAGTAATTTTACAAGCGTGCGCGCACACACACGCATACCTTGTCCCAAAGTCCATCGGAAGCCAATATCAAGAATTGGCAATCAGAAGTTAGAGGAAGGCTCATAATTTCAGGATCAGAAATGACCCATTCTTTCAAATGTTGGTCCCCAATCGCTCTCGACACCGCTAGGGTTCCTTGAACTCTCCACACTCCATTGTGACAATGCACGAAACCTCCCTGCGGAACGACATATTTAATTAGCTCCTTAATTAGTATGCATTTCTTATGGTAAAGGATCAATCTCTCAGATAATATCAAATGTAATAGGTATTTACAGAGTTCTCAATGCGATGGCGCTCGTCTTGTCTCGTCAAGCGATGATGATTGGTTAAAGCCTGAGCTATTCCGTCTCTACTGAGGACTACTCTACAATCTCCAACGTTGGCTACGTGCAAATCTCCATCTCTTAATAGTACACTAGCTGCACAAGCTCCACTACTTACACCCTGCACACACATTTCAATAGTACATTTCATTATTTTTTAACCTATACGTTAATTTATAACATTTCTAAAAAAAAAAAAAAGGAAAAACCACATTGCTTTTTGCATCAAGCTTGACAACAAAAAATTCCCTTTGACGACATTTAAAAAAGGTCATATAATGGATTCCATGACATTTTTAAAAGGTCGTGGAATAGGGGTGCCGTGGAATTATTAGATTTTTAATGACATTTGATTAACGACATTTATTTTGATATTGTAATCCATGTCGTTGTATGCATCTTTTTAATGACATTGAAAATATTTTATTTTTAGATTTTTTTTGAACATATATGCATTTGTTATTAATTTTCAATTTATATATTTGTTCTGGACTAATTTAAACCTATGAGAAACTCTATAATTTTTTGGCATTTTATACACAAATGTATTAAAATTATTAGACTGATGATGTGATATGTCAAAATATTAAAATTTTAATTGATACTATTTTTGTCAATGAAATAACATTCTGTGATATTTTTTGAAACAATTTCATTGTATTCATAATTTAACGACATTTTACTATTCCATGTTGTTGTATGGGTTTTTAACAACATTTTAATTTTCAATGTCGCTGTATGGACCTTCTAACGACAGTTTATCAAAGATGTCCTAAATTTTATGTCGTGAAATGCACTTTTTGTTGTTGTAATATTAGAGACAAAATATGTAAACTTATTATCCTACCAATATACCCACAACAAGTTCCAAGTGAAGAAGCTTATATAATCGATTTAAAAAATAGAATAATAAAATACACACAACCCATAGAAAAGAAAAAAAACAAATACATGGATATTTGCAAACCATTGCTGTATTTTACGTACATTCATGAAGTTTCTTCAAACATCAAACTCGTATTATAAAATTGGTCAAGAATTTATCTTAAAACCGCACAAGTCAAAAACAATTAATTAAAAGAGTTTGCATCCAAAAAGAAAGTGAAAGTAAAGAAGTTTACCATGTCAACGCAAATAATTAGTTGATGCCAAGGTTTATTATTATTATGAAAATGAATTCGTCTAAGAAGCCATTAGATTAATAAGCTGTCACACACTCACACGCACACACACACATATATATATTTATATATATTCTAGGTCCGTGGACCAAGTCAAGCTAGAACTTCAACATACCAAATGTAATATATATGTCCAAATTACTAAAAAGAATAAGATTAATTAAATATAATTACCTGACTAAGAAACCCTTTATCTGTGACTGAGTAGCCTCCACGAATAGCCTCTTCTATTCGATGATGATCTTCTTCCTTTTTGCAATGTTCTATCCCTTTCACAATGTTCCTCCCTAAATTTTCAGCAACGTACTCCGTCCCCGCATGTCCTCCATGTCCGTCGATTACCGTGAAGAATGCCTATATATGGCGACCAACATCAGCCATTGAAGGACCAAGGTTCATAACGTGATAATAATTTACTTTAATCATGATTAACAATTACCACTAATTTCTCATACATTAGTTAAGAGTTTTGGCGAGTTGATGTTACATAAAAACATAAAATCAATAATTTTTGCATTATACAAGTTCATAGAAGTAGTATTTATGGAGGACCAAAAAAAAAAAGATTAATTAATTAATTAAATGCTTACTTGTTTGGGATCACCCATAATGTCAAGCAAAACTCCATGTCCATCCTCCATGGCCTCCCTCCTTCCTTTCTTTGCTGCCAAAAAGAAATCTCTCCCTTCAACCTCAAATTCCTTCTTTTCCAACCTCCTAGTCTTCTCACAAAATTCTTGATCATCACCCGGCAAATAATCCGGCACAACCAGCCTCGACGGCCTCTTTCGCAATTTGATGCCACTGATTTTTTTCGCAACCGCACCCTCGCCATCCTTTGCTGTCCCGGGACTACTGGATTCCTCTTCTTCCTCTTTTCCTTGGAAATAACTCTCATTGTTGCTGGTAGTACTAGGGCATTGATCAATCTGATCATGTTGCACTATTTTCTGATCATGATATTCTTGTTGATGATCACTTGCGAAAAACCGGCCAACCCAAGGGTGATAATTAGGTGACAAAGAAGAGATTGGAGGAGGAGAATTGAAGGTCGTCAAAGCCATATTAATGAGATTACAAGTTATAAACTTTTTAAGGCCTTGATAAAGGAGGATAGAGAAGCCCCAGAGGATGAGTTCTCCAATATCGATCATCAGCCCTATTCTTCGTAAAACTGATTTATAATATTGCCTTCATATATATATATATATATATATATATATATATGTATGGAGATATATTTATATAATGTGTAGGGAGGGACGTATTTTGTTGAAAATGAATTAAGTGTGGGGCTTGTGAGGTTATAAAAGACTCCTTAAAAAGACGGCAAGAGAAAGAAGATACGCGAAAAGAATAAAAATAAATGAATAAATAAACAGGTATAAAAAGAAGAAGAAAAGAACATAAATTGGTGGCGATGATGATAAATATTGGCCGAGTCAAAGGGGAAGACTTTATCTAACGACTAGGACAAATTAAGACCCTTGTTTACATTTTTACAATGCGACAAAAATATATAATTATTATGAGAGAGAGAGAGAGCGAGAGAGAGAAAGATGAAGTTTGAAACTTTCAATCCTTCTATATGAGAAGGGAAGTGGTCCAACAAGAATGAAAGAGTCGGAAGGAACCGTCCAAAAGAAAAGAATCTCTCTTTATTTGATCATTTCCCAAATCAATCATCTTTTCCAATTCGTGAATTTTATTATTTGCGTAAAAGATATTAGCATTTTCTAATTGACTTGGTTCAACATGCAACATGGTGCTGATGGTATTTCATGAAAAGATATCTATATATATGCATACGTCCCCTTTTGACAAAGTTAGGTTAGGGAATTCGGACTAGTCAAAATTTAGCTGTAATTGCTAAATGTTAGCTGCCAACTTTAGTTACTTTTCGTATACAAGACAAAATTAACATTAAAATCATTGCTTTGCTAAAACGGCCTGCTTTATTTTCCTCTTTTTTCTTTCTTTCTTTCTTTTTTTTTAAATTTATTTAAATTTAATAAAAAGAAAACGGCCTAGAATGCACATGCATAGGTAAGAATGATTCAAACTTGTACCATTAAAAATTAAGGATACAGTAGCCATTTTATTTATCAAAAAATAAAAAATTATAAAATAAATCATGTATGTATCATCCGATATTGCTTACCAGATATGTCAGTGTAAGAAATATAATTGGCATTTAAGTAATTTTCTATATCAATTTGTTAATACAGAAGATGGTAATTAAGTTAGAATACATAAAAGAAGAAAAAAGTGATTATATGGACTTACATACATATTAAAATAATGCTAGGGATTCTTAATTTTGAATATTACCTTACGTTTGATAGGTGTTAAAAATACCGTCATCTCGATTAAAAATAAAACATTATACACCAATAAAAATATAGCAACTGATAATGTGTGAGTATGTAAAAATTTGAAATTAGAATTGACATTCTGACAAATATTACCTATATAGTAAACGTGGTAAACATGTTTGTTAGAAAAAAGAACATAGTGTTAAGGGTAAAAGGAAATCCAAGTCCCACATTAAAAATACAAAACAACAATAATATATATATAAGAATATTATGTTATTTTACTTAATAGGTTGATTTTTTAAGAGTAAACTCTAACGGTCTAATTCGTTTTCTCTCTTTCTAACTTTCACGCAAAGAAAACCACCAGTGAAAACCCAACAACAGGCCGTTTTTGCTGCTAGCCCAAAGATGAGCTATTGTGGGGCGTTTGGCAACTAAAAAAGTGAATAGTGGACCAAGTCTTATTTATTTGATCACCTTTTTTTTTTTTTTTTTTTGGCTGGAAAGTGCTCGGTACTTTCTGTGTGCATCTGTTATTATTCTTTCTATACTACAAATTCTTTTGATCAAGTTCAACCCCTTTTTTCCTCTGCAGGTATAAACGCATTCAGTTCCTAAGAATTTTCTTGGAAGGGAGTTTTAATAAATAATGAACTTTTATTGCATATTTTTCTCATTTATAGTTTTTTTTTTTTTTTATTTCACTTTTAGTTTCCAGTTGTATTTCGTGGTGCTTGTCATTTTCAAGTATATGTACAGCTTTCTTGTTCATGGCGTTTCCCCATCTGATGTTTTTTTTCGGGTCCTTTTTTTTTTTTTTTTTTTTTTTTTCCGTTTATACGGCTTTTTGGTTTGTCGTTTTGTAGATGTTGTCGTTCTAAGTTTTAATTAATATTTGCAGTTGTCGTCGATTTCTACGAGCTCATTGTCCTTTTTCATTGTTGTCGTTTTTACGTTTAAGTCGTTTCGTCGTTTTAAGGTTATTGAGGGGCATTAGCTTCTTTATTATTATTTTCTTATTGCTATGGAAACTATTTTGGTTTATGAAGTAAATCATATCAATACTATTATGTTAATTTTTTTTTTTTAAAGTTTTAGTCATCTATCAAGACATTAATCTTGGTTCAAGTTTTGCTATCCTATTTTCAAAGGCAAAATAACTTTAAAAGAAATAACAATTTTGTGAGGTTAAAAAAAAAAATACATTATCCGCATTGTCTTGTACTATTTTGCATCTTATGTGATTGTTTAATTCAGTAAATTTTCTAAAT
Source organism: Ficus microcarpa (assembly GCA_025413485.1). Classification (NCBI taxonomy): domain Eukaryota; kingdom Viridiplantae; phylum Streptophyta; class Magnoliopsida; order Rosales; family Moraceae; genus Ficus; species Ficus microcarpa. The sequence goes on along the minus strand of CM046383.1, from coordinate 5,058,095 downwards.
TATCACTTAATAAACGGGCGATAATATCCATTAAATTTTTTGAAATATATTATCGATTTTATTTTAGACCCAAAACTGTCAAAAGATTAAGTTCAGGACTATATGTTAAAGAATACTATGAATTAAAAACTAAATTATCAGAATACTAATAGTTCAATGTCTTTGGTTTTGTTTTTAATTTTTGATAATTCTCTGTGTGCCCTTTGTTGTTCTTTCTTTCTTTTATCTACGAAAAGTTCCTTTCAACCCTAAAAAAAAAATAATAATAAAAAAAAATACAATAAAATAAAACATATATAGAGCTTTACCATTTGCAGGTAAAAGGCAGTCAACTCATAAGAGTTATTTCTTGGATAAGGAGTTTTAAACAAAGTTGGTGAAACTTGTCTCAGTATTTTTTTTGTATGTTTTATTTTATATCTGACAGCATATACCCTAAACAGCCGAATTAATTTTGCAATGGATCCCTTTACAAATTTGTGTCTGTTACTTTTATTTACTTTTTGGGAGACACTGGGATTTTAGTCTTACCAAAAGAAAATGACATAGCACAGATCGCGGGGGAGGGGGGGGGGGCGGAGTCTCCTATGATTCTCTATCTCTAACTCAAATTTTTCATATATTTCAGTTTTTGTCCTTTTTCTAAAAAGTTAATAAAAATTATAAATAGTTTTTTAAAAATCAATTAAGTATAAACTGGCGAACTAAATGTAATGTCTCATTTATAATCCCATCTTAAAGAGCTCATTTTCTAATGATGTGATGCACTGGATATTATTATTAATGTCTCACTTGATTTTTAGAATTTTAATAAAATTTTTGAAGTTTCGATTGTACCCTAACTTCTATTTACATCCCTACTTGATTATAATTTATTAAAAAGGTCCTTTATTTTTAACATATATAGATAAAATTTTTTGACTTCATTACTGATCCGACGATAGTTCAATAGAAAGACAGTGGGCAGTGAAATCCCATGCAATGTTTCCTCACAACAAAAGAAAATATCTAAAACCTGCGTGGTCCACTGCATGATGCATCATATCCAATCCAAATGTACAATTACAGCATATTTGGATTCTCATGTGTATCCCATAGCTTATAAAATATACATATATGTGTGGTGTGACGTTTTTGCCATAAAAAAAACTAAGCCTGTCGTTTGTGTTGGTTGAAGATGAACCATATCCTTTAAGAGCATGCAAGTGGAATCCACCACCATCAATCTTAATATATATATATATATTATTTATATTGCACGTGCTTTGTAGGTGTAGCATAAACAAACAAATTAATAATAATAAAAAAAGTCACGTAACATTGATTTAGCCGTCACATAAACAATCATGTAACATTAATGTGGCTATCAAGATGAACAAGCCACTGACTACCAAAACTGCGACCTTCACTACCATCACCTAGAACACGAGCTTGCCAATGCCGTCACCCAAGTCACAACCTTAGATCTCCAGCCAAGGCGAGCCGGAAACCCAAATCTCCACCGCAGCCCTTGTGCCATTGTAAGCCCATTCCTCCCTCGTGAACCCATTGTACCCTTGCTTCTGTTGCGAGCCACCTCCATCGTGCGAGTCCTTTCCGTCGAGCCCCCACCACATTGCTTGCTGTTTTGCTCAAAGAAAGGAAAAAGGATAAGAGTTTCTGTTATTTCTTTTTCTTTTTTTTTTTTTCCTTTTCTTTTTTTCAAAAATAATCTTGTGTAATTATTCCACACTAGTTTTAGTGCATCTTTTAATCTAGACCATACAAAGATGATCCAACAACTGACAATCTTTATTCCATCCATAGAAATGTAGTTATCCCTAATGGCAGAATTGCCTTGAAATATATTATTCAATATAATTGTGAATGCAATTATTGGTATATTTAGCAATACATTAAAACTGCCGCATAATATGTGATTTTAATTTTTTTAGTGTTATATTTTCTTACGACATACAACAACAACAATAATAACAATAATAAAAATAATAATTGTAGATGATAGTGCTAGCTCTAATTTAATAACTAGGTAAATCACAGTTTGGTCTTCAATCTTTTTTTTTTTTTTTTTGCTCAAAGTTTCCTAAACTCTTTAAAATGATATAAAATAGTCTTTTTTACTAATGAAGATTAAAAATTGGATGGAACATATCATATATGTGGCATATGTAAATTGAATTATATAAAAGTTTTTTCGTCATATGTAATTTATGTGATATTTGTCGTGAAATTTTTAATGTTCGTCAAGGAAAATGACTATCTTACACCATTTTAAATAATTCATTGAGCTTTTAACCTAAAAAAATGATTAGAAATCAAATCATAGTTTCATGAAAAGATTTGAGATCAAACACATAAGTTACTGTTAATAAAATATTTATGTGTATATTTTGTTTTTGCTCAAACCTAAAACAATCAGTACGAATATATATATATATATATATATATTTTGTTAGAACATGCGTATGCATAAGCACATAGTATATAGAATAGCACCCTGTTGAACAGATAACAAAGCTTTAAGGTATTTTAGACCATTTTAAATAATTCATTGAGTTATTGGTGTATCTTTTATCTTACCTCATACAAACTTTCTCACCTTTATTTTCTCCGTCTTAAAAAAAAAAAAAACATGATTAGTGCCCGGCGCCCCTCCATAAACTAGTATAGAAGAGAGAGAGACAGAGAGGGGTGGAATAGCACCCTGTTGAACAAAAAAACAAAGCTTTCCACGCCATGAGGGTGGGAAAGTTTGTATGAGGTAAGGTGTATGGTAACAAATACACCAATAACTTTTCAACCGCAAAATGGGTAACCACCTGCTACGTACCCACTTTCATTAAATATATATACATATACATATATAAAAGCAAACAATTAAAAAAATTGCGTGTTACTGATGCTAATTATTCGTGATATAGATACTACATGTGCCGCTTATTATTTATTTGGACATGGATTGTAAGAGTTATTGTATTCAGTGTTGCAGGTCAACAATGTTTTAATGTTGCCGGCTAGTAACCTAATAATATTTGTAACATTAATTAATTTAAATACCGTCCTATCATTGTATCATTCTATTTCAAATCCAATGATTTCTCAATCTCAATATGTTTTTAAATAGAATGAAGTTAATCTTCGTAAGTTTAACACAATTTAAGAATAATTTCTTGACTCACATTTCTCATTTTAATTAATGCAAAAGTACCGTGGCAACATCCAATTTTGGACTTTCATCTACGAATGGCAACTAGCTCCATTTGGTATTAAGTACAAATCCCATCCTCAAATTATATTAAAAAAAAAAAAGTAAAACAAATTAAAAAAAAAAACAGTATATTATGATTGCACGTATGATATATTGATAATTTTACACTTATTTCTCTATATAAATAAAAATTTTTATTTCAAAAATATTATTACATATAAGAAAAATATATGATGTTACATTTTCGGTTTTTATATATATTTTATATTGAACTTTTTGACATCGCATATCTTGTCGGTCCTACTAAAAAAATTGTAATCTTGTCTTTTTAGGTATCATAATTAAATAAATGTACGAAAACACCCTTTCCTTCACTAAATACAGAAAGTAGTGAAGTGAACAAAGATATAAAAGTAGAGAAAAAATCACTTAAAAAAAACATAGAAAAAAAAGAAGTTTTTAGTAAGATATGACAAAATATTATATTAAATTACTAATAGAGCAATTTATGACCGACACAATTTTATTAAATTTCAATAAATTATTTATTTTGATTTAACATAGTTATAATACAATAATGTGACGGATTAAAAGTTGCACCGAATCAACAATGATACATTGTACTTTGATATTTCATTACAAATTCTCTTTTAGAAAAAATAAAAAAACATAAGAAGGAAAATTAACATATACATGAAATTGACGACAACTGTAAAACAAATAACAGACATGATCAGAGCCTGGCAAAATAATTGTAAACTTGACTCGTGGTACTACCCACTGGTATTTATACAATGTATAAGTTTTAAGTCCATATAAATATATATAATTATATATATATATAGTTGTACAATAGAACATCAGGCGAGAAGGCAAACGACATCCAATCATTCATTGCCACCCTTTATATAAGCAGAAGCCGCCAAACTCCCCCCCCCCCTAAAGCCTAAACCCACAGTCACTTTTTCTCTCTCTCCACTTTCTCTCTCCTGGCTTCTCTCCATTCCAATGGCGTACTTCTCCTCGGCGATCTCAAACCCTCGCCACCACCACCTTCGCCTTCTCTCTCCAAACGCATTGCCTCACGATGTCAACCTCAACAAGCTCTTCTCCGCCTCCCAATGTCGACTGCTTCCTCTCTCTCCTCACCGCTCTCCCATTTTCAGGTCCATTTTCGCCTTTTTTTCGCACTTCGATTTTGTCCTTTTTTTCTTCCTTTCTGAAGCTCATTTTCTTTCTCGAGTGGTGGAATGATGAGGATTGGTTTCGGATTTGAGCTTTCGGTTTTGTTTCTTTGTTTTTGGTTTTAAACTAATCTGTCTTCGAAATTGTTCCTCACAAAAGATTGAGAATTTTTTGAAGAATCAACGGAAGAAAAAATATATATATATATTTTTATGATTAAATGCTTATTGTTCTAGTTATTTGTTGGGATTTGATAGTTTTCTGGAAGATTGAACTACTTGCATGCATTTTAATCAACCAAATACAACTTTTGAGGCGTTAAGATTGCAAGTCAAGTTTGCTTTTTTTTTTTTTTTTTTTTTTCCCTTGTTGAATTAAGTTGCAGGGTGATTGCCTTTATCATACCAAATTTCGTTCCCTTTTTTTTTTCCCTATTTATTTAATATAAGTTCATGTTTGTGTTTTCGCTAAAGAAATTGTTTTGGTTGTTTCAGATTGGATTTTATTTCTCGGCGAGGAAGAAAAGAGACGTCAAAAAGCAAAATATTAGCATCAGTAACAGGTAATTTTTTTTTTTTTTTTTGGGGCTCTCTTTTTGGAGTGTTCCTTGTGATCTTGTGAAAGTTTAAGATTTTGTTCTAACTATAGTTTCTCTTCACACATGGGTAGATACTCCTGTGGAAATATCCCCTGAAGTAGTTAAGCTTCCAAAAGGTGACGTGTGGTCTGTCCATAAGTTTGGCGGCACCTGTGTCGGAAGCTCGGAGAGAATTAAAAACGTTGCAAATATAATTCTCAACGATGAGTCAGAGAGGAAGTTGGTAGTTGTCTCCGCAATGTCGAAAGTGACAGATATGATGTATGATCTTATCTACAGGGCTCAATCACGGGATGAGTCCTATGTATCTGCGTTGGATGCTGTTCTAGACAAGCACAGAGCAACAGCCCTGGATTTGCTTGATGAGGATGGACTCAGTAGTTTCTTGTCACGGTTGCATCATGACATCGCCAACCTAAAGGCAATGCTTCGAGCAATTTATATTGGTACTTGGCTGACCTCTCTATCTCTCTCTTCAAGAGCACAAAAACATTTATATGATTGGAAAATAAAGTGCACCTGGCATGCTATTTTGAGATTCATATTCATATTGATTAACAAGCTTAATTCTTGCAGCTGGTCATGCGACAGAATCTTTCACCGACTTTGTTGTGGGACATGGAGAACTATGGTCAGCTCAGATGTTGTCATATGTTATTAGAAAGGTCTGGTTGTTGTTTACCATTATTAGATCAATAGGTTCCGTATACAGCTTTTCCTGATCATGTATTTATTTGTTTCTTCTTGCAGGCGGGGGTAGATTGCCAATGGATGGACACAAGGGAGGTCCTTGTTGTAAACCCTACCAATACTAACCAAGTTGACCCTGATTACATAGAATCTGAAAGGAGACTTGACAAATGGTATTCCAGAAATCCAGCAAGTACTGTCATCGCGACTGGTTTCATTGCTAGCACCCCGCAAAATATTCCTACTACATTGAAGAGAGATGGAAGTGATTTTTCCGCAGCTATCATGGGTGCTCTATTTGAGGCCCGTCAAGTTACGATTTGGACAGATGTTGATGGGGTGTATAGTGCAGACCCCAGAAAAGGTTTGTTACTTGTACTGTTCCTCATTTACATGCTTGCAACTGTAAAGTCCCTGTCTATAAATTTTGTTTGTCGCATGAATGCATGTTTGCGTAGATGTTGTTTTGGAGTCCACAATATCTTATCTGAGGGTTTTTGGAAATGACATTTCTTTTGCAGTTAGTGAAGCGGTGATTCTGAAGACGTTATCTTACCAAGAGGCCTGGGAAATGGTAAGTTTTACTAACCATTGCCAAAGTTGCAGGTTCCCCATTCACATTTTTAAATTCTGACATGAAATTTGTTTATTGGCAGTCATATTTTGGGGCCAATGTATTGCACCCGCGCACCATCATTCCAGTGATGAAATATGACATACCAATTATAATAAGGAACATTTTCAACCTCTCTGCCACTGGAACAAAGATTTGCCGTTCTCCAGCTGACCAGACCGAAGATGGTCAGAGTTTGGAGTCTTTTGTTAAAGGTTTTGCAACTATAGACAATTTGGCCCTTGTTAATGTTGAGGGGTGAGTTGCATGCCATTGATTTCTGCTGCTGGTTACCTGTAAATGAAGATGTTCTTTCTTTTTTTCCCCCTTTATTCCGCCTTTTGTAATATTTTCTCAACATGCTCATCTTTTTCTTAGAACTGGAATGGCTGGTGTTCCTGGTACAGCTAGCGCCATATTTGGTGCTGTAAAGGATGTGGGGGCCAATGTTATCATGATATCTCAGGTTCCTGACCGTGTATTTAGCTTAGTTCACTGTGGAATAGTCCTAAGAAGTATAATCTTACAAACTTGGTTCCTGTAGGCAAGTAGTGAGCATTCTGTCTGCTTTGCTGTGCCTGAGAAGGAGGTAAAAGCTGTTGCTGAGGCCTTGCAGTCTAGATTTCGTCAAGCTTTGGATGCTGGGCGACTTTCTCAGGTTCTCATTTTTTAATTTGAATGAGTTTCATGAGACAGCATGCTGACAACTACTTTGTTAAACTTGTGTTGTTGTTTATTTATTTATAAATTTATTTGATTATTTTTCCCTAGTTGGTGAGAGTGCCTGGAAAGTATTCAAAATAGCAGTTTTAGTTTGAGAGATTACTAAAACAAACTGACCAAAGAAGTGCCATTTAACATGTAAAATGAGTCGCGCTATGACTGTTTTTATGGTGGATGAATAGGTTTATTAGACCTCCGATGTTGCATACTCCCAGTAATCAAATAGTAAGGGACAGGTTTTTGGAGTTGTGAGATTATATTGCAAATGTTGGGATGGAAGGGAAAAAGACGAGCGATGCATTTTTTCCATTATGAGACAGCATAAAAAGTGCCATTTATTTTGGGTCTATATATTATCTCATTTTACTGATATGAGTCAGTGTCTACCATTTTAGTTGTGTTCTAGCCTAATAACTCATACTTGATGCTACTTTCTTAGGACCTCTTCTCATTCTTCATTTACGCTTCTCCTTATTTATCCTCTCAGGTTGCGATCATTCCGAACTGTAGTATTTTGGCCACTGTTGGCCAGAAGATGGCAAGTACTCCTGGAGTTAGTGCTACCCTCTTCAATGCACTGGCAAAGGTCAGGAAGTTGTTGATACTTTTAAAGCCAATAATGCAACAGTTTTTTATTAAGTCGGATTGTTTGTGGATTTATGGTTAGCCTTTTAGATTCCAATGACAAGCTGATTTATGTTGTGAAACTTGCAGGCAAATATTAATGTGCGTGCTATAGCTCAAGGTTGTTCTGAGTACAATATAACTGTTGTACTTAAGCGAGAAGATTGTATAAGGGCCCTAAGAGCTGTTCACTCTAGATTTTATCTTTCAAGAACCACAATAGCAATGGGAATTATTGGGTCTGGATTGATTGGTAGCACATTACTTGATCAGCTAAGGGACCAGGTGCTTTCTTTCGCTGGGTTCTTTTTATTCTACTATCGTTTTATTGGCTTTGTCTTGCGTGTTTTCAGTCTTCCTGCTTTTACTTTCCCTCTTTTTCACGTTATTTTTAGTTCTTCTTCAAGTGGATACCTTATCCTCTTCCTTTGTAATTGATTTAACAATCAATTAAAGGAGTTTTTCTTCTAAAAAATTTACTTGTTTTATAGTTGATGCCCTTAGCCTTGAGTTCTATTATTATATATTTGGAGGGTTTTCAGCTGTTGGTAATTTAGTGTGCAACAGTGCAATAGTAGTTGATTCTAAACGTGTTATTCTCCTTTTTTTTTTCTCAGGCTGCAACCCTTAAGGAAGAATTCAACATTGATTTGCGTGTTATGGGAATCACCAGCTCAAGGACCATGCTTTTAAGTGATTCGTAAGTTGTAAAGATGCAACTAATATTCTCAGCTCGAATGCTTAAAATAATCAAGTATAGCTATTGCTTTCCAAGCAGAACAGCCGCTTTGCTTCTCTTCTAGAAGGAAAATGAATATACCTGCTGAGTTACCAACAAGATTTGTTTGTTTAATTTATAGCAGCTAGTTTATTTCTAAACTATTTATTAGTTCCGATTGTATGACTGAAAATGTTCCATCCTGTCCTTTTCTTCAGGAGTATTGACTTATCTAGCTGGAGAGAACTTCAACAACAGAAAGGAGAAGTTGCAGACATGGAAAAATTTGTCCACCATGTTCACGGGAATCATTTCATTCCTAATACTGTTTTGGTAGACTGCACTGCTGACTCAACTGTTGCAGGCTATTACCATGATTGGTTGCGGAAAGGGATTCATGTAGTTACCCCTAACAAGAAGGCAAATTCAGGACCTCTTGATCAGGTAAATGTTCAGATATTTTGACACACAGCTATGATGGAGAAAAATGACATGGACGCTCGTCAAATGATATGCTAATGTAATCATGCTTGTATATCATTCCTTGCAAATGTTTAGAGAGCACGCTGAGATCAATTGACATTTTTATTGTTACTACCAGTATCTGAAATTGAGAGCTCTGCAACGGCAATCATACACGCATTACTTCTATGAAGCTACAGTTGGAGCTGGTCTCCCTATTATTAGCACTCTACGAGGCCTCCTTGAAACGGGGGACAAAATATTGCGCATTGAAGGCATCTTCAGGTATGTTTGCTTGCACAAACTTGTAGCAGGTTCTATGTTCATGTGATTTACTGATATTTGTACATATCGAACCATCGAACTTCATCTGACATAATCTTGCCTCTTTGGTTGTCGCAGTGGGACACTAAGTTACATCTTCAACAATTTCATAGGTAATCGAACCTTCAGTGAGGTGGTGGCTGAAGCTAAGCAGGAAGGTTTCACTGAGCCAGATCCAAGGGACGACTTATCAGGAACTGATGTTTGTAGAAAGGTATCATCCACTAGATTTCACCTGCCTTAACTTTGGTGTGAGAGCTTCTTGTGGTTTGGAATTTGTCAAAAAGAAAAGAATGCTTGTTACAATTTCTCATTCTCATTCTCGTACTTGTTCCTTTTTTTTTCTTTTGTGATTTCTTTCTGATAAAGTTGGGCCTTGGTGGACTCTATATTCTAGGTAATAATTCTGGCTAGGGAATCTGGTCTGAAGCTGGAACTTTCTGATATCCCTGTTGAAAGCCTTGTACCAGAGCCGTTGAAAGTAAGAAACAAATTAATCGTTCAACCTTGAAGGCACAAGTTAGTGTTAAATTCATCTTTGAATTAACATGTTCTTATGATGTGAGTGTGTGTTCTATTTTTTTTTTCCCTCCTGAAGGCTTGTGCATCAGCTGAGGAATTCATGCAAAAACTGCCAGAGTTTGATCACGAGTTGACCAACAAAAGACAAGCAGCTGAGGAAGACGGGGATGTGAGTATCTTTCAACCCTAGTACTTTTCATAGCCAATTTGATTGCCGACTTTGTTTTCTCACCTTACAAATTTGTTATATCTGAAGGTGTTGAGATTTGTGGGAGTGGTGGACGTGGTTAATGAAAAAGGGGAAGTAAAGTTGCGGAGGTACAAGAAAGATCATCCATTTGCCCAACTTGCAGGGTCGGATAACATAATTGCCTTCACAACCACAAGATACAAGGAGCAGCCTCTTATAGTTCGCGGACCGGGTGCTGGGGCTCAAGTTACGGCTGGTGGAGTCTTCAGCGACATATTGCGTCTCGCTTCCTATCTCGGTGCCCCATCGTAGTTAAAAAACCTCTATTCCCGGTCAGTACCAAATGCCTCTGTTCTCCGCCCTATAACTGGTAAGTTTTCAGTTGGCGGGGTGTATTATGCTAGTTGTAGCAAAGGTTTTATGGGTTTTCATCCCCTATTTTAGGGATGCTAGAGTTCATTTTTAATTTGTAGGTTGTTCTTTCGAGGGTTGGCATTATTTCACCGGCGGCTAAGTTAAAACCTATTTTGTAGTTTTATGATGGCCACATAATTATAGATATCCATGGGAAAATGTAATTGTATGACAAAATGAGGAAATTTTAATGTTGTTTGCTTCTACCATTCCAATCCAAGTTAAATAGACGTAGAATATAACACACACACACACACACACACACAAACAAAAACGTACAGTTTTGTTCTTATGCGTATTTACAAAGTCTCTGTATCGTGTATCAAACACATTTTTTGTAAGCCACTGGCAAGGGAGCTTTAAATACTCGTGTGTGTGTGTGTGTGTTTATTCTCATATATACATGTACATATATATATATGTATATCTTATATACACGTGCCACTATGGAACGAAAACGAAAACAATATGTTGCCTGTTCATGTACATGCGCCAACAAAAAGTGTCATCAAAACAACTGTGCTGATCCTGTATTTGGCATTACGTATTAATCTGTTTCCCCAGCAAAGAAAAAGGAGCAAAAAGAGCCATGAATTACTGAAAACCAAATAGAAGAGACCGTTTTTTAGGTTTCAGTAAGAGTGACGAAAGTACTAATCACTTAATGGAAATTGAGCCCTTAATTTTGGCCAGTGATCTTCGGACATAGGTAGAACTTGGGATCCCTGAAAAACCTAAAAACTACCTCTGCCTTTTCAGCCGAAAGATCGGTGTTTTCCAAAATATATTCCTTGGACGCCTTGGCTAGTGCTCCAATCGAGCCAATAGCTTGATTAAGCTGAACAGATCACACAACACCATTTGGTAATTAGCTCTACTAAAATGGAAGCTATTCAGTATATTATAAACCACAAAACATTTTCTCATTTTACACACGCACACGCACAACACACACACACATATATACCCGGTGGTTGTGCATATGCCTTCTTAACAGTAATACAAATACGCATTTCCAGATAGGTATCCGATGATTGGCAAGGACCTCATTATTAACCCCTTGAACTGTAAACCCGAAGTGGACGTTAAAACCTATTTGATCCAAGTGGACAAAGCTTGCAAGTTTAGATATAATGTCCGGACACAAGATAAAACTGGCCTTTGAATCTCTCAAAACGTCATCGGCTTATTACAAAAAAAATGTAATCCGAAGTTCTAAAGCGATTAGGGATAGTTGTCTCATTACTCGTGACATTTCTCACTAGAAGAAAATCAAAATTTTGCGAGTAAGTAAACAGGTTATAATTTGTTAATACCCTATCGTTGTCATAAATTACAATGAAAGGTTTGAAATTTCCAGAACACGATTAGAGGAAGAAGAAACATCAATGATGGTAGCAGGGCAGGAAAACAGAACATCATGTGGGAATTTTTCAAGAGGTTTAGTTACCGCATTTGCATCATGACTGTCGATCCCCGGTATGGATGTGACCACTTTTAGGAAGACATCCATTCCTTGCACGACTTGTTTCCTCTTCGTGAACAAAGCAAGTACTCTCAAATAATTGTCCAATGTTCATCAAAACCAAACTACATGTATATAAAAAACTGCTAATATTGTAACAAAGCAAGAGAACAGATTTTACAAAGAACAAACTGACCTCAGACTTCAATTTTGTCTTGGCATCTTGTCGCTTGCATTCTGCAATTTCCAATGATTATTTAGAGATAATGAATCTGGAATAACACAGTTAAGTGAGCGTGAGAAAATGTGCCCTTACCTCCAAGAGAATGAGCTATCTTAACAATCTTCTCAAATCCCATCTCCATGTCTCGAACTGGTACAAATGTCGGCTTGCCAAGCTTCATCCCAAATCTTCACAGATTCAAGAAGGACCAAATATTACGTTGCAATTACAAGAATGAAAACCTAATGGGACAGAGGATTATTAGAACTTACTTGAAGTAGGATTGAACAAACGACTCATTTTGCTCCTTGGTAGCAAGGGTGATAACAACATACAAGTGCATGAACTGCGACCTCAATTTCTGAATCCTGTGAAGGATATATAAACAAACAGAATGCAAGGCAAGAGAACCAATGACGGGACCATTTAAGTTTACCTTCCAAAGATTGGGCAGGCATTAGAACAGTCCCAGTTTGTCAGGAAGACGAAAGCCACCAAAGAACCACCACAATTGAAAATGAAATCCTGCAAATGTAAAATGTCAGCCGGAGTGCAATAATGATTCATACTGGCATAAAACATGAGCACAAGTAGTCAAATTACTGGGGGAATTGTGACAAAGCTAAGACGGAAAGAAATGGCATCGAGGAAGGTGGAGATGAAATTAATGAAAGATGGGGGTTGTTCTTCCCTCCATGTGTTGCTCATCATACAAACCCCTGCAAGACCACCTGCAGCAGCCAAACATCAAAGGAAAATACCGCTTCAAGAAGATATAAAAGTGAAATAAGCTTCTTCAAATGAATCGAGCATTTCTTTATGATTGTTTGTCCTCGCCTTTTCTTGCTATTTGAAGTTGAGTATATTCAATTTCCAGGATAATATAGAAGATACGGATCAAAATCTTGTCAAAGCTCCTAATACAGGACTTCAGAATAAGCGCCTTAAAACTAAATTTTTCAGCAAAAAGGAGTACCTTAAAACAAACTGTCTTAGAATAAAAAAACAAACAACAAACAAAAAAAAACTTGGTCATTCTAATGAAATCGACCTTAAAGTAGTGGACTAACCTGAAGCAAAACATGCATTGCAATCTCATATGCGTAGATCGAAAGCAAACAAAGATAAATAAAAAGACGGCGGCTTTGTTACCTCAATGTTGTTACAGAATGTCTCTTTTTCTTTGCCAAACAAACGAAATAAAAAGAGTTTTGTTAATCTCTTAACCAAAACTTAGAAGAAACTTGAAATTTCTGGAAAAAGAAGGTGTTACTAGTTGAATCGTAAATTTACATAGTTAGCTTCGCAATTAAAAAAAAAAAAAAAAAACTAAGTAGATCTCCGATTCATGAAAGTTTTGTTACTTTTATCTTTGCTAAAATCCAATATTTTCTGAGAAAAAAAAAAGCCGACTATATAAACTTGAAAAATTTTTCGATTCAAAACTTTATGAGAAACAAGTTTGCGATGAATCAACAAAAACCAAGCTCCGATGTTCTTAATCCTTGAATCATTTAGGGGAAAAGAGTTAGAACTAGTAAAAATGTATGAATTCTGGATGTGATTCAGAAGATGGAAGACCAGAGAGAACGAGAAGAACCTGAATTGGAGATCTCAGATGAAATTTGATTCGCCATTTTTGCGAAGCTCAGACTAGAGAGAGTTTCGACGGCGAGGATGAAGTTGCGATTTCAAACAGGCGGGAAATAAATAAATACACAAAACAAGGCGCTAAATAAATACACTTTACCCCCCTGAACTTTGTACCTTTTGTCACTTTAATCCCCACACACTTAATATTTAGCAACTTAAGCCCCCAAACTTCATATAGTAGTTGAAAATGTACTTCATAACCCCCAAAAAAAAAAAAAAAAAGGAAAAGACGTTGATTTTTAAGTTACTATTGTCACAATTCAGCAAAAGGAAAAAAAAAAAAAAAACTATTTTGTCACAGCCTGTATGTGAAAATTCAAACGCTATTGTCGTTTTTGAGCATCATAAGGGAGGGATGAAAAGTAGACAGTTAGGAGAAGTAAAATATGATGTGAAAAATATAAAAGAAAAAAAAAGACACTGCTATCGTTTGGTTTTCTTTTATGTTATTTAGTAGAAGAGAAAAAAAAAAAGAGAATGTAGAGTTATCTAATAAAGTGTAAATGCACAATTATACTCCCATACAAATAAGAAGAGCAGAAGGAGAGGTCAAAAATTTTTTTTTATAAAAAAAAAAGGGGACTAAAAACTAGTAGGAATAAAAGACTTTTTTTCGAAAAAGAAAAAATAACGAAGAAGAAGAAGAAGAAGAAGAGAGAGAGAGAGAGAGAGAGAGAGAGAGAGAGAGTGATTGGGCCAGACGTTGGGCCTTATTCAGAAGTATCCTAACTTTGGGTTGAATTCCATATTTGAGTTGTGCTGAGCCTGTGAAAGTGGGGAGGAGAGAGAGAGAGTATGATGCGAGAAATGAAGGAAACAACAACAACAATGGCTTCGAGGCCAAGCTCCTCCTCCAAATCCGCCCCAACTTCTTCTAAGCGTCTTCTCTTCGACCGCCGTTACGGTTGGGTGTAATTCTCTCTCTCTCTCTCTCTTCTTCTATCTTTACTTAAAAAAAAAGATTTTGTCGTAATTTTAATTCTTGAAATAAATGCAGAATTGATGAGTGGAAACACCCCTCAGAAGAAGCTCTCACCGGCGGCCGTGGAATGTTAGTTCTCTCTCTCTCTCTCTCTCTCTCTATCTTCCCGTTTTTGATTTCGGAACTTAAAAAAATGAAAAATCTTGCAGCTGAAAACACTTCATTGAGCTTGCGTAAAGGAAACTGATTTTTCTCTGTTACCGAACTTGAATTGTTTCAAATTTTTCTGAACCTAGATTTTTTTTTTTAATTATGAAAAAGGTTTTGCATTCTTCCTCTAGCAAGATCTTTGTCAAAGATGGCTTCGCAGTCGGTACGTAGAATCTTCCCTCACTCGTATACACACACACAACATACATATTGTCTGGTCACACCATATGTGTTATAATCTTGCACAATTCTACATTAAAATAAATCAGGACTCAAAAAGTATGCAAATTTAATTGAAGTTGATGAACATCGCTTGAATGATAATTATATATATATAAATAAATTATATACATAGGATTAGGTGTATACATTGAGAATAAAATATACTATCAGTTATGTTTCCTAAAGTTCTTATATTTGCTATGATTATTTGTATATTCTTAACAGGAATTTCTTTTCTTAATGACTTTCACTCCTTATAATTTCGAGCAACTGCAATATAAAAACCCAAAGATTCAAATCATTTTGAAGTTTTAGTTGTTTACTCGGTGTTTTGTTGAAGGTCTGAGAACCTTATTAGATGCTCAGCTGCCAGCTTTTAGATGTTCAGGTCATGTTTTACACCCTATTCATTATAGTGAGAAACCTTTGAACTTTTCACCTAGGTAGGACTTTGTTCATCCCTAACTCTGTTCTTGCTCATTTGCAAAGTGCTTGTTCTTGCTGTTAACACAGTGGTCTTCACTTGTTCTATTGAATGTCGTCTATTAATAGCTGAAGTTTAAATTAATGGCACAAATAAGTTTTCTTTTCGACTTTTTGAGATACATTTCCTCAAGTTGTTTAAAGAGTTTTGGAATTTATTCTTGATTTTCATCAAATATTCACGGACTGATAGACTACACTAGCACATTGTTTCCTTCTGATATTTCATATCCGCTTCTAATTTATGAATCTAGACTTGCACTGGTCGCATGCTATTTGCTTTTTGTATCCACGGATCCCAATTCACCTTTCTTCAGATGTTGTGTCTCTTTAGTCAATGTGCTCCATTATTTCATTTAGGACATAACAAAACTACACATATTTATTGAAATTTGGCAAACGTGAAAAAATTTCTATGAACGCTGAAAGGATGTGGAAATTTCATTATACTTATTGTCCTGCACTTCCTTGTAGATCGATCTTGCAGCAAGCTCAGCAGTGAAAGCTCTTGAGAAGCCAGACGTGTTTTCGCCTCAGGTACTCCAAGCTGGACTTAAAGACCAACTTCATAAAATTAAGTTGTCCTTTGATAAACTCCGATTTTAAGGCTTTCTTTCTCGAAGGAAATCTTTCAACACATGATGCGAGCTGCTCTTCACATGTACAAATAGAAAGCAGCAAACCATAGATTGGTTTAAGTCTCTAGTAACTTGATTCTTGAAATCGGTTTCATGTGAATGCCTGTATCATTTTTAAGTCCATATCGGCTTGCTTGTGGTTCTTTCAAGGTTTTAGCATCTAATATATCACAGCTGATTACATGGAGTTGTTTCTGATTTTGATGGTTGGTTTATTGAATTATGAACTTTAGAACCTGATCACGTTACTCACTTTATTATAAATGACTTAATTGCTTCACTATATTTCGTGTATGGTCTTTACTATATGACTTCATTGGTTCACTAAGCTTCAACTGTGGAAGGAAAATGGAGGTAGCAGTGCCGCTTGAGTTTAAGCTGCATTTACCACTGATTTTTGCTGACGTTATTGGAACTGCGGGTCTCGTTTCCGTTTTGTGAGAGACGAACATCATGTGGCTTCTTGCTTGAGATTGTTTATTTTTGCAATGAAGTCGTGGGAAAGTGTTGCGGTTAGCATTCTCCTTTTGAGATGACATTTCAAGACTCTTCTTTGTGTGTATATATATATGACTTACTAGGTTGATTGAGAATTTTGTTTCAAGGCCAATTATCTCCATTTTGGCTACAAAAATTAGCCGAAAAAAAACATACATACGCCAAATAAAAGAAACGGCATGATATTGACTTATGCTTTATATAATATCTAAACTCCTCCTTTTTTTTTTTTTTCCTGTTCTGTGGCTATAAAATGCCTTTTTGACATGATCTCTGACTGCAAGGAATGACCAATAATTGGTTTCACAAAAAAAAATAAATAAATAAATAAAATAAAGGAATGACCAATAATTTCATTTTCTTGAGGAAAGAAAAGGCAGAGGTGATGGAGAGCACAACCTGGCAGGTCCTGTGCCACTCTTTTAAATCCTTTACATCCACCACAACAAACTCGGATAAATTGTTCAATCCCTTTCACATCAAAGCGTGGAAATCCATGCAACTCCTTTAACATTAACCACAATATTTTCTTTTTACAAGCAAGAGCCACAATATTTACTTTCAATAATATTTCTTTTGTTTACAACCTAAAAGAAAAACTTGAATAAAAAAATTGCACAATACCTCAACCATCAAATTTTACAAATTTTAGGTGATAACAGATCTAATCTTTTGATAATTTTACATTTAATTTTATAATAAACTATAAAGTTTGAATTCTCTAACATCCATTCTAATTTCAAAAACAAACAAAAAAACACAAAAAAAAAAAAAAAAACCTTATTCAACTTATTATTCAAAAAGTGAATACACTTAAAAGTAATAATTTCATCGCACCAAATTTCAAATTAAAATATATAGTTTGTTTGAATTCTCTTTTTTTTTTTTTAAATTGAGAATAAAAAATTCGAACTCTATATTTCTAAGGGTCCGTTTAGAATGTTGGTTTAAACTCAAATTTTTATCTTTTTTTTATCTTTTTTAAAAAATCAACAAAAATTATTAGTCAATTTTAAAAATTTCAACTCAAACTCATTTATTAAATAGGTCTTAAATAAAATTAAATATAATGTAATTATTAGATTTTATCTATCATCACAGTCAGAGTAGATTCCAACAAAATCCAATGGCAGAAGCCAACGCAAGATTTTTAGATAATAAACCCAAAATTAAAAATTAAAAAAAGGAAAAGAAAAAGTGGCTCATTTGCCCACACCACATGGCAGTTTAACATGATCGTTGTATCATAGGAGCTCCTTGCACTCGTATCGTGCGCTACACCTCCCTCTTAAAATGCGCACCCTTCTCACCCTGAGGCCACCATCGCCATGCCTCTCCAGCTCCTTCACTCCTCCGCCTTCTTCCTCCTTCCTCTTCACCTTCCAACCTCACCGCCGCTGCTTCCACTTCCACTTCCTCAGCCCCTCCTCCTCTCTCCGGCAGACCAAGAAGCAGCAGACTCTCCAGAAGACCTCCGCCCCTCCCAATGCCCCTCCTCCCCAGAGCCTCAAGTGGCTCTTCAGTAGCTCCAAGACCGACGACAAGAATGGCGCGGGAGACTCCGACTCCGACGGTAGATTGGAGGGCGATACTGCCGTCAAAGGCACTCTCTTGGCCGGATTGTTACTCGTCGGCGTCGTCGGGGGATTCGCCGCCGTTGGTTACGTTTACAAGGACCAAATCAACGCCTTTCTTAATCAGCTTTCCACTTTCATTGAAGGTAGGGTTCTGATTTGGGGACCAAATTCTTCGTATTTTCAGATGATTTTGTTGTACATATTTCTTTTTCAACAAAATTTTTGCTTTTCCATGCGAAAGTTTATGAATTTGGATGCAATTCTAGATATGGAGTGGTTAATGTGATATGGAATTTTGATGAACAGGTTATGGTCCAGCTGGGTACGCTTTGTTTGTAGCAGTATACGCCGGACTTGAAGTACGCATTTCATACTTTTGTTGCTTTTGTTTATTAATCAGAAATTCAACTAAGTTCCTGTAAAAATTGAATTCCAGTAACTAAAAGATTCGAATTTTCTTTCCATAATTTACTCGTAAAAGGAATAGAAAAAAATTAAAATTATTTTAGTTAATTCATATAGTAAGGTAGATAGTTAATGTCGGTTAGTTCCCTTTTCTAAATTTAAATTCTTGATTAATTAATACTCTTTTTAATTTTCTATATCTGATTCTAAATAAGTTATAGGTCCGGTTTATTAGGTTACAGACTATTTAGTTTTGAGGGTCGATTTTTTAGATCACATAAGCAACTAATACACACACATATTTTACAGCCGATTCTAACTAGCTTAATTATGCTTTCTTTAGATTCTTGCAATTCCAGCAATTCCATTAACAATGTCAGCTGGGCTTCTTTTTGGCTCTGTTATTGGCACTATCATAGTCTCCATCAGCGGAACCGTGAGTTAGTTTCTCCAACAAGTGTTAAAAGAATTATAATTAGGTCTGACTTGGTGTTTAATTTTGTGGCTGATAATATTCTTGTTTTTTCCCATTTTCAGGTGGCTGCGAGTGTTGCATTCCTGATTGCGAGATATTTTGCTCGGGAGCGTATTCTTAAACTGGTTGAAGGGAACAAAAAGTTTCTGGCAATTGATAAGGCTATTGGGGAAAATGGCTTCAGAGTTGTTACCCTTCTCCGTTTGAGCCCTTTGCTTCCTTTCTCTTTGGGCAACTATCTATATGGACTTACATCGGTGAAGTTTGTGCCTTATGTATTAGGAAGGTCTGTTAATCTTCTTTGTCAATCCAAATGTTGTCCAGAAATTTTGAGGATAAAATCATCAACTGCTGAGATTATTTAAAAAAAAAGAAAAAAAAAAAGAAAGGTTTTACAATATGTTTAGAGTTCTAAAAATAAAGATTGTTCTGTTATTCACTAATTTTCATTACGACTTGAACTTTAGTATGAACTAGTTAGAAAAATAGTGCTTCTTAATCTAGCTGGATATGATTCGGCTAATGAATGATGAGCTAGTTTGGGGGGCGTTACATTTTTGATGAATTGGTTAGCTTTTGATAGTTTCTTTAACCTGATTTGATAAAATGGGACATTATGGTATGATGTAATTGCAGTTGGCTGGGGATGCTTCCAGGAACATGGGCTTATGTGAGTGCGGGTGCCTTTGGGAGAGCAATTATTGTGAGTTGTCTTCCTTTAGGAGCACGTTTTATTCTTTTGAATCAAATTCTGCTTTTTGTTATCTTATTGTTTTTGGCCTGTATGTGTTTCTTGCAGCAAGATGAATCTGAGATTGGTGGAGTTGGAGGGAATGGTCAGTTGTGGACACTAGGCCTTGGATTGTTAGCCACAGCAATTGCTGCAACTTATGTGACGCGACTTGCAAAGGTATTTACCATTCTTGCTTTCTGCCTTTTTCCTGGAGGTTATTAGACAAGAGTTGGGCCATTGTTCGGTAGAGTTCAATGACAAATGTTAGGGTATCGCAACCTTTAAATATCATCATAATTATGAGCTACACTAAAAGCATCCATGGCGTTGTTTTTGCTCTGAGGGTTGGCTGCCGTTTTTGGCGGTGGATTTCTCCGGCCGTTTTTGCTGGATTTCTCTCTAGCTTCAGGCAGGCTCATTGTTCCAATGTTGTCATTTTTCTTTGTCGTTCTGTCCGAAACTATCACGCTGACGGCAGATAGAAAACAAGTCACCCGCCGTATCATTTGGTATTTAAAGTTAATACTTGAGATCGATAGACTTAACATTACTCTTCGAAAGTGAGAGGATTTGAGGGTTTTTTTTTTTTAATTTTATTTTTAAAAATTTTTTTTGGTCTTGTTTTTAAGGCCTTGAAGGAAAATACTTATTTTTGCCTGGCATTACTGATTCCGTGTGTTCTGTCCTTTGCTTTATGATGCAGGATGCTGTAAAGGATATTGAGTAGGCAAAGGGACATGGTTTGGCCCCACTTAAAAAGTGTAGAACAACATAATTGTTAAGAAATAATTGCGAATTAAGGTATCACTGCCATGTAAATCAAAAAATTTTATCCTAACCAAATGATATAAGAGCTTTTTTCATCTTGTTTTTGAAACGATCCTTCTTTGACGGGACTACTTTGGAGGTCCAAAAACATTTTGCGAAACTTGCAAATGAACCTTATTCTCACACCTTTTTTTTTTTTTTTTTTTAAGACTAAATTTCACACATTTATGATTGAAAGAAATTTGGCATGTCTAGTACTATATACAAGTTGAAATGGTAGCCAAATAACATTAATCCTAAGCAGTAAGCATTCGGCGGCTTAATCTGGCTGTGAACAGGTTTGTTCGTAGGCAGTGCTGGAGCCTGGGACACCTTCGGATAAGACGCAAGCCTTTTCTTTGTAATCATCTCCTATTATATTTAAGTGAAGATCATACCGAGTGTTATTAATATGTAAAAAGAAATTACCAAAATTAAGCTTACAGAACCATCTTCAAAGGTAAATATAGTGGTAATTTGTTTCGGAAAAAGGTAAAATTTTGGAAAATTTCTCCTAAGAAGTAATTTTTCTTTTTAATCATTCTTTGAAGTAGTATTAAACAGCTATTTCATTATAAAGTGGAAAAACTTTTTGAGTAACCGGTTTTGGATTCAGAAAATCCTCGGAGGAAACTATACACCAAACCGACTTGGGATTTGGGAATGGTGTAATTATGTTTAACAGAGTATCAACTACAAACTTGTGTTACCTGAAAGAACAAAACAAATAAACAAAGATAACAAAAGACAAATGAATAATGTATACAACAGCAAGGGCTATGTGATGTTTGCGTAATAAATAAACAAACAAATTCTTGAAGTCAATATTCGCCCGACGTCCAATTATATTATACAGTTCGGGGGACAAAGGTGACGATATCAGATCAGCAATGCAATCACTGCCACTACTGTCCTCTTAGGCCTGGGACTCATAGCCGCTTTCACTTACTTTCAGATACAATTATAAAAACAAATGTCCAATTCTTCTCCACGTGTCCTCCTCCTGGAACAACGCCAATTTTTGTTTTCGTCCGCGACAGGTGTCTTCCAATGACTCCACAATGATGCCACATATCTATATATAATAAGTCTCTCTCGTGAAGCAGTCAATCCTAATATATATGAGTCTGATCATTTTTGCCACATGTACAAAATTTGCACTTTCCTTACGACACGAAATCTCTAGAAACCTGCCACGACTTCTTCTACATGCAAATCATGAGATCCTTGGTCATGCCACTTTTTCATTCTCTCATTGTCTCATCAGTTCAGGCCTCTTTTCCAACGCACACCCCCCTGACTACTGCCCACACCATATCTGCGGCTAGAAAGTATGTATAATTCTTTTCTAATATATTTAATTAATGGCGTCAAAAAGGGTAGCATATATAAATAACCTTGCAAGTATGTGAATTATCCCAAGTTCCTCTCCGCAATACACACACACACTACTCTTGGCTCTAACCAGTTTTCATATCTAATTATAGGCCTAACTACGTACTCTAGCACGTACTTCAAATTCGTGTTTTATATATACACACATTTCCAATTTCGACAATGGAGTGGTCTCCTCAAGACGCCATGAAAGCTTACCTTCACACTCTTCATCTGGTACTATATATATATATATATATATATCTATATATAAATTATCCTTACATGCGTGCATCATCTATTACTTTATTTGTTAATGCTGATCTCTCTAACTTCATAACTTGTCCTCCATTTTACATATAGCATGTTAGTGTTTTCTGTATATTTCAATACTTAATTTTCCCATATTAATCTACTAATAATATTGAGTGACGTACGGGCTTGATTTAAAAAAAAAAAAAAAAGTTTCTAAGCAGCTACCAATCTGAATGTATAGGATTTTCTTTGATATTGGTAGTTCACTCTGTACCTTTTTTTTTTTTTTTTTTTTTTTCATAAAAGAAGATTAAATAAAGGCCAAATATTGGGTTTCTTTTCTTTTTTTTTTTTTTTTTTTTGTTATATATAATTAACGATATATCCAGCGCAAGGCTGATCGAAATGAACAAGAATCCACAGAGCTGATAGAGCCACGGTGCACGGAGTTCGTGTCCGCTTTAGCAGCCGGAAAGCGGGCAAGACTGATGGTGGAGGTCACGGCTGAAGGCATAACGCCGCTGACGATTGCGCTGGCGGCCGCCGCGAAGCAGACCGGAGGCCGGCTCGTGTGCCTTATTATTCTCCACCAAAAATGCGAACATGTCAGCATTAATGCAAGACAAACGGAATCAGATCACAACAGTAGTACTACTAGTCGTCAGCTGATAAGGAATTATGATCATGATCTTGAAGACGTGGTTGAGGTAGAGTACAGTTGTGGTAACCCTAGTGAAGTCATTGAAAAGTATACGTGTGTTGACTTTGCGGTTATTGACTGTAAACTCGAGGATCACCTAAACTTGTGCAAAATTTTGAATCTGAACCCAAGTGGGTCGACGGTCGTCGCTAACAATGTTGGACCAAGACTAGTAGGATCCGGAGATCAGAGACTATTCAATCCTTTTGTCGGAGTTTTGAGATCTGCTGGGAATCATAATAAAAATAAGCAAGGAGTTGTTGAGTCTCATGTCGTTCTTCCCATTGGAGAAGGATTAGAGTTATCCAGATCATTTGACTCCAATAATAATATTGATATTAAGTGTAATAAGTCTCCAAAGATCAGCAGGAGATTCAAGAGATTTCTTGTCACCTTTGAAAATTGAGATAATAAATATTATTGATTTGAATATGGCATCATTTGTTGTATTTAAATAATTGGATAATGTATATTGATAAGGGAAATTAAAAAAAAAAATCTCATAAATTTGATCGGCCAAAGCCTAAAGGTTGACTGTTGTTCTTATTTTTTTTGGAAAATTTATCAGTTAATCAATGATCACAATGATCACACTAATATAGATTCTTGTGATTAATATATTTTTGTTCATTTACTTTGACTCTCATTTCATAAAAACAAATGAAAACATTCTCAGATTTTGATTTCGAACTTAAAAAATATTATATCCAAATCCTTCCCTCTTAATTCACGCCCCCAACAAAGTTTAAAGTCAGAAGTTTTATCCGTTCAAAGCTCTTTTTTTTTTTTTTGGTTTTTATTAAAAGCACAAGATAATGCTTATATTTTTCTATATTTCTAAAGTGAGGAGAACACAAATGATGTGTAAAGGAAATGTTTGATATATATTTCTGAGAATATTGAATATTGAAGTTTTCATACACACCTAATGAAAAGTTTAATCAACGCGAATAATGAATTGTTATAGCTTGATGGGTATTAACTAACCGTAGAATTTTGGTTTTGACTGGATTTTTTTAGAGCCAAAACTATGTCCTCACAGACAATACAAACACTTTTAAAAATAATTTGACAATGCGTTTAATAAATAAGAAGAAAAAATCTCCTTAATTTGATCATCGGCCAAAGCCTTAAGGGGTAGAATGTTGATCTTATCTTTTGAAAAATTTATTAGTTAATTAACAGTCATACTTAATGTAGATGATTCAAAACGATATATATATATATATATATATTATTTTCTTTGACTCTCATTTGTTAAAAAAAAAAAAATGATAATACTCTCAGATTTCACATTTGTGGTATTCTACCTAAATTCCTCCACTCTTATAATTCACAGAATTAGCCCCCAACAAGATTAAAAGTCAATGTATCGCAGGGGAGTGTCCCGCTTTGTTATTAAGCTTGATATTTCAAAATTTTAAACAGTTCAAAAGGTTACTTTTGGTTATCATTAAAAACACAAGATAATACTTTTGATTTTGTTATCTCTACAGTGCAAAGAAAATGAATGATATTTAAAGGAAATGATTGAGATATTTATGAGAATATTGAAGTTCACTAATATACAAGTGTTCCACACATACCTAACGAAAATTTTAATCAACGCGAACAATGGCATTTCTCTTGATGAATGTCAACATTGTTTATTGTAGCTTGATGTTACACCTATAGTTGTAGTAATTGACAGTAGACTATTGGTTTTTAGTGGATGTTTTTTCAAAGCCAAAACTATTTTCTGAAGATTATTTATATGCTTGTAATAATAGTTATAAACAAACATATGTGACCTTTAAGGCTTAACCATAAAATGCATACATTTATAGAATACAATTGTTTGGCAGCCAATAATATAGTTCTAGTCTAGCAAAAAATCCTTTGAGAAATCAAAATTATTGATCAAATCAGAGAGCTGGTAAAATTGGTCCGCATGATCATGAAAATCTCCCCAAAAGTCCCACGAGATGCCCTCATCACGACCATGATCATGGTCGGCTACATTTTCGGTCATGTTTGGTGTGAAATTAAGGCCCCCAGTAATATCATCACGCGTCATGACGCTCTCAGTAACCAAGCTGTTTCTACTGCAAGTACTGATTAGATGTTCGTTATTAATCATCATGTCATCATGATCTCGAGAACTACTAGTAATCGAATCACTTTTTTCGATCCCATTTTCACCTCGTTTAGGAGCTGCTTGTGCCTCCTCCTTCTTCTTCTTCGTCAAGATCGTGTTCCAATAGTTCTTTATCTCATTATCTGTCCTTCCTGGTAGCCTTCCGGCTATTAAAGACCATCTGCAAATATTCAGCAAATTTAATAACTACAAATAGGGGGGGGAAAAGCTTATTTAATTAGAAACTTAGCAAGTTAAATTCACTTTGAAAAGATAAACAACATTCCTTACAAGGAGAAATTATAAAAATACCTGTTGCCTATGAGTTTGTGAAGCCTGATGATAAGATCTTCTTCCTGATCGGATATGTTTCCCCTCTTGATATCAGGCCTCAAATAGTTCATCCACCGAAGCCTACAACTCTTACCACTTCTCATAAGGCCTGCAATTAATAAAATCAATCAACATGTTAAATATTATAACTAAACAAATCCATTATTTCCCGAGTACGTACTGTTTAGTTTTGACCGTCAGATTATATATAACTAAAATCGGGAGGTGGGGGGGAAGAAGATGAATACATAACGGTTTACAACTGTAAAATAACCTGTTTGTTTGGCAACTTTAGTCCAACGTCCTTCGCCGTGAAAGTTGATGTAATTAATGAGAATTCGGTCTTCCTTTGCAGACCAAGGAACTCCTTTACTCCCCGTTTTGAATTTGATGATCTCCTCTGAGCTTGGTTTAGAAGGACTTCTACCCATCTCTCTATTGTGTCATATTACACCTACATCCCCTAACAACTACCACTTATATAGCACATATATATATATATATATCTATATAAATATATATGGTTAATTAAGTAATACCATATGCTGTAGCTTTATTTGGAAAATGGATGTGTCATTTTCAATTTAGTTGGATATATTCTGTCTTATATAGATGCACGTCTTTTGAATAAGATAATGTTATTAAGAAAAACCTGCACGAAAAACCAAATTTCGAAAGTACCAGTCAAATGGATCAGCCCCACGTTTTTTTCCTTCTTTTGACAAATTTCGGCAGCATGGTATTTACGAAATAACTTAGCTTTCATACACACCATAACGTTAGGGTACACCAAGCAAAATGAATTCAATTTTTATTCTTTAGGTTAATCTTGGGCTAATCTTAAAAATGTCACTGAACTCTGTACTAAATATCATTTTAGTTCCTGACGATTAATACGTTAAACTTCTTTAAAATAACTCCAATCTATCTTTGATATGTCAAAGTTTTTTTTTTTTTTTTTTTTTATATTAATCTTTATGTCAACTAACTCTTAAAAAAGACGGAAAATAGTACTTAATTAAATCTTGGGTGGTGCGTAGTGAGATTAATTAATTCGGTTTGCAAATACTCTTAGATCTATATAGGACATTAATATTACATATATTTGGGTAACCAAGAATACAATATGAATAGAATTGAAAATCAAAACCCTTTTTCAAACAGTTGGACTCACCTTTAATGCCGCTCAATTGTCTCTCTCTCTTTCTTTTTTTTTTTTAAGGTTTAGATTGTAACGCAAAATTTATGAAGGTCGACTAATTTTGTCACACCAAGATATACATACATACATATATTTATATATATATATATATCGGATTTAGTTTTATGACGTCTTCAGATATTTGGTGCGAACTTCATGATTACTGTTGGGATTAATGTATAGTCTTTTTTTTTCCCCTTCTCTTGATCTTTGCATGATACAAATTTTTCAACAGTACTATGAAAGAAATAATCAATTAAAAGAGCAGGTCATTTGAGTCTAGATTCCCAGAATCACTTTCATTAGAGATTAAGCTATTTTTAATTAGTAAAACAGAGTTTTTTTTTATTTTTTTTATTTTTTTAAGGTGGCAACGATGTACCTTGTTAAACTATGGTGTCACTTGACAATGCCATAATGTAAAGGGGGCGAAAAAATCAATGACAAAATAAAAAAAGAAAAAGAAAAAAGTAAACAAGAGTGTAAACAAACTTTAGTATGAAACTTTGAATATAAAGGGAAAAGATAAAGAGAGCTTAGGAACCAAATGAAGTTAATACTTACGTCATTTCTAATATGAAAAACATTCATCTCATGTCTTTTCTTTTATCCTTTTTCTTTTGCCATTATGTATTTTATTATATATTTGATAAACATGCCATTAAAAAATGAAATATTATTCGTCTGGGTCATAGGATAGCCAGCTAAGTCTTTGAAAAGATAGCCCAAAAACGCATCAAACCCTCTTTTGAAGTGGGGAAAGTCAAAGAACTCGGCCGGATCAACTTGTCAGGCATCCAAAATTCCCAACCCTCTACGATATTACAGTACATCCAGCCTTCTCCACTAGTTGTTCCATGCTTCCAGTTCCAAAGTAAATTACATGACAAAAATTGAACGGTTTAATAGTTGGAAAAGAGGTTGATTTTTCCGATCTTAATTTTTTTTTTCATTTTTTACGGTTGTGGGATTTATTAATTACTCTCACTTATTTAAAAACAAATGAAAATTTGAACCACAAACCTCCTACTTAAACCCCCCTTTTTCCCTCGTCTTGTTGGGTTTTATAGTTTAAGTACTCTATTTGTGAAGTAAAATATATATATATATTTTTTAAATTTGAACGAGGAATGATTCGAACTCTATATCTTTTAGTAGAGTCAAATATAATATTATCGCTAAATTATATTTGTAACTATAAAAATATAACTAATTAAGCTCAGAAATATATATAAATTTAAATTTAATAGAAAGTTAATAAAGATTACACTGTACATAATATATGTAGAGGGTTTTTTTTTTTAATTTTTAAAATTCTCCATTTTTTTGGGGTAGTTTCCAGCTATTCTTTTCTCAAGATATTTGTGTCCCCTTCAAAAAAAGAGAGGAAAAGAGAGAGAGAGAGAGAGAGATTTATGTGGTTGTGCCCGCTTCTAGACAGAGAGCGCGAGAAAATACTTGTTTCCTGTTCTAGACATTATTATAAATTCCACGCGAACGCTTGCTAAGCAGTTTCCTGTGAAGAAGTTTTTATGTTCAACTTCTGGAAAATCTGTTGTTGAGTTGACCTTAGAAAAGTCTTGGTCAGAATGATAGAGACAGAGACAGAGACAGAGACAGCGACAGCGAGAGAGAGAGAGAAACAGAGCAACATGGACGGACCAAGAAGACTTTTTTCACCAACTCATTTCACAGATTGTTGAATTAATCAAACCTTTTTTGCTAAATGTTGAATTGATCAAACTTGTTCCATTGATTATCTGCTTCTTATCATCTAGGAACAAACAAAAAAAAAAAAAAAAACTTTTAAATGTCCAACAAACTGAATTTATCAAAGTTAAAAACTTCAATTTTGATAATTAAAAAAATTACGATAATTATGCACACGATATTAAAAATGCGAATATAGTTTGTTTCTTAGCCAAGTAATTTGGTTAGAAACATGGTTGAAAAACAAAACGAAAATTTGTTCCCTTATCTCTTCTTGAAGACTCCTAAAAGTTGATGGTGAAGAAAGTTTAAGAACTGTACTTGAAGGAAAATAAAAATAAAAATTAAGGACTAGCAGATGATGGCGAAGGTGAAACCGGTTTCGTTATTTTTCATGAGCTGGAAAATGAGACAGCGATACATGTTTATGAAACTTCAAGATTCATATTTTTTCCCCCTACCTTATTATAACTTGCTTGTTGGTAAAGTTTTCATCACCGAATTTTTCAAGGAGATTTCATATAGAAAAAGGATGCTAATTTTCTTAGTAATTAAGCTAATTGAGTTTTCAACCATGAAAGCCAATTAACCAAGGAGACAAAAGAGTGACACTAATTTTGCTAGTTGGTTGAAAATTAGTGTATTGGTTGAAAATGATCCAACGTGAAAGCTAATTATGCTAATTTTCTTATTAATAAAAAGCTAATTGAGTTTTCAACCAACGTGACTTTTCAATTAATGTGTTCTTGACATTGCAATGAGCTACTAATGGTAGGGTAATGGAGGCTAATGGACAAAATATTGCAATGTAAAATGACAGTTACATTATAAACTTTGAAAGCGATACATTTACATAAGCTATACATCAGGTAATTAAAAAAAAAAAATCCATTATTTTTTGAAGATCAGAGGAAGAACTACTTTTTTAGATCTTCTCATCCCAAAAATGTCACTGACATTATATGTTCATCCTGTCGAGTGATCGTAAGGCTACTCGGTTTTCTTTACAAGAGACTGTTTTCGCCGGCTAAGTACAAGACAATCTACAAGAGTAGTGTACCTATAATTCTGTTCATAGATAAGCACATCTGACCAGTAGGAATCCACCTGTAATAACTGATTCTAAATCTGTCGCATATGCCCTTTTTCCTAATCAATGAAATCACCCAGGCCCTATTCCGTAGGGAGGAAAAGCGGAAGGAAAGATGGCGATCAGAGGATTAGTGACCGGATTTTAACACTTCCGGTTGTTTGGTAGGAGGGATTAGAGGAGGGAATACAAAGGAATTCGCCTCGATCTTTTCAATTTTGAAAAGAGTTAGAGCAAATCCTCTTTTCCCACCAACGTTACATAATTTTCCTTCCTCACATAATGTTTTCTTTCCCTCTTACCGAACAACAGCCTAGACCTTTCCGTCGGAAGAAGGAAGGTTTGTGTCGACTTTCACCGCCTTTGGAGATGACGCGGTACTCGCTGAATTGGTGCCTTTGGAGGGAGAAGAGTGAGGAGAAGGAAGCATCTTGGGCAGCATCTGTTCCCAGTAATCCTTAGGCAACCTTGACGCTTCCGAAATAAGAACCAAGGCAAGAATTAGTGTCAAGAACAAGCACTTGTGCCTCCAAGAAACTAACATTTTGATTGACGTTGATGCTAATAACCTGACTCGAAAGAATTTGCGCTGCGATTTGACTCCTTTTAACTTTCGGAGAAAGCAGCTTTTAGAGGAGTCTGGGGGCAGCAGACATGTTGAGTAATGTAAGGAGGCTGCCAACTTGTGTGCTTGAGGAAAGGTGCTTCAATGGCAGACAATCTTGTATTTTTGATAATACTAAATTTGTGAGGCAGCTCACTTTGTTATTCTCACTGTCTACCAAAACTATAATCTGTTTTGTTCCCCAAAAAAGTGAGGATATTGGAGGAGTTTAATATTCTCACTGGACCCAGTTTGGTTTTTGCTGAGTCTAATTTGTTGAAGTGTTGTAGGTCTGGTAAGATGTCCTTGTTGTCAGAGTTGTTTAAAGTGATTTAATTAGAACATTTTCGCACCTAAAATCTTTTATTGATCCTAAGAAGTTTAATAAACTTTCCCATGTGATATTCAATCATCAAGTTTGTGTATATATATACATGTATGACATGAACAACGAACGTCCATTCATGCAATTTTTTTCTCTCTTTTTTTTTTTTTTTTTTTTACTAGGATCCATTCATGCAATGCATTAATGCGGATATATTTACACATTTGTACACATAGATAAGTTACTCGGACACACAAATAGTACAAGCAAGTTCCACATGCAGATCGGTCATAAAAGCTTTTAAAATCAGGTAACATTATAGTTTCAAAACGGATTCCACAATAATCCTATCCAGATAATTACTTATTGTTAAGAGTTTTGTAAGCACCTATATATATATATATAAAACGATCGTTTCACCCCATAAATGTGAGACTCATCTTAAAAGCTATCAAATTTTATTTTTTATTAGCAAAGAAAAATAAAACAAACGTAACTTACTAGCAAATCGATTATAAGGATTTTTGATGAAATATATAAATGTAATATTGATCACCCTTAATTTGATAATATTACATATCCAGGTGTGAGTGACTAGTTTCTTCTACATATACACATTAAAATTATATATATATATACATATATATACTGCTGAAAATAATGCAGAATACATCATTAGGAAGAAATGAATTTCAATGAAGCATATGACACAAATCAAATTCTCTTGAAAAGGAATGATGATAATCAGTAATGGCCCCTGAGCCTATTATTCGGCGGGGGCAGCTAGGGAGGAACACCTAATTCCAAACCACAGCATTATTATTGTTGTGGTACTTCAATCATGCACACATGAGGAAGACTTTGCCCTTTTTTTGGTTTATTTTCATTTGGCTAATTAAGAAACCAAACAAAGGTTGTAATAGTTTTTTGTAAAATAGGAGTCCCAAAGAAGCATCTTGACACTTTTGTATGCTATTTTGCAGACAAAGAAGATTTGCTTTTACAACCAAAAAAAAATGATAATGATTACCAGAGGTGTCAGGTGAGAGGTTTGAGAGTGTAAATTATATATATATATATTGGTGAATGAGATTATAAGTTATATATAACATAGTATATTACAAGGCCTAGTGACCAGGGCACTGACTTCCATGCTAAGATGTGGGGCAACCCAGACACAGTCGAGATTAGTGAGATAAGCAACCAAAACCATTATCTCTCTTTTCTTGGGGGGGGGGGGGGGGGGGGGGGGGGGGGACATTATCTCTCAACGACAAAAATATATAATATATGGTAAGATACACTCTTTTTCTGGCCGTTATACTGGTTTTTTTTTTTTTTTTTTACCCTTACTGTTACTATAGCAATTAATTGATTTTATTTGATATTTTGTCATAATTATCTTTTATATTAATAACTGTCAAATAGTGTCATATTACACTGACAAGTTTACTTATCAGGACTAAGAAATGAGAACAAAGAATAGGAATCAATTTATTGTTTACTTGCTTTTTTTTTTTTCCTTAGAATGAGAGTGAAAATAGTGATTCCTTAGAGGATGAGAGTGAAATCACATAGTTTTTTTTTTTTTTTTTACCCTTACTGTTATTAGCAATTAATTGATTTTATTTGATATTTTGTCATAATTATCTTTTATATTAATAACTGTCAATAGTTCATATTACACTGAAAGTTTACTTATCAGACTAAGAAATGAAACAAAGAATGAAATTTATTGTTTACTTGCTTTTTTTTTTTTCCTTAATCACATATCAATCACATATCCCTCTTCCGAATTGTGATTATCATTCTTATTATTAACATTAAATTACCATTTATCTTTAGTTTACTTACAAAATATTATATTAAAAAATAATAACCTATATTAATTATTTTTATTAACTTAATATTATATAGCTATTCTAATTACTATTAAATTTATTAGTGTAAATAAAGAACTTTTTTTTAATCAAAATATATTATTATGTTTTTATTTTTATATTTTTTATACTTAACTTATTTTAATTCATTTTTTTTTTACTCTTTTTGATTTTGTAAAACAAAAAATTACAGAATTTAATTTTATTGCCTTAATATCATAATGATTATTTTACTTTAGATTAATAGAATGATAATAAATAAAAAAATTAATCTTTTTTTAATTTTTGAAAACACAATAAATAAAGAGGTATATAAGTAAATTTATAACAATTCATTCTGATTCTAGATTCAACTAAACGCATGAATATGATTTGTAGTGACTCCGATTCTGAATCCTAAAACC
This sequence comes from Ficus microcarpa, assembly GCA_025413485.1. Classification (NCBI taxonomy): domain Eukaryota; kingdom Viridiplantae; phylum Streptophyta; class Magnoliopsida; order Rosales; family Moraceae; genus Ficus; species Ficus microcarpa. The sequence goes on along the minus strand of CM046383.1, from coordinate 5,025,521 downwards.
AAGTAAACGATTTATTCGGGCTCCAAATTCTCACTCTGAATCTACTTACTCCGATTAATGCCCACGCCGATTACGAATAAGTAAACACACCTATAATCTTACATAAAATTATAAATAAGTCAACTAATTATTAAAAATTGTTTATTAAAATTATTATAATTGTTGGATTTGTCCAGCTGCTGCTGAATAGGAGAGTATAGTTCGTGTATTGTTTTATAAAGTCTATGATTTAGGCTATTAGATTTTGTTAAATTCAGTTAAATTATTTCTGTAATTGAAAAAAATAATAACTTTTGTTTAGTTTCCTATTTGTTTTAAACATTTTAGTTAGAATTTACTTTAACTTTTCCAAAAAAACTATTTCAAACGTACTATTATTTGGTCAATTTCTATTCTTGTGTTTTTACTACTGTATAAATTAGATTAGTGACTGTAGTTTCCATTTAAAGTTAGTTGATGAATGAATATAGAGATTCACTCTTTTTTTTTTTTTTTCAATTGAGTTCTTCTTTATCTCTACAATTCTTTATTACTTCTTCTTTGGTCTCTCTCTTTTTTTTTTTTTTTTTAAATCTCTTCTATGATTTTGATATAATTTAACAAATCAGAACGGCACACGATATTCATAACTTTTTTTTTTTTTGGATAACCACAAATTCTCCACCCTATTCAACTCATATGGGGTAGTCCGAACTCTGAGCTTTTAGAAACTCCATGATAAGAAATGCTCTGACCTTAGTCTGAATATAGAAGTATAGCCATGAATCAAAGAAGGGGAAAGAAAGTGGCCGTTGTATTATAAAAATTGGAACACATGTGCGGCTGAGAAATATATATATATATATATATATATATATATATATATATAAAGAGAGAGAAGAAAAAGAAAAGAAGAAAGTCGGAAGAGTGTCGGATGAAAGATTACGCTTTTTAATTCTATTTTGATGAGGAGGAGTTCATTTGGGACAAGAGGAGTAGGAAGGAGGTGGACATTGCACTTTTTTCTCAAAGTGGTTGGTAGGGTCCTTGATTTAATTAATTTTTCTCGCTCAAAGTGCTCTCTTTGTCTCCCTTAGTAATTTATTTAATTGGTCTTTATTTTTATTTTTATTTTCTCTAAAGATATTATATAATATATAATATGAGCTACTCCACATACATATATGTCGCCAATATTGCATGCACATATAACTATATTTCGTAACCCATATAACTTCAAAGAGTCATATTTGCCTTACTCTTAAAAACAATGCAAGCTAATATATCATGGAATGATCATCTACATTGATCGAAAGCATGCTGCTAAAAGAAACGCTTCTAGAGTTAAAAAGCTCTAATCTTGGAAGATTCTAGCGTTTCCACCCATTACTTTTTTAGGTTTTATTTAATCGTGATTGTAGAATTTCAATCAAATAATGCATATGGTATATGAAGTTGAATATCGTCATAATTTTTTCTTTTTTTTTTTATATCAAGTAAGGCACACCGATTGGGTACTTTTTTCTTCTTTTATTTTTTATTTTTTGTTTTTTATTTTTTGTTATCCTTCATAGAATTTTCCACTAAGCTTGGGCCCTAGATTAAGAGTGCGCCAAACATCCATAAAACTCAAGCCTCTATTACCTTTGACGTTCAATAACATAAAATTATTTATTCTATTTTGTATTTTGTGGATAATTTTATTTGAATAATTAAAAAAAAAAAAGAGTGTTGTTAATGGGAATTAGTGACTTAAGTATAAACATTAGACACACAAAAAAGACAGCAAAATGATGTACGACATGTCGTTTGTCATCTGCAAAACGACGTGAGGCTATTTTAGATGTCGTTAACCTAGAATTGTCGTTTCTACTTTTAACTAAGAGTGAATCCAAGAGAAAAGAAAATTAGTAACGATATCCCATGCAAAAATGTTAAAAAGAAAAAAAAAAAAAAGGATATATTTTACACAACATCGTATGCTTATGAACGACAAGTAGTATAGAGACATTATATATTTAGATGTCGTTGATTAAGTACTTGTCGTTTTAGCCCCCATTTAATTTTTATGGTTTTCAATAAAACATGTTGTTTTTTCTTCATTAAAAAAATAAGAAAAATGTCATCTTAAGATTCAGGAAAACAAACATGCCGTTTTTAGGTTGTCGTTTCTCCAGGAGTCGTTGACGTTTTGATTTGGATGCAGAAGATGATACAGGATATATATACATATATATATATATATATATATGTTGTTCATACTTCATGGTTCATCCTAGTTAAAGGGGGTCGTTTTGCCTCTCATCAAGATGACATGTCGTTTTCTGGTCCGAACAACGTAAAGGAAACAAGAAGTTTTATGTAACAACCTCAATAAGTTTCTCCTAATATTACAGGTATCAAAAATTAAAATCGAAGTCAAAAAGAAAAAAGTGTGAAAGGGGAATGACATAGAGATCTGAATTTCAGTGAACAAACAAAATTTGTACACTTCCCAATAACGTATTTGATATTATTTTTGTCTTATATTTGTGTATATATATTTATATATTTATATAAATACAAGAAAATTTCATGGCTAAATTCCTTTAGTTGATCAGGAAAATTTATTCTGCATAGGAGCTTCTTCATAAATAGTAAACTGCATCTAATTTCATATATATATATATATATATATATATATCAAATAAACCAGCCAAGAGTATAAAATATTGCATCATTATGATTAAGTCAAAGCCAGAGCTAACAAAATAAGAGCCCTATGAAAGCCTCTTTGAGGACAGAGATAATGAAAGAAGCCATGCTTATGCAATGGCTGAAAAAATGGTTTGCGTCTGTTTCGGACGCCACAATGTCTTCTGAACACAAAGCAAACCTTCCTTGTCATTTGAAAAGACCAATCTGATATTCCACTTGAGAGACTTGGCCATGCTCTCCACCTCGTTTATGGTTTCGACATCATCTCGCACGATCAGCTTTCCCTCTGGCCTTAGAATCCTATCAACTTCAGCAATCACGCCCCTCAACCCGCACCTGATTCGATTTAGTACCATAACCAAACACAATCACAAGATTCACTCAGGATATTACTTGTTTTGCATCAAACACTGCACATCAAGCATTTTTGACGACCAAAAACTACAACTACCATTAATATAAACATACCTTTTTTTAATAAGTGAGAAGAGGTGATCTGCGTGGAGAAGATCGTAAGTTCTTGGGTAGGTACTGAAGGATTCACACCAATCATGATATATCCCGATTAAACCACGCTCATATATTATTGGAAGCGTGTCTGGAGAATCAATTGGAACTACATTCATAACCCACAATTTCAAGTCTTTCAGTGCAGCAGCAAACCTGAAAAGCAAAAGTTATTGAGGACAAGAATCGGTCCTTAAGATGCATTTCATAGGGATTGAAATCTGGTCGAGTTCATTTCCTATTTTACTATAGATTTTCTTGATTTTTATTTTTTTGGAATGAAATAAAATAGGAATTGAGGATTTCACTGCAAATATCAAAATGAAAACTTATAGTAATTGGCAACAAATCCGAACTTTGCAAGAAAATTGAGTGATCATTGAAAGGAACATAGCTTACCCTCCATATACAGCTTTCATGTCCATGACATTCCTCACAGAAGACCAGCTGATCCCCATCCCTTCCAAGTACGACTCGGAAACTACTTTTTTCCAGCGCTTGTAGTCTGCACCAAACTCTTCCGGGGCAGATTTGCCATAGACTCCAACCTGAGACTTTAACCAGTAAGGAGGTTTCTCCAACCTCGAAGGCCATTGTGCAGGCCAATGAGACCCTCGCTCAGATGCGTCCTCTGGCACTTTGTGCATGCATGCCTCTAGTGGTACATTCCTGGTGAAACGTTGTAAAGCCACTTAAGATTGGAAGTATTATTGCACAACTTTATACAAAGAAAAAATAGTCCCACTTTGATATGTCCACTGCATGACAGAAAATGGCTAGAAAAGCATGAATGAAAGTACCAGGCTGCATTTGGATCATCAGAGTCACTGCAGAGCGGGGGTTCGTTCTCTGGTCTATTAGAGTAGCACTCGTTGGAGGTCGGTTTTCTGAATATTGCTGCAGCCACTTCATTGAGTTTGTCCCTGTTAACCTCCACCAGATCCCAGCACATTGATTTTGTTAATTTAGACATGGCTGCCATCAAGTACCACGGCACAGCGAGAAAGAGAGTACGTTAAACAAACCAATATATAAGGAAAGCCTAATCTCTCTACTTAGATAAAGAAAAATATGAGCTAAATCAAATCCACCTTTCCAAATGTCAACATCCTCCGGAAGTGATTGATAAACCGGAGTAGCGGACCAAACAAAGTAACCACCTGGTCTCAAGACGCGATCCAATTCTAGTAGAAGTTTCCCACCTGCATTGTTAATCCAACTCGTATCTTTTAGGCTACAAAAGATTCTTGAAACAAAGGGATAATAGGAGTTCTTTGGGTTTGCAAATATTACCTTCAATGTGCCAAGGAACCCTACATCGAGCGCAGTGGACAATGTCAAAGACAGCACCAGGGAAGGGTAGTCTCTTGGTGCCCATAACAGCTGATATAGCAGGGATTCCCCGTTCGAGTGCAAATTGCACTTGCGCTTCATGCTCATCTTTGGGGGCCAACGAAACCGCAAGAACATCTCTCTCAAATAGGTACCCTCCAAAGCTGGCCACCCCACACCCGACATCCAAAATCACACGGCTTCTTTTTCCCCATGCGATATCAGGAAGAGTCTGCATCACAGCCAACACAAAACGTCCATTTTACGTCTCTACTAAAAATTTGACCAACAAGCAAGTAACAGAACAAGATGTTACGTTACTGCAGAGCAAAAGTAAACAATGAGATTGCTAAAACATCAGAACAATGAAGAAAAAAAAAAAAAACCCGAGATAAAGATATGGAGATGGGGGTTTCGGGATCTTGGACTGAGTTGGTAAAGACAGCTAAACCAAAAGAGAAAAAGCAAAGCAGTGTCTAAACCATCCGGAAATAACAAGACCTGTGTAACTAAACTAACAAGGACTCGACGTTGGAAGGGATTCAGATGGCAACCAAATTAACATATTTTTTTATCGCGTATTCTAGGTTTGTACTCTGTGAATCCAATTTGGTTTTGTTGAAAACTGTAGTTTTGGGTTCCTTCTTACTTTTATCTTTGAATAAATTTCAGTGGAGACGCATTGCCTTTCTCCCAATCTTGCACACACAATAAACAGAGAAATGACAAGGACTTACATTTTGAATGAAATCAATGTAGTGGAGAGCTCCCTTCTTAAACTGGGTTCCACCTCCGGGAAAAGTAAGGAATTCACCACTTGCTTTAACCCAATTCTGGTGGCCCTTAACCTTTGCAAGCTTGATGTGAGGAACATTATTGTACCATATCTGCATCAACAAATTCACCACAAAAACGATAAAATACAATCTCACGCAAAACCGCAACTGTCTTTCCCTACATTTACTACACAAATTGACCTACCTTGTCCCTGCTTGTAGGCCACTCGACCGGTCGTTTATACCCCTCGGGCAAAGGAACTAGACATGTGGGAGGCTCATCAGGGCAGTGCCTCTCTCTATGTTCATAGTGCTTTGTACTTGGAAGATTTCTGATAGCTTCCCAGTTGTCCAAACAAGGGATGTAGTCTGGTCCCGCCGTAACATTACATAGCTTCCAAGAACCGCCATTTTTGCTATAGGACGTAACTGAATCATGTTGTAATCTTTTCTCATTCTGTGACTCCACAGCTTGAGTTGACCATCCCCCATTCTCAACTTTGGTTTCCTCCAAAAGTTCCAAAGGCTCGTTGTCTCCTTTCGCCTTGTTTTCTTCCGTATTTTCATGGGAATCAATCTCCTTCTCTTGAGTTTGCTCTACATTCTCCTGATCAGCCTCACTAATCTGTTTTGTTTCGTCACCATTCTCCTCTCTGACCTCTTCCAATTCTGACCTCTCACTTTCATCCGTTTTCTCATCAGAATCTTTCGAAGATTCTACTTCCACTGATCTTGGAGTTTCTTCTTGACTTTCCTTGGATGTCTGAGACTCACCATCAGAAGAGTTTTCAAATTGCTTGGGATCTTTATTGGATACAACTTGTCGTTTCATCACATCGTTCAAAGCATCGTCGGATGCTAATTCTTCTTGATCCTGAACTGGGACTGTGGATGACATGAACACCCAAATCCCAACTAAACAAAATGCAACAAACACTACCACACTGATTGTTGAACAACAATTCGATGATTTCCTCCCTTCAACCCGGGAGTACTTCCCCAAAGCCATGATCTTTAAGCTAATTACTCACAAATCTGAAAAGGGTCAGTCAAGAAAAACTTAGATTTTCCATCCACAAAAAAACAATTGAAGAAACTATTTGATCACAAACTCAACTCTCTTCAGAACTTCACTTCACCATAAAAGACTAGTTAAAAAGTGGGGTTTTTTTTTTTTTTTCCTTTTCTTTTTTCCAATATTTTCTTATCCGGTACTTTCTCTAAGAATATCAGGAAAAAGGAACCTAAAAAACCAGATCCAAGGTTTGAAGGAAGAACTTTTCAGAATAAAAAGTTCGCATATTTGCTGCTATAAGTTCAAGTGTAAGTATTTTTAAAGTGCTACTACAGAGATCAAACATAGATACTAGAACTGATCAGAAACAATAAACAGAGAAAATCATAACACAACATCATGCATAGAAAAAACAAAAGGGAAAAGTGAAAAGAAAAATGAAAAATGAAAAACTTTCGTGGGATTTGCATGTTGAAGTGGAAAATCTGTATATGTATATACAGTAGCTAAGTACATACCTTCTTAGTTGGCTGAGACAATGCAAGACTTTTTATGAGCTAATTATGATTTTCCATTTCCTTTCTGTCTCCGAAGAAAAGCAAAGAACTCAGCAGGGGCTTTTTATAGAATAGCTTCTCTTAATTATTGTTTTTTAATTAACATGATTTTGTTTTGATAAATCATATTCTGGTAGAAACCATGAAACACTACTATTAACGGGGTGAGGCAGAGAGTGTGCGTGGTTTGTCTTTTTCTGCCCTTTTCTCAATGGTTCCCTACAGGCTTATAGTTAAAGTAAAGACGTGACACATGAGGGGAAAAAGAAAATTTAAAAAAAAAAAAAGTGAAAAGTGAAAAGTGAAAAGTGAAAGTAAAAAAACTGGGATTTTGAGGAGAAAATTGGAAGAAATTTTTCTGAGACAAGGTTAAAAAAAGTTATTTCATGGGGAATTAAATTATCAATTAATGTCAGCTGAGTATTAAGTATTACAATATACTAAATTAGGAATTTCCTATTATGGCTATTTGATAGGAAGGAAAAGAAACAAAAGTCCCTTTTTAATCATTCTTTTTTTTTTGGTGAAAAGTCTTTTATCGTTCTTTTGAGATGCAGAGATTTTTCAATAGGACACTTTGCCATTACTTACATGAATAGGCTTATTACCTATTTATCCTTATTTCTACACTAAACGGTATTTTTCAATTGAAAAACTAATTATTCATATAATCATTATTTTCTTCATATAATTAGCAATAAAATGAAAAAAAAGGAATCTTCTTTCTTTCATTCATATTTCCTGTTCTTTGAATATTTTTTTAATGTCTCCCTTTCTCTCTCTCTCTCTCTCTCTCTCTCTCTCTCTATGGTAAAAAGATAGGTTTCTTCAAATATTTAATGGATAAGAAGGAGATTAGTTGGGGAGGAAAATCCCATGATTTACCAAACTATGATAGTGAAAGATAAAAGAAGTCCATAAATCTGAATAATTGAATTTAATTGAATAAAGAAGAAGGCATTTGCTCATTTTTCACCCAAAAAGAGAATCAACAAACAGAGCACCGACACCCCACGAGCAGGAAATATCTTCTTTTGCATTGGTCCATTATGGCATTCACTTTAGGGTCAAGTATTTTAATAAATGTCCCCATGAGGTTGGCCCCTCACCCCCCAATATGAGCACCCATTGTTATTTACTTACTAAATATATGCATAATCAATCAAAATTCTTGTCAACAAGTCGGGTTTAATCGATGAATAAGGAGACATATCATGAAAAATATTATGATGAACATCATGAGTGTACACACATCAAAATTTTGTGAGTTCAGTGAAATTAAAATGATTATTTTGTTCCTATTTGTTTTACTTTTAATAACTTATATTTTACTTTCATTATGTATCATGAAGTTACTTTTTCATGGTGTTTCATTTTTCTTAATCATGTGTTGATTTATTTTTATTTTTTAGAAAAACAAATTAAAGTTATTTTTTGTTTCAAAATTTCCACTTTTTATAGCTAACAATTTGCATAAAACATAATTAATCCTAGCAATTCGAATTAGTTCGCATTAGAGAAGTCCGTTAAAATATAAGATTTTAATTAATCATGTTAACTCGATATATTTAGTCTAAACCCAATAATCCCGTGTTGGTTTTGATTCATGTTGAAATTATTGTTTAATAATCAACATTTTTAACGTGCTTGATCTACTTTCTAAAAGCCTATGATGATTAAACATGCCAACTAAGCCTTCAATTTCATTGATGACAACAGAATCATGAAAATCAAATTGTTGATTAACAAAGTTTTTTTTTTTTTTTTTTTTGCTAAATTAAAGAAGAGAATAGTGATGTCTTCACGCCCCTGAACCAGAGTCATTTTGAGAATCTACTAGTATCACGGGTGAAACAAAAGGAAGACCTAACTTATACTTTCTCATCTAACATTCAAGATGTTCGAAGTCACTAAACATGGACAATTGGATTCAATCCTTGGATCCACAGGTGGTGGTGAATGTTGATTAACAAAGCAGGTTAGTTATTTCAGTAAGTACCAATTAACAAGATTTGTTGAAACTACTATTTTGTTCCCCTTAAATTGAGTTCATAAAAACCATGTGGAGTAGCTGTTTTGTCGTAATAGGTGTGCGTCTCACAATCAATGCATTTTTTCTGTACCAATAAAGCAGAGAAGATGTGTAACTTTAATTGTTGTCAAATGGCCCATGTGAATTAGACCCATTTTGTCAATCATTTTGGCTCCCTCCAATCTCGATGATGCAATCATCATTAGATGTATAATATATATATTTTTGATGATTTGGTTTCATAAATTTGCTTGTTTCCCTATACTTCAACATCTTCTCTCGTAATTTAAAACATATATTTGTCTTAAAAAACCAAAATTTTATTATTATAATGTGTAAATTCAAACCAAAATTAGAATTATAATATCTATACATATATATAGAATATTCCAAAAATTTAGTGGTTAATTGTCTTAATAGAGTGTTGTTTTTGAAGAAAACCAAGAATCAATTTGAGAACGAGAGAAAACTAAGGTTTCTTATTCCAATCAATAAATTAAAATAATATATCAATAAAGGTTTATATAGGCTACTTGAAAATTTTATAAAAAAATAATAAAAATAATTTATCATTAACTACTAAAAAGAAAAAAAACTTAATAATAATAGAAAACAAGTAATAAAAAAATATAAAATTATATAATCTAACACCCCCCTCAAATTCACTATGCTGCTGTAAGTAGCATTGAGAGTTTGCCAAATAAAAATAGAAACGCGAAACAGAAAGCGCTTTGGTAAACATTACAGTAATTTGTAAGGAAGAAGAAATGAAAGGCAATGCAATGGTGTGAAGTTGATAGTGATGTTGAGTGACATAACAATCAATCCCAATATGTTTGGTCCACTCATAGAGCATTGAATTATGGGTAATCTAAATAGCACTCTGACTATCACAATATAAGGGAGCAGGTCGATGAAGAAAAACACCTACATCTACAAGCAACCGACGTAACCAAACTATCTCACAAGTAGTAGAAGTCATGACACGATATTCTGTTTCAATGGAAGATCGAGAAATAACGTCTTGCTTTTTACACTTCTAAGAAATAAGAGAGTCGCCCAAAAAATACAGAAACTAGTGGTGGACTTGCGATCTGTCAGATTACTGGCCCAATTAGCATCAGAGTAAGCACGTAGCTCTAAAGACGAAGTAATTGGAAGTAAAAGACTCTGAAACTGAGTGTCCTGAAGATACCTCAAAATGTAAAGAACTACAAGCGCAATGAACTGTAGTAGATGCAATGGCAAACTAGCTAACTATATGAATCGCATGTGCAACAACTAGTCAAGTGATAGTAATATAAATCAAGCTGCCGACAATAGTGCGGTATAAACTAGAATCCAGCAAAGGAAGACCATCAGAAAAAGAGTACTGAGCATTAGTCTCAAGAAGTGTATCAATAATCTTATTATCAGTAAGACGTGCACGCTCAAATATATTAATTATATACTTTGATTTAAAGAGAAGATAGCCTTTCGGAGAAGAGGTAACCTTAATGCCTAAAAAATAACGTAATGAGCTCAGATCTTTCATGACAAAACAACGAGCTAACTTAATTTTCAGTACTGCAATGCCATCAACATCATCACCAATAATAATTATATCACTAACATATAAAAATAGTAGAATACGACCTGCACCAGTATATCTGATAAACAAAGCTGAATTATGATGAGTAGATCGAAAGCCAAATGAAGTAATTACCAAAGAGAACTTCTCAAACTAGGCTCGAGGTGCCTGTTTGAGATCATAAAGGGCTTTTCTGAGCTGGTAGACTTCACCAAGTTGATGAGAAACATCGGGAGGAGGTACCATGTAAACTTTTTCATGAAGATACATAAATGCATTTTTAACATCCATCTGAAATATGTGCCACTGACGAATAGAGGCAACTGCAATGAAAGGGTGAACAATAGTCATTTTTTGCAACTAGGGTAAAAGTCTCTTTATAATCCATACCATACTCCTGAGATTAACATTTAGCAACAAGGTGAGCATTTTATCTTTCAATAAAACCATTAAACTTGATTTTGATTTTATAGACCCAATGAGACCAACTGCTCGTTTACCTGGTAGTAAAGGTATTAAGTCTCATGTATGTATCTGATGCAAAGCAGTAAGTTCCTCAACCATAGCATCATGCCAAAGTGGATTAAAAACAGCCTCTCTATAGGACAATGGCTCAGAAAGACGATGAATAAAAGCTCAAAAAGAAGTGAAAGAGCTAGAATAAACAGGGTAAGCAAAATCTTGTAGCTTAGTAAACTTACAAGAACGTGTAGAGTGACAAGGAGAATGAGGACGAGGAAGAGGAGCCGCAGTCTCAAGAGGTGATTAGGCAGCCATAGAAGAAGAAGGAGCAATAGTAGAAGTAAAAGCCAGAGTACTATAATTTGTTGAGCTATTAGTAAAAATTCTGTAAGAAACATTATCTAAAACTGGAAAAGGTGCTTGTGAAACAGTTATGGGACTGTGTCAATGTTAAAAGTGAAAGGATCAATATGTATGAGATCAGACTTGGACGCATTATGAGAATTAGCAGGGATAGAAAAGAATTATATATGTTCAAGAAGCACAACATGACAAGAGACAAAATTTTTGACTAACAAGATCAAAAACACAATATCCTTTTTGACCTGCACCATAACCTAAAAATACGCACATAACAAACTGTGATGATAATTTACTACGCTCAACATGAAGATGAAGGACAAAATAAATGGAACCAAAAACTCATAAGGAAGAATAATCAGGAGCATATCTATAAAACTTTTCAAATAGTGGCAGACCTGAATTGTAGGAGGTTGGAATCCTATTAATCATATGAGCAGCAATAAGAATTGCTTTTTCCAAAAATTCACTAAGAACACAGGCAGACAACGAAAGAGAATGAGCAGTTTCAACAAGATGCATATGTTTCCTTTCGGCAACACCGTTTTGTTCCAAGGTATTCGTACAACAAGTTTAGTGAATTGTTCCATTGTAAGCAAGTAAAATTAGAAAAATCATTAGAAGTATATTCTCCTCCTAAATCACAATGAACACAACCGAATGTTAAGTTTTTACAAAAACTCGGAAAGTATTGAAAATAGTAAGAAGATCATAACGATGCTTCATAAGATAAACCTAACATTATCGAATGCAGTCATCAATAAACGAAACATAATATTGCGACCCCCTTTGTGAGCACAGGAGATGGTCCCTACTCATTAGAATGAACGAGATCAAATGGTGCAAAAGAAAAGGAAAGATTTTTACAAAATGGTAAAGTAGAAAATTTTTCTAGTTTACAAGCACTTCAATTAGAAATATCCTGAGTTTTTAAATCACCTAATACTCTTGTAAAAGCTAAAAACTATAAACGAGACAATGAAACATGACCAAGACAAGAATGTCATAAATAAAAATTAGAAGACGAGCGACTTAGACGAAAAGATGACAAGTCTACACTAGAAGCTACAACTTCTGGTACTTTGAGCTCATCCAAAACATAGAGTCCCCATTGCCTACGGCCTTTCCCAATCAGCTTCTGAGATTACGGATCCTCCACATAGAAAATGGTAAAAAAACAAGTAACTTGACTTACACAATTGACTAACAGAGACAAGATTTAAAGTAAGACTAGGAATGTGATAAATATTAGAAAGAGACATATAAGTTGTGACAATCAAACCAACGTCTATTAATGGCATAGGAGTACCATCAGCAGTCATAACTGAAACAGATGAATTATAAGAAAAATAAACAAAATATGATAGATTAGGTTACATATGATGAGAAGCTATATAATCTAATACCCACAAGGAGGAAGATATACCTGAATGACTAGAGGATGACAAACCTATATAAGAAAAGGTAGACTTAGCTTGTGGCTATGTGGTAAGAAATTTCTGAAACTGCTCAAATATAAATGGATTTAATGACGGTACAACCATTGCAGGATTTGGATAAGGTGATTGTTTATCCACTGTTGATTATTAAATTTCGATGAAAGAGGAGGCAATAATCACTAAACAAGAAAAAACAATACTGCAATACGAAATCAAACAAAAAAAAAAAAACAATTAAGACGTGCAGAAGCGAGCAAATAAAAGCAAATAGCAATTGTACGGACGATCCAGGAAAAAACGATGCTCTTGTATAGATGGTAGTGACGCTCTTGTACGGACGACGATAGTGTATGGATGTTGTACAAGCTTGTACGAACACGATGAATGTGCGGTTGTACGAGAGTGTATGGACGGCAGTGCCCCCCCAGTAGAAATCGGTAAAAAATTAGATCAGTAAAAGCTTTTGTAAAAAACAAACATTCTTCAACAATATTAACAAAATCCATAAGATGGTGTCTCTAATACCATGTAGAAAACCAAGAACCAATTTAGGAACAAGAGAAAACTAAGGTTTCTTATTCCAATCAATGAATCAAAATAATAAGTCAAGAAAAGTTTATATAGACTAACTTGAAAAATATTTTAAAAAAAAATTAATCCACCCTTGATGCTGAAAAGAAGGAAACTTAATAATAATAGGAAATAAGTAATAAATAGATATAAAACTATATAATCTACCGGTTTTAAACCTCTAGGAGTTTTACAATATATATGGTCCTTTTAATCCCCCACAAAAACTGTAACTTTCGCTATTTCAATGTTTTATTTACAATTGTCTACAATCAAATTCACCGCATGTGATACAAAATTATTCTCATTTGTAATTAAAACGTTAAACATTAATTAAACGATTAGAAATTATAATTTTCTACAAGTAATGAAAAGAAACCGTTCTTATGTTAAAAAAAAAAAAAAAAAAAAAAACATATCAAAAGGCTTTCCAAAAGAGTTTTTAGATATGGTCTTTTTTTTTTCCCCTGCCTCTCAAAAAGAAATTTTTAGCAATGAAATGAAAAAATAAATAAATAAATGGAAGAATGAAGAGGGGCAATTTTGATGTGTTCATTGTCATGTGGATGTGTCATGTAGAGGGAAGACCACATCATCACCTTATCCACAAGTTATCAAAAACTGAATCTCATGATGACGTGTCACAAAGTTGGAGTCCCTGGCCAATCACCGATCAGTATTCTTTTTATTTATTTATTTTTTTAAGTCATAAAATTAAAAATTTTTTTTGTTAATGTGCGGTGCAAGAGAAATGACGAGGATTTTAGACTGAAGAAGGGAGGGTGGGGTCGGTGTGTGAAAGTCCACAGAACCAGAAACTTTGAACACCCAATTCTCCACTCATTGTGACTCTTTCTTTTCTCTCTCTCTCTCTCCTCTCATGGTTTCTCTCTCTCTGAGAAAAATGGTGAGAATTGAAGGATGAAGAAGAGGAGGAGGAGAAAGTAAAGTAGTAGTTAGTAGTATAGGAGAGGGTTATGCATCTTCCATGGCCTGCCATTGTTCTGTTATTTCTTCATCTTCGTCTTCATCATCATCTTATGGTGGTGGTGTTTTGCCTTCACTTGCAATGCAGATGAGGAACGTCAACATCATGAAGAGTAATCGTAGTAGTCCAAACTTTGTAATGTCCTCAAACTCTAAAAGGCCCAACTTTGTTCTTCTTTGTTCCTTCAACAGAGACTCTTACACAACCGTTGTTTCTGAGGTACCCACCATCACCACCAACACCAACATTTTCGTCTCCCACATTTGTGTTATTTTCCTGGCCTTCTGAGTTGACAAGTTAGAAATTGATAGAGTTTTATGAGATGGGTTATTATTTAATTTACTTGTTCTCTTTCTATTTGTTGGTATTATGTATAGTCTGTCAATTTTGATAAAAACTATAGTGTTGCGTCATATAATTGAGATGTTTTGTTTCTTTTTTATTTCTTTTAGACGACACTTTTTTGACATCATAGTTGACCATTTCAAATCCTTCCTACTTCAAGACTTGTGAGTGCTTTTTTTTTTTTTTTTTTTTTTTTTTTTTTTTTTTTTTGTGGTGGTAGTTATGGTTGAAAACATTTTAAGAGATGGCCAAGGATAATATTTAACTGTTTAATTTCCTATTGATTCTTTTCCCTAAATTATGATTGGCAGACATCATAGTTGGTTGACTACCATAACGTCTTCTTATTATATCATCTTAGATAGAAATGAGCATTTTCCATGCTGCCAAGTTTAAAAAGAAATGATGCTTTTTTGAAGCAGCTCAATGGTTGCCTCGTATTGTTAGGTAGTGTCGTATCGTATCAACTGGTTATGTACAACTTAGTAATGCAATATTGTCGTTCCTAGTAATGTTGTCGTTTTTTCTACTATGATGAATGAAGGCTGTTAGGCTGTTGGGTGCTCCAGCGAGATTTGAAGCTTCAAAGCTAAAAGTGGTACTGACAAGAGAGGTGGGTGTGAATAACAAGTATGCTGGAGTCATCCCAAGAACTTATATCTTGTCCCATTGTGACTTCACCGCTAACTTGACCTTAACTATCTCCCATGTCATCAACCTTGAGCAGGTATTTACATGTACATATATACATATACATATGTAGATATATATATATATATATTGCCTTTTTCAATTGTGTACTTTTATTGGAGATCACCATTTGACCCTAACAATTTTGCTATTTGGGATGGCTTTGCCATGACAGTTAAGAGGGTGGTACAGCAAGGATGATGTGGTTGCTGAGTGGAAAAAGGTGAATGGTGATATGTGTCTTCATGTCCATTGCTTTGTGAGCGGCCCGAATCTATTGTCAGAACTCGCTGCTGAGCTCAGATACCAAATATTCTCCAAAGAATTGCCTTTGGTAAGTGTGTCTTCTTGGTGTTGTGATTGCAGGCTTAGCCTAACGGGAATTCCACGTTTTGTTTTGATGTCAAGACCTTATGTTTAGATCATAATCATACCCCCTGCCTCTAGTTCTAAGAAAGAAGGGAAAAAAGGGGAAGTGATGCGCACACACACACACATATATATGCATATGCCAAAGAGAAACTAAGTAAGAAGGAAGAAAGGTATATATGTAACTTTTTGTGTGAAAAATAGAGAGAAAGGAAAGATCTCTCTTTTATTGTGTTTGATATGGATTCTTTCTTAGGAAGGATCAAAATTACAGTCTTGTAGAGTAATTTTAAATCTTTCTCGTGGCATAACATTTGTTCCAAATTACTCATTAAAACAGGTTCTGAAAGCCGTGCTTCATGGCGATTCAGCTCTACTCACAGAGCATCCTGAGCTACTGGATTCTTTGGTGAGGGTCTACTTCCATTCAAGCTTGCAAAAGTACAACAAGATGGAATGTTGGGGTCCTCTCAGGGATGCTATTGAGGTAATTATAATAATAATAATAATAATAATAATCACCTAAAAATTCAACATTTAGTTACTTTGTGAATTGACATTTTCTTTCTTCTTTTTTTTTTTTTTTTAAATTTTTCTGTTTCCTCTCAGGGAAGGCAAGAGGATAGAATCCAAAGGTTATTAACAACAAGTTCAGTTGGAAGCAGGAAATGGAAAGGCCCAAAAGCCATATTTCAAGCTCTTTTTGCCTTACTTCTTTAACCTCCATTATTCCACACATCACTGAAAATTGAAAACATAATAATTTGTATATCCATCTTTCTTTCTCTTTAAAAAGGCTCCACGACTGCAACACATGAAAAAAAAAAAAAAAAAAAAAAAAAAAGACACTTCCAGAGGCCATTTGTGAAAAGGAATATGAGGATATGGAGGAATTTTATTGGGAAATTTTTCAAAATCCAAAACAGCTCCTCTTTTAACAGGGATTGTTTCAGGAGACCATTTGATTCATTTTTTTCTCTTTCCCCTTTTTTCTTGATTGGAAATACATGTTATTAACTCTCGGCTCTTGTGAAACCAAGAGCACATTCTGGGATCTGTTGTTATTCATCAACTGTCAATGCTTCAATGAATGTCCTTTTCTGGTTGTTGTTTTGCATTCTATATATTTGTATATATATATAATATATATATTTTAACTTCAGAAAAGAAAAAAGGAATATAGCAAATCCAAAAGAGGCTTCCCTGCTATGGTAATGCACACCTGATTACACTTACTGTGCCAGTAATTAGTATTATGGCTGAGAAAACAGCAAAGCAACGTGTGTGTGTGTCATTTATGGACACAGTGTGTGTGTGTGTGTGTGTGTTTTTATATACAAGTGTCCTGTATGGACAGAGGGTGCTATTGTAATGCACATGAAGCTTGTGTGTGTGCACGCGCGCGCGTGTCTATATGTGTGTGTTTATGCGTTCGGGGATTTCTGAGGGCTTATCAAACTATAGTGCTTGCAATATCACGTTGGACGCCATTGAGATCCGAAAGCTAAAACAAAAATGTGAAAATCTCAATTCCAAACTCGGCTTTATTTTTTTTAAAAAAAAAAGTATAAGGAAAAAAAACGTCAATTGGAGGAGAATCGACATTGCAAAAAGGAGCAAGACGGAAAGAGGTCCTACAATAGATTAACTTCGGCAACCCAATTTCTCTCAAAGACGTGAATCTTGTTATCGGCAAGGACCTCTTTCATGTGATTGGTTTTTTTGTTTGTAGTTTTATGTGTAATAATGGCAATATCTTTGCCGTTTTTTATTTGGATATTGTGTTTCAATTATTAATTCTAATAATGGATGGTGATCTCCCCACCTTTTGAGTTAATTGTTTGTCTACCATATTTGAGTTTTAACGTTATTCTGGTCCCGCTAGAATTGTTTCTATACAAAGTTAATGGTGGCCCTAGTGTTTCCTAAATCTTGACCCTCGATCGAATCGAGATATTCCATTAATTATCGGGGTTTTGTCAAAGAAGAACCTTATATGTATTCGATTTTAGCGTATACCGAGAATGATTTTCAGACTAGCTTATGGTTTTTCAAGGATTTCTTCATGCATTATGTTAGATATCAAGGAAAATCAATTCTGACTTCAAAAGATACGCCTCTTTTCATGAATAAATGGAGATATTACCTTGTCCTTTTATGGCAATGTCATTTTTCTGTGTGGTCTCAACCAGGAAGGATGTATATAAACCAATTATGCAAGCATTCCCTCGGCTTTTAGAAATATATTTGCTCAAAAAAGCCTCCAGAAAGATGTCAATCGTAAATGAGAAGATTGGTTACGTAGAAAAAGTAAGATGGATTCGTATTCAAAAACATGAGAATTTATATAAGAACAAGAATAATCTTGGATGTTATGCACCTATTATTAGACCTCAAGCATACATCTTTGCCTTTGAAGTGTCATCAGAAATTAACAAACAGATGGTTTTATTTTTGTCTCATGTAATACAGGGTCACTAATATGTTTTATGTATTTGTATCTTTTTATTAAATTTAATGAAATTCTCATGTCAATATATATATATCTTTTTCCTTTGTACTATTGTAGGGGTTAATATAGTAATTTCATAAAGTAGTACTGGACTTTGCTTCTAATATTTTAAAAAAAAAAAAAAAGGAATATGTGAAAAAATTGTCTTTTTTAAGCTTTCTTTTAATAAATGTCATGAGTTTTGATAAATAAAGAGAGCCGTCATTTTCTTAAAAATGAATCATGATCTGATTAAGTATTTATTGCTATTTTATTTAGTATTTAATCAATATTAATCAATAATTTATTAGTCAATAACTGACCAGAGTGATGGTCAATCACAAATATTTGAATTAAAGTATGAACGTGTCAACTATTTTACTGATCATCAATTTTCTAATAAAAAAGAAGTTCGGTCATTTGGACACGGCACCTAATTTTCCTTAAAAAATGAGAGGTAAAAAAACATTTAAAAAAAATGATATTTCTTCTTTCACAAATTGTCAAAAAAAAAAAAAAAAAAAGAAAAGAAAAGAGCTATTTTCCTTTTCATACGTTGCATTTTTTTCTTTTGTTCTGAAAATATACTTTGCATTTTTAGAACCTAAGGATGCTTCTTCTTCTTCTTCTTCTTCTTCTTCTTCCTCTTCACTTGTTCTTTTTTCACGCTTTTGAAGCTGCACTTGTTGGAGTTATCATGGTACTTGCTGTTTCTATTCAATATGATCGGAGTTTTCTTTGGTTTCATTGTAATGCAACCTATGTTATTGACCTTCTTGGATCTCGTAGTAGGAATGTTCCATGGAAGTTTTATGCAAGATGGGATCGAGCCATGAAACATTTAGAGAAAATTTCCTATCAGGTTCTCATCTTCTGAAAAGTAAATTATGTAGCTGACAAACTTACTTAAATGCATTCAATCTTAAATAATATATAATTGGAGGTTTAAATTTCATATCAGGTTTCATATATATATATATATATATATATATATATCTTTTGCATTTTTTTAAAATTATTTTCTCTTTCGCATCTGTGTGTGCATTTGTTACTCTATTCCGTTTCCTTGTTAAACATCATTTTCTTTTATATAAACTAATATAACATGAGATAGGTTGATGAGAGTGCTAAATGAGTACCAACCAAATAAGAACGTCTTGGTATATTTATCGATTATTGTCATCAATATTTATTACAAGGAATACACATATGCAAAACTGTTTTTGTTTTTTAGTTTTTTTTTTTTTTCAAATTTTGGAGAGATTTTTTTTTTAATAGAAAGACTTTTAATTTCAAGATCATCCATTTAGTAATAGATTTTAATTCAATAAGTGGTGTTAAGATATATATATATATATATATATTTTTTTTTTTTTTTTGAAAAAAGGTGTTAAGATAATATTTTAACTATACAAAAATATATTTGTTTGATGGAAAAAATTTGGTTTATACTATATATTATTAAGGGCACTACATAAATATTGTAGAAATTTAAGCACTCAAAGATTAAATTTAAATAGAAGATTAACTTTCTAATTTTTGTTTAATAAAGCAACAAGATAGTTTCTCCCCTTAAAAAGAAACTTATTTATAAATAAATATATATATACGCACACACACACATATATATAATATAAGGTATGCAATTAAGCAGCGTCAAGAGTGGACAAACACAAGACGAAAGAAGAAAAACGAGGCGAACATAAAGGGCGGCGATCGGCTCTCCGACTTGCCGGAAAACGCCATCCACCACATCAAGTCGTTTCTTTCGCCTGAGGAATCACTCCGTCTCTCCATCTTGTCAAAACGACTGTCGTCTGCGCACCTATCCTCCCCATCCATCTACTTCTTCTCCTCCTTCTGGATGTTTCACGTGGACCTCTTATTGGACTCCGTCCGCTCCTCCCTTAAACGATGTCGCACCCTCGACGACACCACCTTCCAAAAGCTCAGCTTCGACCTTTACGTTTTCACAGATCGACGTAGTCCTCATTCGGCATTGAAAACCTTAAATCTGCTGCGGAAACACTTGAGGATTTGGTCAACTTTGACCTAGAGAAGAACATCCCCGACGTGTTTCTAACTTATCATGGCGATTACAAGACATGCCGGGGTTGGCAAGACACCAACGTAACGATTCGAAGTACGTTGCCGAATGTGAACGTCCTACTTTCCTCGGCAACAATCAAACACTTGAGCTTGGTTGGGATCAAAGTGGATTCTAGGGTTTTGACTCTAACTTGTCCTTTGATCGAGGATTTGTTTCTTAGCTGTTGTTATGGATGGAAAAGTATAGAGATCTCGAGTTGTGCGAAACTTCTTAAGAGAATAAAAATCAATATAATTGCTTTGCATGGTTCCATCTCCGAGTATTAGGCCGAATGAAAGGAAGCGTCAGAGGATCGACATCGATATTCTAGCTGCTCGTAAGTCTCTCAAATTCCTTAAATTATGCAATGAGCCCGAGATTATTACTGCCAAATGGTTCCGAAAAAATGTTGCTCAATTCGAATCGCTCGAGACTTTGATGCTTGAATATTGCGGAGCAGTGAAAAACGAGCGTCTCACGCGTTTGGAGTTGAAAAATTGCAATGCCTAGTGAGGGTTGACGTTGTCGTGCCGGGACTCGAGTCTTTTCAATACAAGGGGAGATTATTTTATACTGAGCCGTGCTGTGAGATCAACTTGAGTTGCTGCAAGTGACTAAAAGATTTCAGGACTACCGCTGACAAAACAGTGGATCGAGAATAACCTTTCCGGTCTTATGTATGTTGAATATTTTAAATTGGAAAATTGTGAATTGTTATTGAATAGTGCCGTTAGGGTTTATCTTGAGAATTTGAAAAGCATGGATTTTAGTTGAAGTTACCTAGAATTTCCCTACTTAGAGATTGCAAGTGCGAATCTTGTTTGGTTTCGATATTGTTGGAATTTGTTAATCTCATCTCCAGTAGTATTCATCTCCTCGAATCTAAAAGACGTGGAGCTCTGCTTTGAGTACTTGGACTGCACTAAGACTACAGAATACTTGACGGATTTTCTCAACCGCTTTGCGCATTGCAACACGGTTAAATTTAAATCATCCAGCAACCGTGTTGAGGTAAACAAGCGCACTACATGATGTTTGTAGTATAATTGAAATCGTTATGTTTTCTTCGTAATATTTTACCCCCAAGAAGTTATATTTTAGTTTCATGAATATGAATGGCAAAACTTTTTTTTTTTTTTCTCTTTTTCATAACATGTATACATTCATGCATAAAGATGAGAAGCTATATATAGCTCATGATTGTAAAATTGACTTTTGGCCTCTTTGTAAAGGAGTACTTTATATAAACTGAACAAGTGAGAAAAACCTTGATTCCTTCCCTTTACGGCGTCAAGCATCTCGAGATACAAGTTCCGACACTCGTATCGAAGAGAATTGTGGAATTGGTAGATAGCTTCCTTTGGTCTGCTCCTCATTTAGAATCTCTTTCATTCCTTGTCGGACATCATCCAACAACGAAGTCCTTAATAAAGGTTAATTCCTTCTCTATCTAACAGTTAGCCTATTTGTGAATTGTTGTAGTTATTTGACACATTCTAGGGTCGGATGAAATTTTGTTGAACTTGAATTTATGCTCATGAATTGCATCGATCAATAATTATGTACTTGTTAGATGTAGTGACGACTTGTTGTACTTTAAATTTCGCAGTTCTGTTATGGTGTGCCTGAAACTTCAGAAGTCGAAGAAGAGGAAGATTGTATTGTAAGTACTTGCTGCTCGTTGTCTCCGGTGAAATGTTGGCGACATGACTTGATCGAAGTTGCAATACACAACTTTGATGATTGTGTTAGGATGAGTCTGCAGAACTATTTCAACAAAAATGCCAAGGCCAGGATCGCGGTTATTTGAAAAAGCCGGCATCAATGAACATTTTAATTTGCTTTCGAGCTCTGTTTACTATCCACAGATATGGCTTTTTCGGTTTAATATTTGCCACCTTGCTATATTTTTCCATGGATTATTAGAGATTGCTTGGGTTTAACTTCGGTCTATTTTAAACTCATGACCTTTAATGAACATATCTTTCTTAATTATGTGCTCATTAACCAAAATAAAACTCGTTTTATTATAAACATCGATTTTGTATCGAAACTATACTGATGTCCATGAAAGTAGCAAGAAGGTTCCTCTTCATACTCTCCCAAAAATGTACTTGGAACGCATTTTACTAATCCTGAGCAAGCAGCCAAAATCTCTCTCACTCTCTTCCTCTTTTGAAATTGATCATGATATGTTAATAATCGGTAAAGTCTCTTTGTTGGCCTTATCATGGAGAGGAAGATGATCATCGGTGAGAGAGGGGATGTTGGTATTGGAATCTGCAGTAGCAGTTGCGAGAAAGAGCAGAAGCAGCAACAAGAGCAATAATGAGAGGCGCGATATATGTCACTCCGCTAAGAGGTGGCATCAAGCGCATGATTTTTTGCAGTTTTTCTCAGACAACTCAAGCTTGCAACGCAACACCTCCTTCATCATCATGATCTACTTTCTAACTCATGATGAGGCCAAAACTAGCTACTTATATCATGAGTTTTTGAGTTTTTACTCATCATCCATGTATTCTAGAATAATAAAATAATGTAAAATTTTTGAATTACGTTGTATACTTTTTAAATAAAAACAAAATGCATGGTATAAAAATATAAAACAATACATAATTGCTGTCTATCTTTTTTAAAAAGGGTAATTTGGACATTTTAAGATCAAAATTAAGTATCGACAGAGAAAGGTTATAAATTTGTGCATTAAGTGTAATCTAATGATATACAAATCTAAAAGTTCAAAATGCAGGGTAAATTTTCTAAATAAAAATTAAATACAGGATACAAAAACGTAAATAACCTTTTCTTTCACAATCTTTTTTCTTCCCCTCTCAACCGAGAGCGGGAATTATCACGTGACCAAAGAAAATGAGTAATACTTTGAATAAACTATAGAATTGTTTTCATTCATGCCCATGAATTTTTATTTCATTTTCATTTTGTCTCTTGAATTTTAAAAACTCTTACTTACCATCTGAATTTTAAATAAGTTTCACTTAAACCTCTCTTACTAGAATTTCGGTTAAAACATGCATATGAAAATGAATCAAGTATGGTTATGTGATATTTTCTATTTGTTTTTAACATGAATCTTATTTTCAAGAATGATGCTTTTGGATGAGGTTAAAAGATAACTTGAAATACAAGATAGATGGCTGTTAGTTATATAACTTATCAAATATGTGTACAAGGAACAAATGAAATTTAAGTAGAGATTGGTTTCCTTGTGGAATTAAGCTTAAGTAGTTCTTTGCAAACTGTCGACACAGCTGAGAAAACAACAAATCGTTATTTGTATTGAGCAGCAGGAAGGTTCCTTCCCAAACCCGCCCAAGTGTTACTTTTGAACCTCTCTCCCTCTATATATATGTATGCGTGTTTGTGTGTGTACATATAGATATATATCATCAGTCCATAGACTCTCATTTGTTGGTCTCTTTATGGAGACGAAGATAATGATGGTGGGAGAGGTGTTGAGCAAGAGCAAGAGGTGTGCAAGTGCCCCTCCTCTAAGAGGCGGCGTCAAGCGGAGGATTTTCGTGCTTCTTCTCAAACAACTCAAGCTTGTGACGCCGCAACTCCTTCATCTCCATGATCATGATCACGGTCTGCTTTCCCACTCCTGAAGTCACAACTACGTCCATGACTACCTACTACATCTCTGTTTTTTATTCAATAAATAAGCATATATACAAGTGCGTAGATATATTTAAACCTGCATACATGCATATGAAATGTACTTATATGTAGTCGCAGTCATGGCCTCTTCTTTTGTAATTTCGTGTAGAACGTATATATAAATTCAAAATTAATGACCAAAAATCCAAATAAGGAGCATCAATAAAAAGAAATTATTATGTGCAATAAGCAGGTCATCTCAAGTAAACCAGCTACTAAAACAACACACACGAACCAAAACCCAAAAAGGTTCCTATAGCAACAAATTATTTCACAAAAGTCAATATCATCATGATAATCAAGTAAAAGAGAACTCTGATGTATTTATGTTCACAAGCTGTAGCACTTCAGAAACCGAGACTCGGGATCACTCAAAATGACCTGTTCGGTTTAGACGTCGAAGAGGAAGACGACTTCGCTTTTGCAAAATCAACAAGATCTTTAAAGAGAGCGTCTTCTGGTTTTTCTTGATTTGTTGGAGCATAGGAGTTTAGAGACAGATTCTGAGTCTGTCCAACTAAACTGTCATACGAGGAGCTCGATCCACTACTTGAATGAGAAGGGTGTTGTTGCTCAAAAAACTGCTGTCTCTGGTTGTACCTGGAAGGCGGGGGCGGAAGAGAGCCAGAAGACTGAGATTCCCAAGGAGCTGGGGGCACATGATCCGCAGATCTGCTGGCAGGAGCTGGCTCGTCATAGACTGGCTTTCCGCTGAACAATGGCGATGAATTTACGGCGCTGGACGATGGAGGAGAAGATGAAAATGTGGAATTCAGTGCTGGGGCAGAACCCGCGTCTGAATGAACTGGTGGAGCCACATGAGATGTATGTTCTGATGTTTCATTGAATCCAGACTTGTAGGTATCACCGCTCAGATAGTCGACCATGCTGGCATCTGTGGCTACTGGCCTTTTCGATGACGGTGGAGGAGGAATAAGTGGACTCGCCCGCACAGGTTCAGTCCTTGAGTTGGCTGGTTTATGTCCATGTCCGTGCAGGTTATCTCTTGATGACCTGAGATAGTTCAATCGCAAACGCTGAATTCTAGAAGAAACTGTGCAAAGAATTAATGGACAGAATCTCGTATTTAAGCATCATTGACAGCAAATAATGAAGGCATTATCATGACTATAATATAGCAAAGAATAACCGACGCCCCAATTTCTAGCAAATGAATGAAAACTTGTGCTTTTAAGTTTTAGGCGGTAGACGAAGAGAAGTCAAACCTATGACTTTAAAGCAAGAGTTCGGAACTATAAGTTTTAAAATGCTTAAAGGGGCAAAAATGAGATTCAAATTTACTAATTAATAATGAAAATGTTAAAATGAAGTACATAAAATCCTATTCAGCTTTGATATAAGTATCAAATTTTTGATTTTTACCGGTGGGCTAGCTGGGAAAATTCATCTTCTGGTTCATCATCCTCATGGTTGACGTTCACAAGTGGCACCACAGAAGATACTGCTCCATGTGTGCCTGCAGTAGGAGTTCCTTTTGCAATTTCATCATGCCGTGAAAGCACACGTTGCAAATTATCATTCAGTGCCAATCCTTGACATAGAAGCTCTTCATCTCTGAAAAGAAATCAGCATCGGTTATTAGCATCATCAAACCTAAATACTATTGAAAATACAAAGTTGAACAATCTCTTACGTGGTGTTGTTCACAAGTAGCATGACACGCTTTTGGTAAGAACGACATTGATCAACAAGATCAACTATCACTTCATCCTTCACACCCTGTCATAATATCCAGACACAAATTCCCAAGAACAGATGAATTGGTTATTTTGAAAAACAAAATTTTCCAGAAGATATATACATATATATACACACACATTTATACGAAAACTATGTACCATATTCTATGTATTTTCAACGATTTTAGAATTGAAATGTTACAATAACTGCCACAATTCATAATTTTACTACAGGGAAACAGAATCCTCTGCCTATCAAAAAAGCAGCATCCAAGTAAAATAGATCTTCCATATGAGAAGCCCAGAATATTGGTAGACGCAGATGAGTCGAAGAGATGAGGTTTCCCCGATAACTCATCCAGAATTTAGAAATGGATATAGAAAATATTACCTGAGAATTCTTAGGATCCAACGCCCCAAGCATATCAGTCAAAACATCTGCTAGTCCTTGAGCATTTTTAATCTCTAGCAAGCTGATAACCAAAATTTTTATTTAGAAGGAATCTAACATCAATTGACTAATTATCATAGCCAGGTGAAATGGAAGTTTAACAGAGAGAGAGAGAGAGGGAAAAAAAAAAAAAACCTTCGAAGAAACTAACCCTATGTTTGGATGACATCCAATTTTGGAAATTGGAAAAATTTTTACAAAAAAATGTTTGTATCAACTTTTTCCATCATTCTCTCATTTTGAAAAAGAAAAACTATCTCACTTTCAAACGTGCTTCTACAATACCCTTTTGGAAAAAGAAAAGGAAACTTTTTGAAATCTTCTCACAATGCACTATTCCAACACCATTTTTTTCTCATTCTAAACAACTTTTGGTTTTAGAAAGAAAAAATTTTACACATCCCAACACAATCTTATTCTCAAAATATTAAGACTTTCTCATTTAAAATAAAAAAATTTTCCTTTTCAAAAATGGATACACAATCCAAACGGAGATGTTTCTGCTTAAACTATGCCAACAGAACATTCTTACAAGGGAACGTACATATGAGAAATGGAACTCATGACATTATGGAACCGGAACTGCAGTAACTGCAAAATAGGGTGAACATTCTGCTGCTGGCAGGGATTTTCCACATTTTACTAAAACTTCACAGGCTAGTGAGCCATAAGGAAATTCTAAACCGAGGATGGTTATGGTGGTGCATAGATTAAGTTAGACATCGGTGGTTGTCTTTTAGTGGTGAGATGAGGTCTCAACAGAATTACTATAAAGTTGAAAGTACAAACTTCAATCAAATAGTGATTACTATTGGGTTCACAAGCATGTTGCTCAGTGCTTATGTTATCATAGGATTCTTTATTGGAGAGCCTCGTATTCACGTGAAAGTTGTATATGTTAGATATGTATGGGGAAAAAAGGACAGACACAGAGAGGAGGCCTTCCATGGATTAAAATAGAAAAACTCTGAGGGAAGTCATTGAGACAATACCTGAGGCCAGAAGCATCGGATTGTAGAGAGGCCTGGATAACAGCGTCATTGTACTCTGTAACAGGTGGAATGATTGGTTGGGTCTGAGGTGGAGTAAAGAATGGCACGCTGTTCTCTACTCGAGGTGGAAATTCAACTCCAGCAGCCTGACAACAAGAAAAGCAAATAAAAGAATTATTTCAACATGTACTCGTGACCATGACATCTACCAGCACTCAAGCATCAGGGGGAACACCAAAGGCATCCACACCATAAATGGAAAAAATTTAAACTGTTTTCATAACAAAAAACTAACATTCACATCCAAACTACAAGTCGAACATATGATTCATGTAAGACAAACCAAATTTTAAACAGATTCTTAGCTTAGGCAAACCTAAAGCCATCATAACTAGAAAATAATATGGCCGCTTTTCCAACTAAACGTACTAAATAACACATCATAACCATTTACCGTCAGCTCATTATATGCTGCGTAGTACTGAGGATATCTCCCACCAGGTCCCCCAAAAGCTTCTTGCCATGTATCTATTAGGATTAGGATCTTTTCCCTCACATTCAAGTCTGGCTGCAGAGTTTAGACCACACACGAGGGGAAGAAAAAAAAAAGTTAGTATCCCAGACAAGAGAATGATAAAAGAAGTACACAAATTAGAATGGAAAAACAGAAAAGGAACGGATATGATCACAGTGCAGAAAATATAATAAAATAAAATCAGGAATACCCTCTTCTTTACGATTTTAACCATGTCGTGTAAGATGTCACGCTCAATGATCAGCTGAAAAACATTCTCACCACAGTTTTTGCTCAAAGTCTCCAAAGCCTTCACCAATATGCCCAAAAAACAAACAAAGAAAGAAAGATTGAGTGCATCACATTTGCGTTATATTTGTTTCTTCTCATGCCTTAAAAGGACAACATAAAAGCAATAACTGATTCATATGAATAAATTTCATAGGCATGTTCAGCACAAGTGAACCCATATCAAGGATGCAAGTGCATAATGCACATGATGTATGTAGAAAATCCCAATAGAAAAGAGATACTAACAAAAAGAGCCAGAAGCTGTATCTTCGGATTTTTACTGCCAAGACGCTTCTTAAGTGTCTTCAAGGCATCTTTTGCTTGCCTGCAGTTTCCAATTCGATTCAAACACGCAAATAAATATTAGAGCATTATAACTAACAAAAATAGAAAACTAATTCTAGGGCCAAGAAATGAATATAAAAAAATATACAGGGAAATTTAAGTAGCTATACCCAGGGTCCATATTAATAATATCGCATAATTCGATGTTTATTGCCCAGTCTGGACCAATCAGCATATCACTAGTTGCCCTCTCGGCACAGGCAGCAGCATTGTTAGCCATGTCTACAGCCCTTTCGGTCAAGTCTCTTGTCCTTGAACTCGAAATTTCCTAACATAACACAATCGACCCAAAATTCAGTCATACAAATTAGTCCAGAAACATTTTGGCTCCTATCAGCATCAACCGTGTTTTGTTAATGATTTTTGTCCCACAATTCTAAAACCCTACAATGTAAACTGTTCATTGACCCACCTAGAAAACAGAAAATGAAAATTTAAAATGTAGATAATTCATTGACCCACCAAAACAAAAGGGCATCATCAAAACATGGAAACAGACATCAATTCCTTGCAAAATTCAAGAAACACAGAACTTTAATTTCCTTACCTTTCAAGCAAAATTATCCATAAAAATATTAAAATCCAAAATAATAAACACAAAATAGAAACAACAACAACAATAACAATAATAATAATAATAATAATACGAATACACAACGGGATATTTTACAAACGCATCCACCTGCTAATCAAGAGAAGCCAGAGAAAAATTTCTACACCAAATTACCCCAGGAAAAAAAAAGGCTAAATAAAAAGATCATTAAATATAATTCAAGAAACATCAAAGTGCAACGCAATAGATACTAAAAATTCAAACCCGCATCGCAAAAACCTCACTGATTATCATACACAGCTTTATAATTATAGGGACAGAAATGGAATCGAATCATATAAACATGAAAAGAAATGAAAGCCAACCTCGAAATTTCCAGCTAAAAATTGAATTAAAAATGAAGGGAATTGGAATCGGAAGAAAACAATTTAGTGCTGCGAATTGATGATCCAAAGGGTAGGGTTTTACCTGTGAAAACCCAGAAGAGGATTGGCCGATTAGGATCAGAAGCTGAGTAAATGAGAGAAATGATTTTCCAGAGAAAGAGAGATGTGAGAAAAACAAAAATGTAAAATGGGTCTGCTTTCTTTTTTTCCTTTTTTATTTTTTCGCCCTTTTCTTCTCGTGGGGGTTTGTTGGTTTGGTAGCCCTGCTCCTTTTGCGTCAGCTTCTGCCGTTTGGAATCAATTTGGACTTTTATAATTTTTTATTTTAATTTTATTATTATCATTTGGAAATTTTCCTAGTGGGTACACAACAACAGGAGTAGTGTGTAAATTTGACAAATGTATACGTGTATATGAACATATATTAATTGATTTTATTTTGGATAATGCAAATATCCTATGTCGAATCTCAAATCGACCTTCCTTGTCCCAAGTTTAATTGAGATTAAATTCGTTTTTGTGGCACTTTTATATTTTTAAGTCATAAAAAACACTTATTTACTTTAGCAGAAAAAGAATTATGAACTATCATTCAATCTTATTTTGATCACTTACATAAGTGGCGATGGTCATTGATTGAAAGGTTTTATTTTATGCATCCGCCTTTTTCAGTTACTAGTTAGAGTGTGACACGCAAGTTTATTCTTTGACACTAACTATGCATACGTATTCTTAATGAACTGAACTTGACTCCTTATTTTAGATCCAACACAATTCCCCCAGATTACAAGCTCAAAGAGTGTCATAAGCAAATATGTTATATGATACTAATTATGTGCATGTATGAACTTAAGCTTGATAGCTGTAATAGATGCACCAATAAGTATTAGTATATTAAATAAAGACATGCTAACATTATTCATCTCTTTTTATAAACTTATTTTAAATCTACGTGATTGAGTGGTCAAAATTTTTGGCAGGTTATTAACTTTGGTAAAGTAATCTTTTTTGCATTATAATAATGTTAAGAACCAACTTTGATTTTAGTTTTTTAAAACTAAAAAACGTTATTTTTTTAAGTGACGAGTATTCAAGAAGTTAATCACACTAATTAGTATTAAAAATTGGATCTACCAACTCTGTTTTTGGTCCCCCAAGCTGTGATGGTTTATTGAGCAGGCTAATCACATCTTTTTTTTTTTGTCAAATAATTCGTTAAAAAAAAAAAAAAGAATGCCATTGTTGAAAAATCAGCATTTTTCATTTCAAAAATATTAATAAAAAAACAGCATTTCAATTGTAGAACAAAAACAAAAATAAATAAAATTAAAATTAAAAAATAGCATTGTGGATGTGGTTTGCAGGTTTGACTTTTCTCTTATAGGAGTTTGGGACTCGAAAGAGACAAGGACCGTAGAAGAATGATATGAGCCGTAAACGTGTGGGTTCTACTGATGAGGGTCCCACAAAAGGATGTCAGTCATTTATTTTTTGGCGTTGAATTGAATTCTCTCCTTTCGTTTGAAGGCTAATTCTGGAAGCTTTGGAAAGTCAAACCTCTCCCAAATTCTTTGGGCCTGGCCCGGAAGCCCACCTCCAATGGTTGACTGGGTCAACGTTTTTTTTTTTTTTTGGGAAATAATCACATGGAATCCATTTTTAGAGTCTCGTTTTAAATATATTTATTTTTTAACAATACTATGTATATGACTTTTTTAAAGGAAAAATATCGTAGAAAAGCATTTTTTATATATCATATCAATAAGTTTCATCTAAAATTGTTTAAAATTAATTGAATGAACAAGAAATTAATGATGTATAATAACTAAAATACAATGATCTATGAGATTTTACCCAACAATATTTTTTTTGAAGCCTTAGATTGTTCTTCTTCGTTAGGCAAGGGAGGAGTGGGCTGGTGGAAGGTCATTGGAGGAGGCTTGAGCGGGTAATTTTAGCAGGTTAGGGTTCGTCAAGAGTGACAATTTCGCCCTCATTGGAAGTGGGGGGCTAATCGAGGCCGCCGAACATTCGTGGTGGGGGTGTGGTTTTCGAAGTTGCCGAATGTAGGGGGGTTGCAATTTCACAGGTTGGTGTTTGGGGAGCGAGGGGAGAGGGAGTTTCGAAGGTTGGTGGGTGGGAGCGATTCGCACCATCATCGAACGGCCAACAAGGAGAGGCAGTTTTGAAGGTTGGTGGTGGGGGTGATTCATGATTTGCCTTCGCTGAATGGCTGGGGTAGGCAATTAGCGAATTGCCGCCGCCAAACAATTGGGGTGGGGCCATTCACAATTCGCAATCGCCAAATGGCTGTGGAGGGCGATTCGCCCTCATTAAACTTGGATTTTTTTTTTTGGGCAATTTCACTACCGAATAGTGGAAGATCACCAAAACAAGGGAGATCTCTCAGTAGGGCTATTGTAGGGGGTGCTGGTCGTCGGGCCCGGATGGTTTTCCAGTCAAGGTTGGGTTTTTTTTTTTATTTTCTTTTTTTTTGGCTTTGATTTTTTTAAATTTCTTAGATTTAATAATATATGATAAGGTGCATCATAAATTTCATAAATAATCAATATCTCAACTGTTAAAATATATCATATAGTTTATAAAATGAGCCATACTAATAAAGTATATAAATGAGATTCTATTGCAGACTTTTCCTTTTTTAAGAAATAAATGTTTGTAATACATATTTTACCATTTTACTGTAATTGACATCATTCCATTTTTATACAATTCTTTTATTTTCATTTGTTGTTTTTTTGACTTTAATAATGAATATTTTTAGTTAATAAATATGAATTACATTTAATAAATCAAAATTAGTTATAAACATCAAAGTAATTGTAATAAATTTAAAATATTTACTTTAAAGATGATGATTCATATCAAATAATAAATACAATATAAAATATTTACGATAAAAATTGATAAAATTAAAATATTCACACTTTCCATATAATATAAAGCCAATGAATTCTTTACGAAAAAATATATTTATTTAAGTAATCCACTGCAAATCAAATAGTTGTCATTTAAGCTGCAACCAAACAAATTAAACAATAACACAATTAATGTTATCAAATTCTTTATGAAAAAACACTATTATTTATATAAATTAGTATAAATGAAATTGAATATATCTATATGATAAAAACCGATTCATTATGTGAAAGATTTTTTTTGAAACGTTTCTTTTTCTTTTATTCAGTTTATTTTTATTAATGTGAAATCTAATTTTGAGAAAAAATTCTCTTTTTAGTTCATTATAAATATTGTACCTTCTTTACAATAAATCAAAAAAAATTTTCAAAATTTCATTTTAAACCATTTTTTTAGCAATTTAATTAAATCAACTTTAGCCCTCTTTGGGTTTACATTCTATTTTTTTTGTTTCCGTTTTTGTAATTTATTTATTTGCTAATTTTCCATTCTTGGTGAAGGGTAATATTGTCTTAGAATTACTCTTTTAGATGTTCATATAAATAAAGAGAAAAATGAACATATTTTAAATCAACACCTCTAATTTGGATATCTATGTAAATAACCCCCTTTTTTTTGTTAAGAAAATTATGTAAATAACAAATTTTTTTATCTATTAATCAACATGACATAAATTTCTCTTTTTTTTTTTTTATCAACATGATACAAATTTTAATTAAATTTAGTTTAATTTTATTTTATATTGGTCTAATATTAATTTTTTGTATCATATTGGTACTATGGTCTTTAAATTTGAGTTTTTCATGTGCTTTCCCCTTTTTTTATAACAAATTTTCTTTAAGAAATTATAGCAAATAATATATTTCATATGTAATTTTGAAGTTTATAATAGGTTTTCAAAAAAATAATAAATTATAACATACATCTACGGGTAAATATTTAGATTTTCATGTAAATCCTTAAATTTTCTAATACATCCTTAGATTTTCTAATAATAACCAATTTACAGATGATTTTTAATAACAAATTTATATTACAGTTTCATATTAAAGAAAGAAAGAAAGATGAGGAGAGAGGAAGAGGAAGGATGAGGTTTTTTTTTTTGTAGTCATAAATCTAAATACACTACTTATTATTATATTTAAAATTCTATGCTATAATAGTATGTCATGGGAAGGTTACAATTTTGAGGATGCAGTACTCGTTAACAAACGTCTAGTATATGAGGATATTTATACTTCTTTTTACAAACAGAAATATGAAATTGAGACTTATGTGACAAGTCACATGTATGAAAGAATCACTAGTGAAACACCGCATCTGAAAGCCCATTTACTTTGAAATTTAAACAAGAATGGCATTGTGACGGTGGGTTATTAGGTAGAGACGGGAGATATTTTAATAGGTAAATTAACACCTCATATTGAAAACTCTCTTCAAAAATACAATTTGTCAGTTTCTCCTTCTTTTATCTTTCTTATGAAACTTTTAGAACAATGCGATGCCAAATAGTTTTTTTTTTTTTTTTAAATTACTCCAGAAAAGAATTCTCTTCATTTTATTGTAGTTCTAATAAAACATTTTATTTTTCAAACAAAACGATAGCAAAAGTAGAGCCAATCTGGAAAAGGAAAATAAAGAGATACTAAAACATTATTAACTTGCCTTGTTTAAACAAATCCTTAATAGATTAATCTGAAGAGGGTTTCCAATTAAAGGAGATTTATTTAAATAAAAGATTCCTACTCAATCTTTACAAGTTAAAAGTATTAATAAGATTCTTTCGAAAAAAAAAAAAAAAGATTCATAGGAGGAAAAAAAAATGTGAATTATAATACATAGCATATTTCATATCCTATTGAAACATAAACATAGAGCAGCTTTTTAAAAACTTTGTAAATCATAGCATATTTTTATTATTCTTCTAAAATCAAATATTTTTCTTCCAATTTCACCCTTTTTTAAGATTTGGTTTCTCTCTCCTCCATTCTCTCCACCTCGTCCCTCCATTCTCTCTAACCTAACTCTCTCTCTCTCTCGTCTTCTCGTCGATGAAGGTGGATGCGACGGCGACGGAAGGCGACGGTGACGGTGACCTCGTACAGTGGCATCTCCTCCGATTCCATGGCTTCTACAGCTTCTTCACGAGTCTTTCCTCTCCAGCTTCTTCGCGTCGTCTAGTCCGACAGGTCGCGATGGGATTTGAAGCCACGACAATGACGATCTTGCCGACGACGACGAAGGCTCCTGTTTCTCTTTCTTTCTTCGCGTCGTCCAGGTTTCTCTGGCAGATGTCTCGAATCTTCTTTGCGGGGGGATTCTCTGGTTTTCTGGTTTGTGGATTTTCTTCTCCGACATCCTTTGGCGTTGCTCCAATCACTAGCGGCAGCGGCGAGTGGGGAAGAGAACAGTGATGAGTTTTGGATTTCTGCCCTACGGTTAGGGTGGGGCTGATTCGGAGCTAATTTGGGTTTAGAGGGTGTTTGGTGTGTTAGTTTGAGTTGAAATATTTTAATTGTAATAGTAAATTTTTTTGAATTTTCAGAAAAGACAAAAAACTTTTTGGGAAAAAGACAAAAACTTTTTAAGAAAAAGATAAAAAAAAATTTGAAATGAGTTGGAATTAAACCGTTAGCCAAACTCCCCTTAAGGGTGTTTGTTTTAAAATTTATTTTAAATTAAATTGTATTTTTTTCATCATGATTTTTATCTTTTTCTGAAAATGTTTTTTGTCTTCTCTAAAAAAATTACTATTAAGACTTAAAAATTTTAAACTAAACTCGTTCACCAAACACTCTCTCATTATAAAATAATATATTTATATATTCAAAACATTTTTATACCAAATTTTATTTAAAATAATACATTTATAAGAAAAAATATTGGATTTTCTTTTAGAAAATAATAAGATAAATATGATATTTTCAAAGAAAATATTGGATTTTCTATACTAAAAATAATATAATTACAAGAAAATAAGTGATTTTCTTATTAAAGTATTCTCTAGTAAATTAAAATTAAAAAATTATAAGGTAAATATAATATTTCTCAAAAAAAAAAAAAGATTTACTTACTAAAAATAATAAATTTACAAGAAAAACTAATGAATTTTTTATTGAAAATAATGGATTTTTTAATAGAAAAGTACGAGGTAAATTTTCAAGAAAATATTGGATTTTCTTAATGAAAATAACATATTTACAAGAAAATAAGGGATTTTCTTATTAAAAATATTTTTTACTAAATTAAAACTAGTAAATTATAGGGTAAATATATTAGTTCCCATAAGATAAATAGATTTATTTAATTGAATAATATATTTACAAGAAAAAATAATTTTTGCATAAAACAAATAGATTTAATTACTGAAAATAATCTATTTATAAGGAAAAATATTGAATTTACTTAAGGAAAATAATATATTTTCAAGAAAAAAAATGGATTTTCTTCTAGAAAATTGTAAGATAAATATGGTATTTTAAAGAAAATATTAGATTTTCTTACTGAGAATAACATTATAAAAAAATGGACTGAGTTACTGTTTATTGTACAGTAAAAAACAGTAATTTTTAGGTTTTTTTTTTTCATTTTTTCTGTTTCTGCTACAGTGTTCTACAATACCGTTATAGTAAAAATGCTACAGTACCACTATAGTGAAATGACATTTTTGCCCTTTAATTCCTTTGTATTTTCCCAGCTGCACAGTGACTTACCGGTTTTGTCCTTTTGGCATTATTCGGCCATTAGAGAAAGAGAGAGAGGAAGAGAGAGAGAGAGAGAAAGAGAATAGAGAGAGATAGAGATAGAGAGAGTAAAATATATAATAATGAGCCATGTTTTTCTCTGTCCCCCTTTTTTTGTTTTTTTGTTTGTTTTTTCTTTTTGGGGGGTTCAAAAACAATTTGAAGCGTGGAATTAGAATAAATATTTTTATTGCTGCACAGCTTTTTATTGCATTGAACAAATAAAGATTGTGCTGATGGTGTCATATATATATATATATATATATAAATATATTAAGAAGTAAATCCAATAGCTATTTTCTCCACGGTCACAAATGGGATGTGGAAATGTCTTATATTTTGCCTAAATCATTTGGGAGCTAAAGTAGTACTCTATATAATTGACTGTGAAGTTCCATTAGGAAAAAATAAATTAAAAAAAAGGGAAAAAAAAAGATAAAAAAAGAAAAATCATAAGATAAAAAATTATATTTTATTAAATTATTTCTAACTATAAAAAATAAAATTATATACATTAAATAATATTTGACATTTTAAATTATTGAATTAATAAAAATTTAACGAAAAAAATAAAAAATATATATTTAAAGAATAAATTGATACAATTAAATTATAATATTCAAAATAAACAAACAAACTAAAAAATTGAAAATTAAATAATAATTTACAGAAATTTCAAAATATAAAAAGGTCTATAAAATTACAATAAAATTAAAAATCAATAAATAATTTTTTTACTGTAATGAAACATAATTACCAAAAAAGTATATTTATAATTATTATAGCTAATTATTATTTATATCATATATTAATATTATTATTAAAATTAAAATTTTTTAAAATATTTATTCCATTTCTAGGTTTATTTATTGATTTAATTAATTTTGTTTAAATTTAATAAATTTACTTAAGTTATTAAATTTTTTTGACTATTTAAGTTTAAAAGTTTTTAATTTTATTTATTCTTTCTGATTTTTTTAATAACAATATATTATTATATTTTATTCTATTAACAACAATTCTTACACTTAATATTTTATTTTAATATTTGATATTATTATTATTTTATTCTTTGACTTCTGTTATTATTATTATTTTTTTAAACAAAACGTTCAATAAGTTTCTTTTATATTTATATTTATAATCTTTATAAATAAATTTTTTAAAATTTCTATTATTTTTACGTTTATTTGTTAATTTAATTAGTTTTTATTTTATTAAATTTACCCCACAACTTTATTATCCTTTTGATTTTTTAAATTTTATTTATTATTTGAACTTTTTTATTTCAAGAAAATTACGCTTATAAATATGAATATATGTACTTTAATATTATATTAGTAAATACAAAAAAAAATATGCTTACTGTAATTATAATCTATATATTAATTAACTGTTTTTATTATATAATACTTAATTTTTTTCATTTTTGTTTTTTCTTCCTTTCCCGTATAATCTATATCTTAATTAACTGCTTTTATTAAATAATACTCAATTTTTTTCATTTTTGTTTTTTCTTCCTTCCCCGTATAATGCATGGATATTAAACTTGTATTTACTAAAAGATAAGGGATTTTCTTATTAAAAGTATTTTCTAGTAAATTAAAACTAGAAAATTATATTTCTCACATATTTCTTACACAAAATAACATATTTCTTTTAATTCCTACACCTATTAAGGGGGTGTTTGGTGTAGTAGTTTAAGTTGATATTTTTAAGTTTAAATTGAGTTAAGTTAAGTTGAGTTTAAAAGTTGAGTGTTTGGTAAAAATTTTGAGTTGAAAAGTTTAAATTGAGTTGAGTGTTTGGTAAAATAATTTGAGTTGAAAAGTTTAAAAAGTGTTAAGGCCTGTTTGGATATTAAAAATTTGAGTTAAAATTTTTAATTTAAATTTAACATTCCATTGTAAGTTTCAGATCAATAAAATGAAAAAATTAAAATAAATTCAATTAATAATACACATCAACAATATACATCAAAAATTTTTGTAAAATTTCTTACATAACCATAAAATACACTAACAAAAAATACATAGTTGATCAATAAAAATTTGATACAAACTAATTAATAATGTTAAATTCTCTTTTCTCTCTCTTTCTCTTTGCTTTCTCTCTCTCACATTTAATTTCTCTTCATTAACCCCTCTCTTTCTCTCTCTTCTTTCTCTCTCGTACCCCCAACCTCTTCTTCATCATCTCAGCGGCCGATCGGCTCGCCGCCGCAACTACCACTGGCTCTGACCTCGCTCATAGCCACGGCAGTCGACGCCGTCATCGGAGCAGAGGGCGAGTTCGGCGCCAACTTTAGACCCTTTCAACTCTCTCTCTCCCCCTTCCCCCTCCCCCTCGCTCTCGCTCCATCCCTCTCCACCATCTCCGCCACCGCCATCGCCGTCGCGCCCTCCACCCCATACACCGACGTCCTCCTCCCCCCCTCTCCCCCTTTTTCTCCCTTCCTCTCGCAAGCCACTGACACAAACCCGATCTGGGTTTGTCCGTCGTCGCTCCACCATCTTCGCCATCGCCGTCGCGCCCCCCACCCCATACCCGACGTCGTCCTCCCCCCCTCTCCCCCTTTTTCTCCCTTCCTCTCGCAAGCCACCGACACAAACCCGATCTGGGTTTGTCCGTCGCCCCCACCATCTCCGTCATTGCCGTCGCGCACCCCACTCCATACCCCGACAATCTTCCTCCCCACCCTTGTGCCCTTTATACCATCTCTCTCTCTATTCTCTTTCTCTCTATATCCCCCTCTCCCCCTTCCATCTCACTCGGTAGCCCAAAACTTGGTGAACAGTAAACCAAGCTTGGTTTACTGTATAATGGGTCAAATAAGGGTTGGGGCTGAACTTACACACCAAACTCCTTCAGTCCCAACTGAACTACAAAATACCAGTTTGAATTGGTGTGCCAAACAGGCACTAAGTAAAATTATTTACAAAAAAATATTGGATTTACAAGAAAATAACATATTTACTTTATTTCCTACCACTATCAAAAAAAAATTGTATACAAAAGAAATATTAGATTTCCAAGAAAATATTAGCTTTACTAGAAAATAACATATTTACTTTGGCCTCGTTTCACTCTTTAACTCAAACTCAAAATTTTCATTTCAAATTTTGTCTTTTATAAAAAGTCAATAAAAATTTTCAACTCAAATTTATTCACCAAACGAACCATTTATTTCCTATGACTATCAAATAAAATTATTAACAATAAAATATTATATTTATAAGATAAATAAAAGATTTACACAATATTTATTATCTTTTTCTTCGATTTTTATAAGTTTTCTTTTATTTTTTTTATTGCTTATTATAATTTTGCTTAAATTCTAAATATGCCCCAATCTTTTGAAAACCCTAAAATTTCCCCAAATGAAACTCCAGTTCATCCAAGTTCTACAAAACACAGTCACCGGAGGAGACAAACCAGACGCCGGAGCTCGCGACGAAACGTACTTGGGGACCACGAAATCACATCGTTGGAGAACGGCGGTCTTTGCGAGGGAGGTCTGCTCGATCGCGGCGGACGATCATGCGGCCTTGGCCGTCGTCGTTTCGAGGTCGGAAGTTCGCGATCAACGTGATTTCCTTGCGATTTCCGACAAATTTTAGCTCGATTCTACCGCGATCTGGTTGTATGTCGCCCTGATTATCGCGTCGTCCCTCCGTCGCGATTTTCCGATGGGCTCGTCGTCGCGGTCGCGAAGTTTTTTGGATCTCTCTACCGTGGGTTTGCGAAATCAATCTCTGATTTCGTTTAGTCTTAACTGTGTACTGTATGTAGTTATAAATATATCCTAATAATAATGTCAATGTCATGACATCACATCGTAAAATAACATTTTTCTATGTGCTATATTGTGTTCAGCAAATATATATACATAAGGCACTTGGTACAATAACTCAAAACACTCGTCTCAAAATTTTTTTTTTTTTTTCAAAAAATTTTTTGTCTTTTCTAAAAATTCAAAAAAATTTACTATTAAAACTTAAAAATCTCAACTCAAACTACTCCACTAAACACCTCTATAATGTTTGTTTGGGATGGTAGTTCAAACTACCAACTGAAATTAAAAGTTTTTTTCTTTTTTTTTAAGTTTTTTATCTTTTCTGAAAAATTTTTTATCTTATCTAAAAAGTCAATAAAAATTATTATTACAACTAAAATATTTCAA
Source organism: Ficus microcarpa (assembly GCA_025413485.1). NCBI lineage: Eukaryota > Viridiplantae > Streptophyta > Magnoliopsida > Rosales > Moraceae > Ficus > Ficus microcarpa. The sequence goes on along the minus strand of CM046383.1, from coordinate 4,985,474 downwards.
CTCAAACTAACGTAACAAACAAATCCATCCAAAGGCAAAAGAAAAAAACCGAATGATGTTCTGAAATTGTCTGCTCGATAAGTTGGGCCCAAGCCCAAACGAATGAGAAGTTAACTGGGTGCCCAAAATGAATTCGTGGGTTGAATGGTTTGTAACCAATTCGTGGGTTGAATAGTGTAATTACAAGATATGTATATAATGTCAGGACATGTAAAGTAACCTTTTTCTAAAATAAAATGTTTATATATGTGGCATTACTGTAAAGAGCCCACTAGAGTTGAATTGATTTCATCGGAGTGGTTATGTTTATATCATATTGAATATGAATTGATGCAGGGTAGAAATGAATATTATGGGTGCAAATAGTTAATTACTCTTTCGTATAAACATCTCTAAAGTCGAATATGCCTCCAAGACGAATATTTAAATGCTCAATTCACATGGACCATAATTAAGAGTATGAAAGGTTTTTTTATTTTTTTAAAACCAATATTCACAAAAAATTTTTTTTTTCTTTGAGATAATAAAAGTATATATTTAAATAAAGTTAAAAGTCTAAACCCAATAAATTAGGGTTAACATGATAAAATGATCATTTCTATTAACAATTCACATTTCAATTCATATGTAATTGACCCATGATAAAATGATCATTTTTATTAACAATTCTTGAATACAATTCACCTGTTAATTAACATATTACTTCAATTAAAATTTTACATCGTTAATAATAGAAAGTGTTTTACTACACATTTTTAAAAGTTTAAAGGACGAGTTGTCAATATTAATTATTCAACAGACAATCAATGATTAGTTGGACGGGGTCAAGCAACATTTTAAAGACCATCAATCATTTTCTTTTGGGAAAAAAAAAGTTTAAATCTTTTTTTAAAATAAGTGTCTGAAATTATATATTTTCTCCTAAAAATAAAAATATATTTTCAATGATCTGTGTGAACTAGATATATTTGATAAAAGTGATTCTAGATTGTAAGATTCAAAGGACTAATATATAGATCTGTGTCTTTAATTTAATCACTTATTTTTATTGATAAAAAAAGGATACACGCACAGCACGCTTCTCCTGTTTTTAGATATAAAATATCTACTTGCAGCCACCAAAAAAAAAAAAAAAAAAAAAAAAGGTTCATCCGCTTGCAGCAATCACCTGCCAATATCTTGTCCTTTAGCGCAATGTTTATCTCATTACTTTGGCTGACACAGGCTGTGGAAATTAAGTTGGTCATTCTTTAAGGGAAAGTCAGTTGGTCATTCTTTACTGCTTCTGTAACTTAGGGGGAGTTTGGTGGAGTAGTTTGAGTTGAGATTTTTAAGGGGATGCCGGTGGGGAGGGGGTGGCCGGGGCTGGGGCCGGCGGTGGTGGGGGCGGGTGGGTGGGGGGAGGCCGGGTGGGGGGGCGCCGGCGGGGAAGAGAGAGAGAGAGGAGAAGAGAGAGAAAGGGAAGAAAGAGAGGAGAAGAGAAAGGGAACACAGAGAGAGGGGAAGAGAGGGAGGGGCTGCCGGCGGGGGAGGGGTGGCCGGAGCTGGGGCAGCGGTGGAGGCGGCCGGGGGTGGGGGCAGGGGGGTCGGCCGGAGAGAGAGAGAGAGAGAGAAAGGGAGAAGAGAAGAGAGAGAAAGGGGAAGAGAGAGAAAAAGTAGCCGGAAGCCGACCGGAGGTGCGTCGCCGGCGTTCCTCGCCGGCGACAGGACGGTCACCGGCGACGGAGAAAATGAGGGTGGGAAAGTTTGTATGAGGTAAGGTGTATGGTAACTATAATACACCAATAACTTTTCAACCGTTCGATTAAATTTTAACGGTCCAAAAAAAGACTCTACCGGTAGTGACCCTCAAAGAGTCTTTACCACAACTCTTCCCTTTATCTTTTCTGAAAAAGTTTTTTGTCTTTTTTGAAAAGTAAAAAAAAAATTACTGTTAAAACTTAAAAATATTAACTCAAATTCATTCACGAAACATCTCCTTAATCTTCTCATTATTTAACAATTTGTTTTTGTAACATGGTGTAAAACAAAAATTAGATCAGAACCATTCTGAAAAATAAAAACATTTTGAGAAAGGCGCCAAACAGGTCCTCTCTCTCTCTCTCTCTCTCTCTCTCTCTCTCTCAAAGTCTTTGCTCAACTTTGTTACGGAACATGCACTCGTGGGGGCCCACAGCACAGCACAACACAGAGGCACCCTCTATAAATAAAAGGCAAGAGGAGGAGCTCGTTTCATGCATGCAAAGTAGACACAGCAACTTAATATCCTAAACCCCATTGCTTTGCTCTCTCTTTCTCTTAGCTATTGTGATTAATTAAGCTCTCTCTCTCTCTCTCTCTTATTTCTCTTAATTAATTGATTAGAATGGGATCATTTGCTTCTGATCATAATGAAGATGATCAAGTCCCCACAATTGACTATTTGATGCTCTTCTCCACTGATCCTCATCAACGTTCCGAAGCCCTCGATCACCTTACCCATGCCTGCCTCGACTTTGGCTTCTTCTATGTAATTACACACACACACACACACACACACACACACAATAAATAAATATACTCTTGAATTTTGTTTATGTTTACCTTTACTTCTTTCCTAATAATCTCCACATGATTGTTTTTGTTGTCAACTTATATCTGTGATCTCTACATATATATATATATATATATATATAATATATCTGTTTCTGTTGCAGTTGGTGAATCATGGTATTCCTGATGACGTTTTCGAGAGCGTTTTCAAGGGGATTTCTGATTTCTTCGATCCGACGGAGGTGGAGGATCGGAGGCAGTACGAGAAAAAGAATCCGACGGATAGGATCAGATGGGGCTTGCGCTCCTCACCAGGAGAGAACAGGGAATATCTCAAGGTGGTTGCACATCCCCACTTCCATTGCCCTCCTAAACCTGCCGGTTTCAGGTATATATATACACACACGCACAAATTATACAGTACATGTTGAGCCAAGCAATTTATATATATATATATATATATATAAGAGTTTTCAATAATTACTTTAATATTTACCTATTCATGGTTGTTGTTGTTGTTTTTTGAAGCATAATGTAATTGGATGGTTATAACAAAATAAGTAATTGACCAAAAAAATTTAATGACAATTAATGAATGTAAAACTTAAAGAGCTTATTAAATGAGATTTAGATTAGCAACTAGTTGTTAATTTGCTAAGGTGGCTTTTTTAAGTATTTTTTAATGGGGAAGTCTATTGATCCTTTGCTCTTTCTACTCCTTTTTTAACAAATTATATTATTACTGCAATAGCCTTATATGAAATTAAGATAAAAGCATTTTAAAATATACTTGTCGCACAACTTATCTTAAAATTTTAAAATAAAAACCATATCTTTTTAAATATAACTATTAATTCTTAGGAAAGAATCAATCCTAATCTAATTTATTAGGAAAAAAAAAAAATCGTTGTCATCTCAAAAGAGCAGTGAATATTGATATTTTTTTTAAAACTTGAAATAAAATCTTCAAATTTGGATTAGTTAATGATAATTATGTTTATTATTCTTATACCAAAAGAATTGATTTTTTGAAAGCAATATTTTTGTTGCCACCGATCATGGGATTTTGAATTCCATAATTTCTTCTACTTTTTATAAGGTGGAGTTCGTGATTTTGTTGCTCCAACCTCTCCTTTTGTTTTAAATTAGCTAAACAAATAGAAAATAAATGAGAAATTTTGAGGGGGGGAAAAAACAAAAAAAAAAACAAAAAACATGAGATTGTTTCGAAGGGAATAGAATTGGGGGCGGAGTTGCTTTACAAAATCATTCTGGGGGGCTCGATATATCCCTTGCTTTTACAAAATCGTTCTTGAAGAGACATATATATATATATATATATATATATATATATTAGCTAAAGAAATGAAGGTGGAGGAAGTTTGCTTGGTAAAAAAATATTATAATTTGATTATAGGTTTTTTTAGAATTAAAGAAGTATATAACAAGTAATAATTGAAGTTTAAAATTTTGGTGGTGCGTGGATTAAGTTTAAAACGTTAGCAGGTTATTTAACCTATAAAAGCAAGTTATATAAAATGTCACATTATCAAATATAATCAAAGAAAGCACTTTTAAAAAAAAAATAATTTTGTCTATAACCATCCATAGTTACAAAACAAGAGTACCCATTGAGATCACATTCATATATATATATATATATATATGTATATTTACATATCCTTGTGAATTAAGAGTATGACATTATGTTACACATCTGGAAAATACATAAAGGACGTACGTTCATTCGTTGTTTTTGGATGGAAAAGAATTCTGGTCATGAAAAACAAAGTTTTATATGACACCGTTACGAAACTAAAATTGAACTTCTGAGGAATATTAAATAAACAGGGATAAAATATACATTCAAAGTTTTGTTCAATTCAAAGAATTTTGAATGTGTGTGTGTGTGTTTATATGTATATATTAGCTTTCTTGATATTTTTGATATTTTTTTCAGGATGCATATGACATGTAAAAAGAGTCAGGGATTTTTATTCAGAGAGGGAGCTAATTTTTTTTAAGATCACAAATTGATTTTTTTAAAAAAAACTTTCAGCTGAGGAGCTATATTGCAATGTGATGTAAATATATGTAGATTTGAGTTGAATTTTCTCAATTATTGTGGGGCTAATAAAAATATACGAATTTTGAGAGGATGATAAAATGGTTTTCTCAATTTTTGTAGAGGTTATATTTAAAAATTAACAGTAATTTTTAAAAGAACAAAAAATATGAGCTGCTTACAGCATGGCAGCCATGTGTAAAAATGATTTTTCTTGTTATAGTTATTATTATTGATTACTATTATATATAGATATATTCTTTTATATTTAATCTGATATTGTTTGTTTTTGGGCATGCAGTGAGGCTATGGACGATTATTTCAATAGAATGAGAGAAGTGGTACGTGGTTTGGGGAAAGCAGTATCGAAAACTTTAGGATTTGAAGAATCCTACATAGACAAGGCATTCAACCTCGAATCGGGGTTCGATGTCTCTGCCATGAACCTTTACCCTCCGAATTTCAAGTCCAAAGGTGCTGTGGGCGTGCCTGATCATACCGATCCTGGGTTTTTCGTCTCACTCGTTCAAGACATTAACGGCGGCCTCCAGATACTATCTCATACCGGAAACTGGATCAACGTCGTTAATATGCCCCCTAACGCTATCTTCATCAATCTTGGCGATCACCTTGAGGTGTACATAACAAAAAAAAAAAAAAAAGATGATAATATTAGAATATCTCAAGTAAACTGTTTAATTATCTTATATATATATATATAATGTGATAGTGAGTCGTTATTTTCTAATTTGTGCATCTAGTAATAGGAAGTTATATTAACCAATTGAAAATTAATCAATTTTTCATCGTGTCAATATTTAGTATGAAAAATTTAGCAGATTATAACTTGAGGTCATTTTAATGAACAGATTTTAACGAATGGAAAGTACAAGAGTCATCTCCACAGAGTGGTGGTGGACAACAACAAAGTGAAGAGGATATCTGTGGCCACACTTCACGGGCCCTCCTTGGACACAATGGTTAAGCCGGCGCCGGAGTTTGTCGATGACTCTCACCCACCCGCGTATCGCGGCGCCACCTACAAGCAGTCCTTGGAGGCCAACGGTGGTGATGAGATTGATGTTCAATCTAGTATTGACCAACTTCGCCTTCAAGCTCCTTAAATTAATAATCAAGCCCTAATATCTACGGCTCTATTTTATGGTCAATCAAGTACAATATTTAATAAAATAAATAAATTAGTTTATGTTTATATGTTTAGGTCACATATATTGTCTGTATTGTATGTTGTGTGCTTATCTATATCTTGTACCATACGGCTTTTCGTCCGTTAGATTTCGCTGTTACATCCATTTGATTAAGCAGGTTTATGTATGATAATAATAATTTATAAAATAATTTCTCCACGTTTAGATTTTGATGCAAAAACTAATATATATTTTGCTCTTTATATATGTTGGTATGAAAAGGCAATCAAACTTCTCATGCATGAACGTCGTGTTATTAGATTATATAATTTATCGTGACGTACTATTTAATCTTTTTGTTTTTAATAGACGTACAGTTTAATATTAAAAACTATGAAAACATATCCTAGATTCTCGTACATATCCTTTATCAAAAAAAAAAAAAAAAAAGGGAAGAAGAAAAGTCTTGTACATATCTAACTCTTGGAAAAATTTTAAAAACTTCTACATCAATTTTAGTTAGAAGTACTTACACAAAATGACCATTTTCAAACACCTCTTTTAAATAATGTTTAAAAACAAACTTATTTACAAATTTGAACAAATTTTAAATTTCATCCTTTTTTATTCCAGATTTAACCTTCAACATTTTTTGACATGTTTATATATATATAAGGATTATCTTTTTATGGAAAAAATTGTTTTTATTACATATCCGGATTCCTCTTATATATATATATTATCAATATTCAATGTTTAATATATATCCGGATTTTTGTAATCAATAATTGCCATAGTATTTACAATTTATGTTTTGATATAGAGGACATAATAGTATGTTTAATATGGTAATGACTTTGTCACTTTAAGGATTGTGTTTTGTCAAATGATATTTATACTATTAGGATTTTATCATTATATTGGATATTCTTAATTAGTGATTATGTGGTCCCGATATATATATATATATATATATATATGACAATGACCAGAATACTTTATCAGAAAACTTCATATAGTATATTGTAGGTTTTATTACGATCACTACCATACTGACTATGTCATTAAGAAAAAAATGCACCAAATATAATTTCTTAGCATATTGACCTCATCAATATAATATTGATAGTCAAAAAAAAAAAAAAAAAAACTAACGACAAATAATTTAAAAAAATGATAGTTTTTTTGAGATGAAATTTTAGGTGAATGAGATTTTATTTGTTTTTGGAACAAATCTTTTCCGGTAACTGATATAAATGATATCTATTTTTAGGATGAAATCTTTTTTTTTTTTTTTTTTTCTGTTTCTAAAATTAGAATTAATGGTATTTATGTAAAGACAACATGATCAATTGTTTTTTTTGTTCAATTTTACAAATAAGTTTGTTTTTGGACATTATTTGAAACCACTGCTCAAATTTGGCCATATATGTAAATGATCCTTTTAGTTGTTGTAAAAACCATTACCCTCATCATCGTGTGTTGACTCAGATGCCCTGATGAATATGTTTACAATTGCTTTATTTTTAAGATTAAATTTTTTTTTTTTTGAGTTCAATATTATAAAAACATAATAACATAATAGATATATGAAGATATTGGACACTACACTTAACATGTTGACATTTTAAGATATAAGCCTAATCTCTTACTAGTCTCAAATCTCTATTTTTCTCTCTAATCTTCACATGGTATTAAAACCCACAAAGCTCAAACAAGCGACTCATTCCATCCAATACAAGATGGTGTTAATTCGTGACTGCAAAAAGAACACCATCTTGTAGGGGCGTATTAAGGATAAAAAGAAATTCAAGTTCCATATTATAAAATCATAATAATAATAACAGATATATAACGGTATTGTGTCACTCTACTTAATAGGTTGATCTTAAGGTGAAAGCCAGATCCCACCTCTTCTTCTCTCTAATCATCACATTCATCCTATTACTTACTAATAATAGGTTGTACATAAGTGTTTTTACTTTTTAGTTAATTGAATAAATTTTAATAATTTAATTTATGTTCACATTCACCCTAAAAATAAGAATATACAAGATCGTACACAAAAATGCTCTCACTTTTATATACCAGACTATTAAAATTAAATTAAACAATTAAAGAATTGATATTTTATCGATAAAATAAAATAACGTGTGCTGCATACATTATTCTAATTACAAAATACTAATTTCGTGGTTATAGATCATACATACTTTTTTTTAATAATATACTTCTTGTTGTATATATAAGATACGTATATCTTTATACTTCCTTCGGTTCTACGAATTAAGGCCTTAGTTATTTGCCAGTTAATTAATAAATAAGTGCATAAGACCTTGCCAAGCTAAATTATTTAATAATTTAATCTGGAAAATAAAGTACATAATCTACAAGTTGCTATCTTTAACAAGAAAAAAAAATAAAAATAAAAAAAGTTGTCATAGCCTAGAGAACCACCAAAATAAAAATAATTCCTTTTTTTTCTTTTTAATAAATGACAGGATAGGTTGACAAAGCTAAAATACCGTTTAGATTATAGATTACATTTAAATTTTTTAAAATGTTGTCATCAAATTAACTGTATGAACCCAAATGTACAATTTGACTTATGTTTTCAAATAATTCAAATTGAATGTGTGTTTGGATAATCTTAGTAAAAGTAATATTTAAATAGTCTAATTGTAGAAAAATGAGTATAATACTTAGATTTGAGTTGAGTTAAGTTGTCCTGAATAGAGAAATCACCTAAATATTTCGTCATCAACCAAACACATAGTAAATAAAAAAAATTTAAAGAGTAATTGGCCTCTAGCTCCAGAGTTGGCATCTTATCTTGGAGGGGGCGGGGGGAGGGAGAGAGGTCTCTCTCTCTCTTTTTTTTTTTTTAAATACAAATAAGGGAATTTTTTTAGAGGTATTTTCCTTCAAAAACACAAAACATGTTTCTTATGTGACTATTTCATGAGTTTTTTAATGAAACTAAACGAAAAAGACCAAATCGTCACATTTTTAGAGAGTTTAGGGTTAGTACGGAAAAAAAAAAAGAATAGGGACCAAAGTGTCAGTCTCAAAGAGTTTAAGGACCATTAAGGTTAATTACTCAAATTTAACTCTATATAGTAATCCAAACAAGAGCTTAAATAAATAAACAATAACATTAAAAGCATCATAGCTACTCTCAAATCTGAGCATTTAGACATATCAAATTAGAAGTGCCTATCTTGATCAATGATCATCATGAATCCGCATGTGTTAAAAAATCCAACGGTAATTTAAGGGCTTGTTAGAACATCAAATCGAGTTGGAAAAAATAAAATTGAATTGACTTTTTTTTTTTAGAGAAAAAATCAACCTTATTTAATTTTCTAACACCTATCATATCTAGATTCCCAATTTGAATGGATATGCAAACCAAATATAACACTCCTAGTAATAACACGATAACATGGCTTAAAACCAACACGAACCTCACAGGTTAGTGTTGGGGAAAAAAAAAGGTATAGGTTAGCTTTGGGTTGATATGAAATTGAAACGAAAAAAAGGGTTAATTCTGGGTTGGCTGGGATAATTTTTTGAAATTGTTAATTTGATATGACTTTCTTATAAACTTGTAATCTTGTGACAGTTTTTCTCATAATGTTGTACTCTTATTTGCTAATTTTGATAGGTATTACCGGATTTTAGGAAGTTATGAAAATTTAATTTGTTAAATGGTGTTAAAAAAAAAAAACTCAAGAAAAATACATTACTTTTGTGTGAATTATAGGTTCACGAGTTAATTTCGTGTCATGGGTCATTCTCGAATCGTATTCGTGTCATTCCATTACGTGATTGTGTCGTGTTCATCTTACAGTTTTCAAAGCTTTCGTGTCACAAGTCGTGTTTCGAGTTGAGCCAATATTAAAATACATATGATACAAAACACGACACGAATTTTCACCCTTATTTTAGGGATTGGGGCCCTTGAATGGCCATAGGATGAGGGCAAGTTCGGGAGACGCACTCCCACCCAACCAGCCTCTATCCTAATACACATATCTTCACATTTTTTTATTAAATATTGATTAATCTTTAAATATGATTATTTTTAATTTGTACTTTTTATTGTTTTGGTGCTGCTAAAAGGTGAATTTCATCGTCATTCAACAAAAGTGCCAAAACAAAACAACCGACGTAGAGGAGTAACGCCTCCAGAGAGAGAGAAGGCCATACGGTCATAGGACCTCCAAAAGACAAACCAAAACATTTAAATCAAACATCAGAAAACACAAAACAAACATGAAAAGAAAAAGCAATAAACAAATAGGGGACTCTATCAGCAACGGGCAAAATAGCCCAGATGAATCAAAGATTTAATTTAATTTATTATTATTATTATTAGGGTTCGTTTGGTTGGTTTATTTGAATTGAAATATTTTAATTGCAACGGTAAATTTTTTTGAATTTTCAGAAAAGACAAAAATTTTTAAAAAAAAAGACAAAAACTTTTTAGAAAAAAGATAAAAAAAATACAATTTGAGTTGAAATGAGATGATTAGTTAAACGGACTCTTATTATTTTTTGAGAATTAAAAAGAAAACAGCTAGGATGTTTTCAGAGAGACCGACCGCTGTAGAGAACGGTGAGCATCATTAGAGCCAAAACACCTGGTAAAAATAGAGACTTGGGCGCCAATTTTCTCTCTACTTCCCTCTCCTCTTTCTTTCTCCTCTCTCACTGAGTGTCTTCGAAACCAAGTTTTGGGTGATGACCAAAATCGCCTTTAGCAGCTCAAAGATCTTGAATAACTAACCGTTGGGTTACTTCGTCACCAAAAAAAAAAAAAAAAAAAACCCTAACCGTTGGGCATTCAGAAGGGTTTATAAATAGTGTTGAGCGCCAAGCTTTCTTTTTCGTTCTTTCTGTTCTTTCTCATGGTCATGGGGATTTCTTTTGTGGGTAGCCAAGTTTGGTGGTTCTCTTCTCTGTCTTTTTCTCTTTCACTCTTTTTCCATATCCAGGTACGACCAATTCTATTAAGTTGATTTTCTTCAAGTTTTGAATTTTATGTATTTAGGAAATTTTTGGTCTCGTGGGAATAATTTTTGGAAGCTCTATAGTCTATACGATGATTCTTGTCTGCTTTTGGGAAAATAAATGATTTTTTTCCCTTCTAATCAAAATTGTATGATTTTTTCTGCTTTTGGGTTTTGATCTTTCTTCCTAATATATATATATATATATATATATATATATGTATATATTTGATAATCTACTGTTTCAATCTCAAAGTTTTAGAAATGAAATCAACCTTTCGTGTTTGTTCCCTGATTTGAGGTCTGGAGACTTAGTAAAGGTTTTTTTTTTTTTTTTTTTTTTTTTTTTGACATGGAAAACCATTGTTAACTTGTTGTCAAGTTGATGTCGTGTTTTTAATTTTTACTATAAAAGCCCTACAATCCTACAATTTGGCATATTGCACGATTGCATTCGATTCAAGGCATGTTTTCTAATTTGGAATTGCTAACAAAATTATTATTATTATTATTATTGTTATTTGTGATAGTGATACTAAACATCTGGTCTTCTCTTTGCTGCCTGTTCTTTGTTGTTTCTCAGATATACGTTGATAAGATAGAGCTACCCAGTTGATGGAATGGCTTTCAAATTATGCTGCTTCAAGTAGAAGAAGGTTTTTCTCAGCCATTGTCGAATAATGGTTGCAGGTAATGGTACAAAAAAATTGCTAAATTCTTCTTTTTTGTTTATAACAGAGGCAAAATCCTGATTACCATGTAAATTTTTTTTCCCTTGTTCTACTACTTTAACCATTCACATACTCACCAAATTAGTTTACCAAATTTTGTTTGTTGACTGGAACGACATATTCTTGATAGTAAAGTTTTTTTAGTGGGAACACTTGCCCTTTTCACTGTACATCATGGGAGATGTTGAACCGGTAGACAGATAAATTTTGGTAAAAGAATCTGGTTGACTTTGTTTCCTGTTTCATTTCATGTTATCATTATTTTCTTAAGTAACATTTTCTGTTCTTTTATTAATTTTTTATCCATTGTTGACTTCTGGATATTTAGATTTGTTAGTTACTTATTTTTGGTTTTTTTTTTTTTGTATGTTTATATCTGCTATAACGAGGGGCTACACAAACATCAAATGCATTGTCAAATGATGACAATAGGTAATAATCAGAAGAAATCACTAAATTGCTTCCTTTTTGTTTGGATGATTATTCTCAATTTAGACAAGTCATTTTTTTTGTTCAATAGAGGCAAAGTCATCATTGTCGTGTACAATATTTTCCTAGTTTATATTAATTTATCCATTCATATGTTAGCTAAATAAGTTTACCGAGTTTATTTTATTGATTGGAATGACATGTTTTTGATAGTACAGTTTTTTTAGTGGAGACACTTGCCCTTTTCACTGTACATCATGGAAAATGTTGAACCAATATATAGATGAATTTTGGTAAACGAATTCGGTCGATCTGTTTCGTCATTTTATGCTATCAATATTTTCTTAAGTAACATTTTCTTGTATTCATTTGACTTTTGGAATTTGGATATTTAGAGTTGTTAGTAACTGATTTTCTTTTTTGTGTGTTTATGTTTGTTAAAACGAGGGGCTACAAAAACATCAATTTCAAGTGAGATTGGGAGCAAAGCTGTTGGAACAACTTGGTATCAGATCCAAAACATGTAAGTCCCATTATATGAATCTTTGTTTTCTTTTCTAAGACAATTAAATAAGCAGTACTTTTTCAGGACAGATTTTGATGGCAAGCTTGTCTAATATGGATATGTCTTCTAATTGGATTAGCTTATAAAAGATTGACAGAGCTTGACAAGCCATCATAGAGGGAAAAAGGGGACCGCCAGAGATCTTCAGAAAAACTCATGTGAGTGAATCTGATCACTTTTCTTTGTTGCTACAAATTCTTTATTTGATTAGTTCATCTTTATTATAGGCGCATGACATACTTGTAATTTAAGAATAGAAGGCATAACTGGACTACATTTACGTGTTGATCGTATATTGACTTGGCATGTTTCGATACCTATATTTAGGTTTTTTTTTTTTTTTTTGGGGCAGTGGGGACTTTGTTATCATTTCCTATTAGAAAGAGTAATTTATGTTCTTAGTATCTGAACTTGGCTATCTAGTGAGATTAGGATTGATTAATACATAAAGCTTTAGATTTTAATTTCACATGCTTTTTATTTAGTGCAGGACACAAAATGAGGATATTTGTATTTGATTATGATTTCTAGTTTGAAGTTGCTATTTTTATTTATATTTAGGTTGAGTTTAATTAGGATTTCTGTAACGTATTATCAGGTTTAGGATGTTTATCTCTTTAGTAATTTATTTGGACAGCAGTCTCGAATTGGTTATGAATTGTCAGCCTATAAACTAGGCTTTTTATTTGTAATACAGTTCTCTTTTGCTATATTGATATCAGGTTTTGAATCTGTACTTCTGAATAGGCTAGGATCCATCATCCGGTAGATAAGGCCTTATCTATGTAATATAGTCCAGTTTTTAATGTTTATTATTGAATTTTGGAGCCATGTTAGAGCGTTTTCTATTACTCCTTGAAAGAGTTTAAACTTCATCTTCCCTTCTATTCTGCCGTGTAAATTGGGAATCTGTGTTTCTTAGTATTTTTAATGAGTTACCTTTATTACTTTAAATTTGATTAGCACTTTATTAGGATGTTTATGTATTTAATATATTTTTTTGATTTGTGACTTCCTGAATAGGCTATGATATATCAGCCTATGAACAATTATTTTGCTTTGTGTTATGGTTTAGCCTTTCAGTATTAGTATTATTATCAGATTACAAGTTATTCTAGTGTACTTTCTATCTGTACTCCTTGAAAGAGTGTAAACTTCATCTTCCCTTCTACTTCACTCCGCTAAGCAGTGATGTGGAATAGATAATTAGGGAATTTGTGTTTTATGAGGATTTCTTTGTTTATTTGGATCTATATTTAGTCTGAGTTTGATTGTGATTTGTATTATTTACCTTCAGGATTAGGATGTTGATTTATTTAGTGCTTGATATGAATTGGTATAGGCTATGATTTATCAGCAGCCTATAAGTAAGGCTTTAGCTTTCTAACATAGTTCAATTTTTATTTTTGGGTGTGTTGTCTATCTTTACTCCTTGGAAGAGTATAAACTTCATCTTCCTGTCTGTTGTGATGCATCAAGCGGCGATGGAGAATAGAGAATTAGGGGATTCATGTTGATTTATTTAATGCTTAATTTGAATTGGTGTAGGCTATAATTTATCAGCAGCCTATACGTAAAGCTTTAGCTTTCTGATCTAGTTCAGTTTCTTATTATTATTACCAGATAACAGTTTTTTTTTTTTTTTTTTTTTTTTTTTTTTTGTGTGTGTGTATTGTCTATCTTTACTCCTTGAAAGAGTGTAAACTTCATCTTCCTGTCCATTGTGATGCGTCAAGCAGCGATGGAGGATAGAGAATTAGGGGATTCTTGTTTTATCAGTAGTTTTTTAATTATTGGCTGTAATTTATATTTAGTAGTTTGACTAGGATTTTTATTATTGACTATCACGAAGAGGATATCTATCTGTCTTATGTGATTTGAATAGGAGCTCTTGAATAGGCTACGGTTTATTAGCCTATAAATATGACTTTCCATTGTAATATAGTTTAGTTTTGAACTTGTATTATGCAAGTATAGAGTTCTTTTAGAGCATTTTCTCTCCTTATTCTTTGAAAGGAGAGTAAAATTCATCTTCGCTTCTATTCCACCACGTCAAGTGGTGATGTAAAGTGGAGTTAATTGGCGCCTTAGCGAACTTAGGAATTTAGACTATAGGTGAAATATGATAAAATAGGGAGTGACGTAGGGGCCAAGAACATTTTATATGAATAATCTGTCTTGGAATGTCTAGGAGGGTGGGGTTGGCAAGGAAGAGAATGGTGATCAAAGAGACTGTGCAGGATGATACCGGATATGGTTATTTTACAGGAATTTAAAAAAGGCGTGGCTTGAGGAAAGGAACATAAATTTGTCAAGTGTGGGATGGTTTTCAAGTTCATGGTAAAACATAAAAGTAAAGAAGGAACATATTGGGAGATGGAAAGAGGATGTTTTTTTGGAGATCAAAGGTTGGTCAAGTGAGGTTATCCCTTGTTAAGAACAGAAATTCATTAAGGACGTCTTGGGAGATTTAAGTTTTGTCAGGGATTGAGCGGCTGGATAGCAAGGAGGAAAATGGGCCTCTTGTTAAGAACAGAAATTCGTTAAGTTGTCAGTGCTGGGAGGGTTTCAAGTACATGAAAACAAATAAATAAAGGAACATATTATCAGATGGAATGAGTTGTTAGTGATGTTAACTTTGAGATTGAGCGCCTGGACAGAAGGAAAATGGGCCTCTTGGAAAAGTCTGAAAATCATTACGTTGTCAATGGTGGAAGGGTTTCAAGTTCATGAAAACAAATAAATAAAGGAACATATATGGTGGAAGGGTTTCAAGTTCATGAAAACAAATAAATAAAGGAACATATTATCAGATGGAATAAGTTGTAAATGATGTTAACTTTGAGATTGAGCGGCTGGACAGAAGGAAAATGGCCCTCTTGGAAAAGGCTGAAAATCATTACGTTGTCAATGGTGGAAGGGTTTCAAGTTCATGGAAACAAAGGATTGAAGGAACATATTTTGCTTTGTGTTATGGTTTAGCCTTTCAGTATTAGTATTATTATCAGATTACAAGTTATTCTAGTTTACTTTCTATCTGTACTCCTTGAAAGAGTGTAAACTTCATCTTCCCTTCTACTTCACTCTGCTAAGCAGTGATGTGGAATAGATAATTAGGGAATTTGTGTTTTATGAGGATTTCTTTGTTTATTTGGATCATTATTTAGTCTAAGTTTGATTGTGATTTTTATTATTTACCATCAGGATTAGGATGTTGATTTATTTAGTGCTTAATATGAACTGGTATAGGCTATGATTTATCAGCAGCCTATAAGTAAGGCTTTAGCTTTCTAATATAGTTCAGTTTGTCATTATTATTATACCAGATTACAGGATTTTTTAATTTTTATTTTTTGGTGTGTTGTCTATCTTTACTCCTTGAAAGAGTATAAACTTCATCTTCCTGTCCGTTGTGATGCGTCAAGTGGCAATGGAGGATAGAGAATTAGGGGATTCATGTTGATTTATTTAATGCTTAATTTGAATTGGTGTGGGCTATGATTTATCAGTAGCCTATACGTAGAGCTTTAGCTTTCTGATCTAGTTCAGTTTCTCATTATTATCACCAGATAACCGTTTTTTTTTTCTTTTTTTTGGTGTATTGTCTATCTTTACTTCTTGAAAGAGTGTAAACTTCATCTTCCTGTCCATTGTGATGTGTCAAGCAGCGATGGAGGATGGAGAATTAGGGGATTCTTGTTTTATCAGTAGTTTCTTAATTATTGGCTGTAATCCATATTTAGTCGAGTTTGATTAGGATTTTTATTATTGACTGTCA
This sequence comes from Ficus microcarpa, assembly GCA_025413485.1. Lineage (NCBI taxonomy): Eukaryota > Viridiplantae > Streptophyta > Magnoliopsida > Rosales > Moraceae > Ficus > Ficus microcarpa. The sequence goes on along the minus strand of CM046383.1, from coordinate 4,969,211 downwards.
CGAAGAGGATATCTATCTGTCTTATGTGATTTGAATAGGGGCTCTTGAATAGGCTACGGTTTATTAGCCTATAAATATGACTTTCCATTGTAATATAGTTTAGTTTTGAACTTGTATTATGCAAGTATAGATTTCTTTTAGAGCATTTTCTCTCCTTATTCTTTGAAAGGAGAGTAAAATTCATCTTCGCTTCTATTCCACCACGTCAAGTGGTGATGTAAAGTGGAGTTAATTGGCGCCTTAGCGGACTTAGGAATTTAGACTATAGGTGAAATATGATAAAATAGGGAGTGACGTAGGGGCCAAGAACATTTTATATGAATAATCTGTCTTGGAATGTCAAGGAGGGTGGCGTTGGCAAGGAAGAAAATGGTGATCAAAGAGACTGTGCAGGACGATACCGGATATGGTTATTTTACAGGAATTTCAAAAAGGCGTGGCTTGAGGGAAGGAACATAAATGCTGTCAAGTGTGGGATGGTTTTCAAGTTCATGGTAAAACGTAAAAGTAAAGAAGGAACATATTGGTAGATGGAATGAGGATGTTTTTTTGGAGATCAAAGGTTGGTCAAGTGAGGTTTTCCCTTGTTAAGAACAGAAATTCATTAAGGACGTCTTGGGAGATTTAAGTTTTGTCAGGGATTGAGCGGCTGGACAGCAAGGAGGAAAATGGGCCTCTTGTTAAGAACAGAAATTCGTTAAGTTGTCAGTGCTGGGAGGGTTTGAAGTTCATGAAAACAAATAAATAAAGGAACATATTATCAGATGGAATAAGTTGTCAGTGATGTTAACTTTGAGATTGGGCGGCTGGACAGAAGGAAAATGGGCCTCTTGGAAAAGGCTGAAAATCATTACGTTGTCAATGGTGGAAGGGTTTCAAGTTCTTGGAAACAAAGGATTGAAGGAATATATTATAGATGGAATAATTATATCTGGGGAGATTTAAGGTTGGTGAAAAGTAATGTTATCTCTGAATTGAGAGGCAGGACAGCAACGAGGAAAATGGGCCTCTTGGAAAAAACCGAAATTCATGAAATTGTCAAGGGCGGGGGGGTTTCAAGTTCATGGAGAAACTGAAATGCATGATGGAACATATTAGGAGAGCTACTCTGAGTAATTCCTTTTTTTTTTTGGATCTATTGAATTGCATTTTTTTTGTTTGCTGTTTAACTATTCTCTTTTATTCCATCCAACTGGGACTGAAGAATCGGCAGTTGCTCAAGCAAGAAATTAAAGACTCCATGACTACCATGTGCTTAGGATACTGGCTCAAGTTAATCGAGAAAGGAATAGAGGAGCATTTGAAGTCTCAGCTAGGGATTCTGGTTTTCATCTAATTAGTTTAAAGGCTGATCTTTCTTTGATGTTTTCATTTGCAGGCATGCATATACACCAAGTACAGTAAGCTCTGAAAGGTAATTAATTTTTCGTATGATGAGCATTCAATTTTTGGATTTGTTGCTTCTCGTTAGCCCTTAGATCAACTTTCTTTCTAGGGCTATTGCATATTTGAAAGTTGGTTGGTTTGCATAGATTAGTCTTGTTCCTGATAAAAAAATGGTTAGTTCTTAGGTATTAATATTGTTTTTTTTTTAATTATTATTATTTTTCATTTGTTTGAAGTTTGTTGCTTGCTTTGCAATGAAATCCGTACTTTCGTTTTTCTGTTTTTCCCTTTCACAGCGCTCTTTCACTTCTTGGGATGGGAAAGCCACAGGGGTTGCATCCAGAGTCAGTGCCTGATTCGATTAATACCTATTGCACAGTGGAATAACTGCTAATGTCAGCTGGCAACATTTATGTTTTGTCTTCAAATGTTTGCAATTTTTTTTTTAAAAATTATTGTGAACTTTGTTGCTTGCTTTGCATTAATGAAATCATTACTTTCTTTTTTCTGGCTATTTTTCACAGTGCTCATTCACTTATTGGGATGGGAAAGCCAGATACGTTGCATCCAGAGTTAGCAGCAGATTCGATTAATATATGTTGCACCATGGAATACCTACTAGTATCAGCTGGTAATATGAACGTTTTGTTTCTAAGTGTTTGCAATTTTTTACACACCTCTTTATCATTTGTGTAATGACTTGATCTTCTTCTTTTTGTTTTTTTAGATTAGATGTGGCCTGTTCTGATCAAGAGGATGTACTAGAGCTATAACGTGATCAACAGGACTGCAAGGTGTGTATTCTCTTCTTAAAATTGTGATATACATTTGAATCTTTGAATTATAACTCGTCTCTACAAGAATGGACAACAGTGACAACTTGTTTAAATGATTGGTGTCCAGAATAAGAAGTTTATCATCTTAAAAAAACGATGCTCAGGTGAAGATATCATACATTGTTGAAGAAAATGAGGTAGTTCTCTTTTTTAAGCTTCTTTGCAATGTGCCTTTACTATAATGGTTACTGCTGGGAACTTTGTGGACGAACGGGTGAAGGTTTATTTGTTTACTGATTTTGTAGGATGTGAAGATCTCATGAAGTTGCCATTTTTTAGGATAAGCAGTTTATCTCATCCATTGTTGACAAAAATCAGGTAATTCTCTGTTTTAAGTTTCTTTGCAATGTGTTTTTTCTGTAATGATTATTGTCTGGAACTTTATGGATGAACAGGTGAAGGTTTATTTGTTTACTGGTTTTGCAGGACACAAAGGTTTAACGTAGTTGCCATTTTTTTACGATAAGCAGTTTATCTCACTGTAATATCTGGTTTTCATGCTAGCAATTCTTTGTAAAGAATTAAACATGTGCAGTTTATGCAATTATATGAAAAAGTTCAGTCCAGAACTTTCAGATGTGTTTTGTGGGTTTTTATAGCCTAAACAGACTCAAAACTGATATTTCGGACGATAAGGAGTGAAAACTGATCATTTTATGAAAAGTCAAAATTTTGACCGAAAAGTCAACCGTTGACCCGAAAAGTCAACGTTTGACCAAAATAGTCGAAATTGAGTATCATGAATTTTAAGATCAGTTTTTCACGAAAAAGACTACCGAAACTCATTTTTATTAGCAGATAATGAAAATGAGACTTCGGATATCCTATTTTAAAATCAGGCGATTTTTCTAAGCTCATAGGGCAAAAAGGGTTTGAGAAAACAAGAAAAAGATTTTTCGACCCGATTTTCCGACGGCACGTCAAAAATCCAAAAACTGTAAAATAATATTTACAGTATTGGAATTTAAATTTTTGAACTCAACGTTTCAAGATTTTCAGTCAAAAACACAGTTTTGGTTCAAGAAATTTCAAGAACAAAGTTTGAGCTTATCCATTTGGTGTGGTGGCCCAATGAGCTTGTGACACCTAATCCAAGACAACTCATGCCTAAGTGTTCTCCACTCCCTTGCCTTGGTCGGATTTTCCTTGGGAAACAAGGCCAAAGTTTTCAAAACTTTGGGGGCCAAAATAGAATTTTTGAAAGTCTTTTTGAGCTCTATAAATAGCTCACTCTCCTATTCATTTTATTCAAGAAAACAAGCCAAACTCTTGCAATTTTTCTCAAGAAAATCCGAGAGAGAGAGAGAGACCAAGAGAGCTCGAAAATTTTGTGAACCAAACCATTCAACCAAGCTTCGGGTAGCTTAGGGAGACCGAGAGAAAGAGGAAAAAAATTTTCGGGTGGCTTGTGCAGCCCTTTGCCGTGAGCTTGGTGCAGGGAAACCGAGGGAGAGAAACCAAAATTTCAAAGGGGAAATTTGGGGCTAAGGTTTCGGGTTAGCTAGCCAAGCCAAGGGTGAGCTTGAGTAAGTTTTTGGGAGGCTAATTTTGCCTCTAGCAAGTCTCGGGTAGGTGGCTTGAAGGAGAAGAAAATTTTTCAGTTTTGGGGCCAAGAACCCTTAGTGGCCGAGTGAGCCAAGAAACCAGCCAAGGGAACCACCAACTCGGGTTTTGGTGCATCACAAGCAGCCAGCCGTGAGCTAGGGACCAAGGGGCAGCCATATGAATCAACTTCGGTTTGACCAAACCCTTGGCCGAACACCACACAACAAATTGAGGTAAACCCTAAAACTTTTCTCAAGTTTTTAAATTGATTTTTAAAGCTTTGATTTATGTGTATTTGAGTGCCAAAAAGTTGTAAGGGCATAAGCCCATGTGTGATTTTATTTGCTGCCCTATGTGCTTATGGTTGCCGTGTGTATGTGTTGGTGTGGCCGAGTGCCTTGGCTAGCCCAGCCATGGGCTGTTTGTGCGCGTGTGTGTGGCCGAGTGGGCTGGTGAGGCTAGCCGGGTGCTTGGCTAGTGCAGCCGAGTGTGTGGCTGTGTGTGTGTGTGTGTGTGTTTGTGGCCGTGTGTGCTTGTGGCCGAGTGGCCTAAGGAGGCTAGCCGAGTGGTTAGGTGGACCACTAGGCTGTTTTGGCCGGTTTGCTTGTAAATTTTTATATTCGGCTTTATGCTTATTGATGCTAGAATGCATGCTAGGGTTATTAGGCCTTATGTCCCCATAGATCAATTTTTTTATGTATGCTTGTATGATTTAAGTTTATGAACCAAGTATGCTAGATGCTAGGTGTATGTATGTCAGTGGAACCGTGCAATCCCTAGGCAATTTAGGCTCGGGTTTGTGGATTGCACGAGCTCGTGAGATTGGCTTGGCTAGCCATGAGGGATCGATAGACGCGCTGCATGCTTGAACCTAACTCCCGCAGTGGGCGGTCGAGCTAGAACCAACGTCTTAGGCCGTAACAATTTGACTAAACCGAAACTGCCTCTCGGGTTCACTGGGGACAGTCTCGGGAAAACATCCCAGTTGGCTGATAGAGGCCGAATTGTCTAAAACGTAAACACGAAAGTTGTAGACTAGGCTGTTTTCTAGGGGGTAGCGCGGGCACTTTGCCAAAATAAGGCTCCAAAGGCCTACTTTTATACGAAAAACCGTAGGTGGGTCAGAAGACCCAGTTTTCAAGTTAAGTTCGGTTTTGATTTAAAACTGACTTCAAATGGTAAGGAATTTGAAAATGTGTAAAACACGAAAGTTTTAGACCTCCTTGAGGACTAGAACTTTCGTGAAGAAAACTTTTTCCAAATCAAAACGGATTGGTAACTACAACCTAAAATCTGAAAACGGTGCAGGGTTCAACATAATCCTGTACACGAAGTTTGTAGAACCAACTTAGGAAAAATTTATTTTCAAACATAACATGTTATTTTAAGCACGGAAACTGTCCCAAAAGCAGTTTCCGACCCCCAACCATTTTATGAAAATTTAGGCCAGGATTCACGAAATTTTTACGAAGAAAGTTATGAAATTTAAACTAAGTGTTATGAAAAGATTTCAAGTAAAGCTTTCAAAGACAAAGAGTTTTTAAGTTAAGTTTTGAAAGAAAATTTTAGAAACGCAAGGTAGCCGGGATTCAGACCCCGAGCTACCGGGCTTCGCCCCAAAGCCCAGAGTTGACCCGACAGGGTTGACTTTAGCTCACAAAAAGGTTGACTTCGGTTGACCGACAAGACAACGAGTTCTTATACACGCCCAAGGGTAGGTGATCGACCTAACCCGATGTTTTCTAATGGGCCAAGTATATTGAACGATTTTCCGGCAAAACCCTATGGGTTACAAGAGGCGTTAAATTAGGGGGACATATAGCCGAAAACCCGTAAAAATGTTGGTTAGTACCAACATACGATAGAAATGGAATTGAAGACTGATGTACAACTTTCCATCAAGCAGGAGGAGTTCTGCGGTAGAGACCGGAACAAGGATCTGCGAAACAACTCAAAGAATAGACGGTAAGTACAACACCGTCTACAGCACAAGCTAATAGGACTAGACTATTAGACTCGTTGATGTGCTCTTTGATATGTGCTATGTATGCAATCATGGAAAATGCTAAGTGTATAGTAACATGCTAAGACAAGATAAGCAAGAAGCTAAGTAGAAAGATGACATCAAGAATGTATGTTCACACGTAAGAAAGAATAAGTAAGAAAAGAAGAACCGTGTCGATCCACCCGCGTCAGGTCGGGTCGGACTGTGGATTGATCTGGATTTGGTTTGGCCGCCCCAGACAATTCATTAGTCGCGCGCCGGATTCGAACACGTAGACAAAGGGCCCATAAGATGTAATGAAAGATAATGAAGCATAAAATGACCAATGCATGCTAAGTGCTATATTTATGCTAAGTATAAGTATGCTACGTAAGCTATGTATGCTAAGTATAAGTATGCTACGTAAGCTATGAATGCTAAGTATATTAAGTATGTCATGTATGTTATGTGTATGCCATGTATATGTTATGTAATGCTTTAGTTATTGTGAGTTAATGTTATATTGTTGCTATTTTGTTTTACGGCCTAGGAGTTGTACTTACTGGGCCTTAAGCTCATTGTTTTAAGTTTGTGCTGTAGGTAAGTCGCCTGCCAGCTGATCTGATGCAATGGAGAGTAGCGGTCAAGCAAATGTAAAATCGTGGTATATGGAGTCGCTACGCATTTTTGTGTGGTAAACACGTGCAAAGGACAAGAACAGTTTTCTAAGTAATAGTTTATATGTTTTTGCTTAAAAACAATGTTTTAAACTTGTGTACATAGTTTTGTGTATAAAAAAAAAAAAAAAAATCCGCTGTGTTTTCAAGCTAAGTATGCAAGCAAGTTATAAGCATGTATGTATGTATGTAAGAAGGGGTAACGGCCTACGCTAGGTGGGGCGTTACACTCACGAATCAGGTAGGTCTCTTTTTTAAGTTTCTTTACAATGTGTCTTTAATGTAATGGTTATTGTCAAGAACTTTATGGATGCATGGGCAAATGTTTATTCGTTTACTGGTTGTGTAGGATGCAAAGATTTCTTAAAGTTGCCATTTTTTGGAGTGAGGTAAAGAAAGTTCTCTCTCTCTTATCCTCCCTCCACCTCTCTCTCCCCCTCCCTCATTGAAATAGAAGAAGCATTAAAAGTTAGGGAGTCAGTTTTTATAGTTTTGTAAGTTATTTTATTTTATTTTTTTAATAAATCATTAGATTGTGTTTTTAGATTAGAACTCTTTACTATTTGTTTTCTTAGCTTAGGATTTCTATCAATTAAGCATTTTAAGTCAATCAGAACTCATTAAATTGGGCTAGGATTTATCAGCCAATAATGACGGCTTTATCTTTGTAATATAATTCTGTTTTACATTACCAAATTACATAGTTATTTTAGAGCATCTTATACTTGTACTCTGTGAAAGAGTTTAAACTTCATCTAACAGTTATTTTGGATTGATGATAGGGAATTTTATATGATAGATATACTTATTACCTGACATGCCATGGGAACATACTCCGTGAAAGAGTATAACTTCATCTAGAGCAGGTTATTATTTGGTGGATTGATGAGGAGGAGGGGGAACTCGTGTTATACCTGTACTCCATGAAAGAGTATAAACTTCATCTAGCATTTATGCATGACAGATATTAGGGAATTCGTGTCATACCTGTGCTCCATGAAAGAATATAAACTTCATATAATTCGTGTTATACCTGTACTCTGTGAAAGAGTATAAACTTCATCTGGCATTTATCTAGGATAGATATTAAGGAATTCGTGTTATACTTGTACTCCGTGAAAGAGTATAAACTTCATCTAATTCGTGTTACACCTGTACTCCATGAAAGAGTATAAACTTCATCTAGCATTTATGCAGGATAGATATTAGGATATTCGTGTCATACCTGTACTCCGTGAAGAGTTTAAACTTCATCTAGCAATTATGCATGACAGATATTAGGGAATTCATGTTATACTTGTACTCCATGATAGAGTATAAACTTCATCTAATTCGTGTTATACCTGTACTCAGTGAAAGAATATAAACTTCATCTAATTTGTGTTACTCCTGTACTCCATGAAAGAGTATAAACTTCATCTAGCATTTATGTAGCACATATATTAGAATATTCGTGTTATACCTGTACTCCAGAAAAGAGTTTAAACTTCATCTAGCATTTATGCATGACAGATATTAGGGAATTCGTGTGATATTTGTACTCCATGAAAGAGTATAAACTTCATCTAATTCGTGTTATACCTGTACTCCCTGAAAGAGTATAAACTTCATCTAGTATTTATGCGGGATAGATATTAGGGAATTCGTGTTATACCTTTACTCCATGAAAGAGTATAAACTTCATCTAGCAGTTTTTCTGGACTGATTATAGGGAATTTGTATTATAATTGTACTCCGTGAAAAAGTACGAACTTTTTTAGGTGTTCTGCAGGACAGATGGGAATTCATATTATACCTGTACTCCGTGAAAGAGTATAAACTTCATTAGCAGTTATGCTTGACAGATATTAGGGAATTCGTGTAAGCCTATTCTCCTTGAAAGAGTACAAAATTTGTATGTGATTGTTATTATTTTTTAGTTTGATCTTGTTTTTTTGGGTTAGGATGTTTATTTATGCATAGTTCATTTTGTAATAAATGATATTTTTCTTAACCATATACTTTTTGATTGGAGACCCTTACCCATATTATTATATGGTCAGGATGATGCAATCCATATAATTTGCTATTAGACTCTATGCACTTGTTTCTTTTTTCTTTTTTCTTTTTCTTTTTTTTTTTTTTTTAAAAGCAGTTTAATGTTGTAAATCTTCTAACGAAACAGTATGTAGTAATACAGTAACTACTTTTTTCACGTATGTTCATATTTTATTTTTTGAAATGAGTGGCTGACCTATGAAGTAGCAAGAATTAAAGGCATTGTCAATGACGGTAGCAGGTCATAATACAGAAAATCCACTAGCAGGTAACAATACAGAAAATCCACTAAATTCTTCTTTTGTTTTAAATGTTTGTTTTTAGTAGTTGTTAAACTTTGAATTAATTGCTTGCATGATGTAAAAATCAATTCTCATATTTTCTTTGTGGTTTTGATTAATTAATGAGTGATTTTTTATTTTTAGATGAAAATTGGTCTATTTGAAGTCATAAAAGGCTCTTTGTCAGGGGAGAGACAACTGATATTTCTCAAGAGACAATTGATTTTTAATTGAGACTTTTGCCTTCTATTTTATTTTTTATTTTTTTAAGTACGTTTATTTTCCTTTCTCAAACACAAGAATAAGAGTTGCTTGCTTTTGTTTTTTTCTTTTTTATTATTATTATTATTTTCATTTTTATGAAGTTTGTTGCTTGAAGTGCAATGAAATCCGTACTCTCTCTCTCTCCTTTCTGCCTTTTCCTTTTTACAGTGCTCTTTCACTTCTTGGGATGGGAAAGCCAGTGGCGTTGCATCCAGAGTTAGTGCCTGATTCGATTAATACCAAGTGCACTGTGGAATAACTGCTAATATCAGCTGGTAACATTTATGTTTAGTTTTTAAATATTTGCAATTAAAAAAAAATTGTTGTGAAGTTTGTTGCTTGCTTTGCATCAATGAAATCATTACTTTCTTTTTTCTGGCTTTTTTTCACAGTGCTCATTCACTTCTTGGGATGGGAAAGCCAGACACGTTGCATCCAGAGTTAGCAGCAGATTCGATTAATATATGTTGCACTATGGAATAACTGCTAATATCAGCTAGTAATATGAACGTTTTGTTTCTAAGTGTTTGCAATTTTTTACACGCCTCTTTATCATTTGTGTAATGACTTGATCTTCTTCTTTTTGTTTTTTTAGATTAGATGTGGCCTGTTCTGATCAAGAGGATGTACTAGAGCTATAATGTGATCAACAGGACTGCAAGGTGTGTATTCTCTTCTTAAAATTGTGATATACATTTGAATCTTTGAATTATAACTCGTCTCTACAAGAATGGACAACAGTGACAAATTGCTTAAATGATTGGTGTCCAGAATAAGAAGTTTATCATCTTAAAAGCACGATGCTCAGGTGAAGATATTATACATTGTTGAAGAAAATCAGGTAGTTCTTTTTTTTAAGTTTCTTCGCAATGTGTTTTTACTATAATGGTTACTGCTGGGAACTTTGTGGATGAATGGGTGAAGGTTTATTTGTTTACTGATTTTGCAGGATGCGAAGATCTCATGAAGTTGCCATTTTCTAGAATAAGCAGTTTATCTCATCCATTGTTGACAAAAATCAGGTAGTTCTCTTTTTTAAGTTTCTTTGCAATGTGTCTATACAATAATGGTTATTGTCAAGAACTTTATGGATGCATGGGCAAATGTTCATTCGTTTACTGGTTTTGTAGGATGCAAATATGTCTTGAAGTTGCCATTTTTTGGAGTGAGGTAAGGAAAGTTCTCTCTCTCGTACGCTCCGTCCACCTCTCTCCCTCCCTCCCTCCCTCCCTCTTTGATATAGAAGAAGCATAGAAAAGTTAGGGAGTTAGTTTTCATAGTTTTGTATTTTTTATTTTTATTTTTATAAATCTCCAAATTGTGTTTTTAGATTAGGGCTCTTTACTATTTGTTTTCTTAGCTTAGGATTTCTATCTATTAAGCATTTTAAGATAATTAGAACTCATTAAATTAGCCTAGGGTTTATCAGCCAATGAAGAAGGCTTTATCATTGTTATATGGCTCTGTTTAATATTATTTTTTTAAGAGTCTTTAATCAATCACAAATTACATAGTTATTTTAGAGCATTTTATACTTGTACTCTGTGAAAGAGTATAAACTTCATCTAGTAGTTATTCTCGACTGATGATAGGGAATTCAAATTATACTTGTACTCCATGAAAGAGTATAAACTTCATTTAGTAGTTATTCTGGACTGATAATAGGAAATTCGTCATATATGTGTATGCTGTGAATGAGTATAAACTTCATTAGCTATTATGCAGGACAGATATTAGGGAATTCATATTATATGTGTACTCCGTGAAAGAGTAGAAACTTCATCTAGCAGTTATTCTCGACTAATGATAGGGAATTCATATTATGCTTGTACTACGTGAAAGAGTATAAACTTCATCTAGCAGTTATGTAGGATAGATAGTAGGGAATTCGTGTTAGACCTGTACTCCATGAAAGAGGAATTCATGTTATACCTGTACTCCATGAAAGAGTATAAACTTCATCTGGTGGTTATTTTGGAATGATGATAGGGAATTTGTATTATACCTCCACTCCGTGAAAGAGTATAAACTTCAGTAGCAGTTATGTTGGACAGATATTCGGGAATTCGTGTTATGCCTATATTCCTTGAAAGAGTACAAAATTCATATTTGATTGTTATGATTTTTAAGTTTGAGCTTGTTTTTTAGGGTTAGGATGTTTACTTATGCATAGTTCTTTTTTTAATAAATGATATTTTTGTTAACCATATAGTTTTTTGAGTGGAGACACTTACCCTTTTAACTGTATGGTCGGGATGATGCCCATCAACTGATAAACAAAATTTGATAAACAGACTTGGTAGTTTAGTTTATTGCAGTTCATATAATTTGCTGTTTGACTCTATGCACTTGTTTCTTTAAAAAAAAAAAAAAGGTTTAATATTGTAACATGAATCTTCTTAACATAACTATGCGATAATACAATGAGTAACTATACTTCTTTTTTCATGTATGTTCATATTTTATTTTTTGAAATGAGTTGCTGACCTATGAAGTGGCAAGAATCAAAAGTATTGTCAACGAGGGTGGCAGGTAACAATGCAGAAAATCCACTAAAATCCACTAAATTCTTCTTTTGTTTTAAATATCAGCTGTTAATAGTTGTTAAAAGTTTAATTAATTGCTTGCATGATGTAAAAATCAATTCTCATAATTTTCTTTGTGGTTTTGATTAATTAATGAGTGATTTTTATTTGCAGGTGAAAATTGGTCAATTTAAAGTCTTAAAATGCTGGAGAGACAACTGATATTTCTCAAGAGACAACTGATTTTAAAGTGAGACTTTTGCCTTCTATTTTATTTTTTATTTTTTATATTTTTTTAAGTACGTCTATTTTCCTCTCTCAAACAAAAGAATAACACAAGTTGTAATGTTCTACGGGTCTATGCGTAACATTCAAAAGGGTATCTTGAGGTGGATTCATTGCGAGTCATATGAGCATAGTGAGTCATATTGTTTCATTCTATTCCTTTCCTCACATATTGTAACATTTATCAGATTGTAGGAGGCTTTGTAGCGTGCAAAAGCTTTAAAGGGCTTGGTGGGATTTACTTTTCAACAGGTTCAATCTTTCACTCTACAGGTAAATTTTAAATTTTTTCTTCTTTTAGCCCCCAACTTTTACACTTCAATTTTTGAGGAACAAGATAAAATAATTCAACAGGAAGCATATTTTCATTTCATGACAGGTTTTTCAAGTGAGATTGGGAGAAAATGTGTTGCAACAACTCAGTATCAAATCCTATACATGTAAGTCCTATTTCATGAATATGTTCTCTTTTCAAAGACAATTAATTACGCAAACAATCCTATTCTACAACATATTCTGATGGTGAGCTGGTCTAATATGAATATCTCCTACTTGGATCAGCTTATCAAAGATTGACCGAGCTTGACAAGCCATCATAGAGGGGAGTTAGGGGGACCACCATAGTTTTTCACAAGAAAACTCATGCGAGTGAAGCTGAGGTAAGAGAATATTTGATTGGCATATGATATTTCTTTTTCACTACAAATTCTTTATTTGATTAAGTCATCTCGTTGTAGGCAAATGACACACTGGCAGTACCTAAGAGTAGCAGGCTCTCAAGGGCTGGCTAACATGTTTTGGAGGAGAGCATAGCTTGAGTAGCAATCTCATTCATAGCTCAACCCAAAATGCTCTGTTACCTATATTTTGTTTGAGCCTTTTTTTTTTTTTTTCTTTTTTTTTTTTTGTTATTTTGTATTGGTACTTACTATTATTTCGTAGTAGAATTAGTATTTTTATCTTCTTAGTATTTGAACTAGGTTATCTAGTGAGATTGAGATTGATTAGTCCATAAACAAAGCTTTAGACTTTAGTTTCGTATGCGTGTTTTTTTTTTTTAATGCAGAACAAAATCTTCGGAAATTTGTGTTTGATTATGATTTTTGGTATTTTTTTGGTGGCTATCTATATATATCTAGCTTGAGTTTACTTAGGGTTTTTGTTATTTATTGTCAGGTCCCAGATCTTTATCTGGTTAGTATTTCAGATGAATTAGGACTCCTGAATACATAAGGCTTTATCTTTGTAATATAGTTCTGTTTTGCAGTATTGTTATCAAATTACATTGTTATTTTTGTGTATTTTCTATCTGTACTCCTTGAAAGAGTATAAACCTCATCTTTCCTTCTACTCTACTGCGTTAAGCGGTGATGTCGAATAGATAATTAGTGGATTCGTGTTTACTGAGAATTTTATTTATTTATTTATTTGGTGGTTATCTATATTTAGTTTGAGTGTGCTTAGTATATAATTTATTATCGGGCCTGGGATTGTATTTGAATCTGAATAGACTATGATTTATTAGGCTTAATCTTTGTATTGTAGTTCATTTTTTCATTGCTACTATCAAATTACAGAGTTGTTGTAGAGCAATTTCTATCTTTTACTCCTTGAAAGAGTAAAAACTTCATCTTCCCTTCGAGTCTGCCCTGTACTTTGGTGATGTAAAACAAATACTTGGGATATTGGATTTTTTGTGGATTTTTATTTTATGTGATTGTTACCTGTTATTAAGTTTGAATTTTTTTCAGACTTTACCTATTTATTATTATCTGAGACTCCTGAATAGGCTACAAAATATTAGCCTATAAACAATGATTTTAACTGTGCACACGTACAAAGTTATTTTAGTGTATTTTTCAACCTTACTCCTTGAGAGAGTAGAAACTATCTTAGTGTATTTTCTGCCTTACTTCTTGAAAGAGTATACACTTGTGTATTTTTGCCTTACTCCTTGAAAGAGTATAAACTTCATATATTACGAAGCTAGTTTAGTGTATTTTCTACTTCATATGTTACGAAGCAAGTTTAGTGTATTTTCTACCTCACTCCTTGAAAGAGTATAAACTATTTTTGTGTCTTTTCTGCCTTACTCTTGAAAGAGTATAAACTTCATATGGTTTTTTCTACCTACTCCTTGAAAGAGTATGAATTGTTCTTGTGTTTTTTCTTTCTTGCTCTCTTGAAAGAGTAAAAACTTGATATGGTATTTTCTACCTTACTCCTTCAAAGAGTATAAACTATTTTGTGTATGCTCTTCCTTACTTTCAAATCCGAGGCATCAAGTGATGATGTAGGACACATATTAGGGAATTCTTGTTTGTTAGGATTTTTTCAGGTCGCTTATATTTAGTTTGAATTTGATTAGAAACATTATTCGCTTTTTACTTGCAGGTTTAGGATGTTTATCTATTTATAGTGGTAATGTAGAACAGATGATTAGTGTCGAGGGAAGTTAGGAATTTAGAGTATCGGGTGAAGTTGGGCCAAGCAAATTTTTCATGTAGGATGAGAAGGGTGAATTGGAAAGTCAAGGGGGGTGGGTGGCAAGGAAGAGAAGAATGATTGAAGAGATTATGTATGATGAGACCGGAAATGGTTATTTTGCAGGAAGTAAAAAAGAGTCGCTTGATGAAAGGTTGGTAGCGTTTCCAGTTCATGGAAGAACTAAAAGCAATGATGGAACATATAGGAGATGAAAAAAAAAAGAAGAAAGAAAAACAGAAAAGAAAAGAAGAGGTTTTTGGACATTTAAGGTTGGTGAAAAGCCATGTTCTCCCTGAAATATAGAGGCTGCACAGCAAGGAAGAAAATGGTCCTCTTGGAAACAATGGAAGTTCATTAAGTAGTCAGGGGTGGAAGGATTCATGGAAACAAAGGAATGAAGATACTAGTAGATGGAACAAGAACAGATGATTAGTGCCGAGGGAAGTTAGGAATTTAGATTATCGGGTGAAGTTGGGCCAAGCAAATTTTTCATGTAGGATGAGAAGGGTGAATTGGAAAGTCAAGGGGGGTAGGTGGCAAGGGAGAGAAGAATGATTGAAGAGATTATGTATGATGAGACCGGAAATGGTTATTTTGCAGGAAGTAAAGAAGAGTCGCTTGATGAAAGGTCGGTAGCGTTTCCAGTTCATGCAAGAACTAAAAGCAATGATGGAACATACAGGAGATGGAAAAAAAAAAAAGAAAAAAAAAAGAAAAGAAAAGAAGAGGTTTTTGGACATTTAAGGTTGGTGAAAAGCCATGTTATCCTTGAAATATAGAGGCTGCACAGCAAGGAAGAAAATGGTCCTGTTGGAAACATTGGAAGTTCATTAAGTAGTCAGGGGTGGAAGGATTCATGGAAATAAAGGAATGAAGATACTAATAGATGGAATAGGAACAGATGATTAGTGCCGAGGGAAGTTAGGAATTTAGAGTATCGGGTGAAGTTGGGCCAAGCAAATTTTTCATGTAGGATGAGAAAGGTGAATTGGAAAGTCAAGGGGGGTGGGTGGCAAGGAAGAGAAGAATGATTGAAGAGATTATGTATGATGAGACCGGAAATGGTTATTTTGCAGGAAGTAAACAAGAGTCGCTTGATGAAAGGTTGGTAGCGTTTCCAGTTCATGGAAGAACTAAAAGCAATGACAGAACATACAGGAGATGAAAAAAAAAAAATGGAGGTTTTTGGACATTTAAGGTTGGTGAAAAGCCATGTTATCCCTGAAATATAGAGGCTGCACAGCAAGGAAGAAAATGGTCCTCTTGGAAACAACAGAAGTTCATTAAGTAGTCAGGGGTGGAAGGATTCATGGAAACAAAGGAATGAAGATACTAGTAGATGGAATAAGAACAGATGATTAGTGCCGTGGGAAGTTAGGAATTTAGAGTATCGGGTGAAGTTGGGCCAAGCAAATTTTTCATGTAGGATGAGAATGGTGAATTGGAAAGTCAAGAGGGGTGGGTGGCAAGGAAGAGAAGAATGATTGAAAAGATTATGTATGATGAGACCGGAAATGGCTATTTTGCAGGAAGTAAAAAAGAGTTGCTTGATGAAAGGTTGGTAGCGTTTCCAGTTCATGGAAGAACTAAAAGCAATGATGGAACATACAGGAGATGAAAAAAAAAAAAGAAAAAAGAAAAGAAAAGAAGAGGTTTTTGGACATTTAAGGTTGGTGAAAAGCCATGTTCTCCCTGAAATATAGAGGCTACAGAGCAAGGAAGAAAATGGTCCTCTTGGAAACAACGGAAGTTCATAAAGTAGTCAGGGGTGGAAGGATTCATGGAAACAAAAGAATGAATATACTAGTAGATGGAATAAGAACAGATGATTAGTGCCGAGGGAAGTTTGGAATTTAGAGTATCGGGTGAAGTTGGGCCAAGCAAATTTTTCATGTAGGATGAGAAAGGTGAATTGGAAAGTCAAGGGGGGTGGGTGGCAAGGAAGAGAAGAATGATTGAAGAGATTATGTATGATTAGACCAGAAATGGTTTTTTGCACGAAGTAAAAAAGAGTCGCTTGATGAAAGGTTGGTAACGTTTCCAGTTCATGGAAGAACTAAAAGCAATGATGGAACATACAGGAGATGGAAAAAAAAAAAAAAGTAGAGGTTTTTGGACATTTAAGGTTGGTGAAAAGCCATGTTATCTCTGAAATATAGAGGCTGCACAGCAAGGAAGAAAATGGTCCTATTGGAAACATTGGAAGTTCATTAAGTAGTCAGGGGTGGAAGGATTCATGGAAACAAAGGAATGAAGATACTAGTAGATGGAATAAGAACAGATGATTAGTGCCGAGGGAAGTTAGGAATTTAGAGTATCGGGTGAAGTTGGGCCAAGCAAATTTTTCATGTAGGATGAGATGGGTGAATTGGAAAATCAAGGGGGGTGGGTGGCAAGGAAGAGAAGAATGATTGAAGAGATTATGTATGATGAGACCGGAAATGGTTATTTTGCAGGAAGTAAAAAGAGTTGCTTGATGAAAGGTTGGTAGCGTTTCCAGTTCATGGAAGAACTAAAAGCAATGATGGAACATACAGGAGATGAAAAAAAAAATGAAAAAAGAAAAGAAAAGCAGAGGTTTTTGGACATTTAAGGTTGGTGAAAAGACATGTTATCCCTGAAATATAGGGCTGCACAGCAAGGAAGAAAATGGTCCTCTTGGAAACAATGGAAGTTCATTAAGTAGTCAGGGGTGGAAGGATTCATGGAAACAAAGGAATGAAGATACTAGTAGATGGAATAAGGGTGTCTACGGAGATTTAAGATTGGTCAAGTGATGCTATTTTCGAAATCAAGCGGCTGGACATCAAGGAGAAAAAAAATTCATTAAGTTGTTAAGGTTGGAAAGATTTCAAGTTCATTGTAAAACTGAAAGGAATGAATGAGGATAAAAGGAGATGGACAGAGGATTTCTTTGGAGATATAAGGTTGGTGAAAATGGATGTTATCTCTTTCATCAAGAGGCTGGACAGCGAGAAGGAAAACGAGCCTCTTAAAAACAAAAAAACTGAAATTCATCAAGTTTTCAATGGTGGGAGGGTTTCAAGTTCATGGAAAAACTATAACGAATGAAGGAAATTATTAGGAAGTGGAATAGGGATGTCTATGGAGATCTAAGAATGTTTTTGGAGATTTGAGGATGGTGAAAATTGATGTCATCTCTGAAAATGAGAGACTCGACAATAAGGTGGAAACCGGGCTTTTGAAAAAAACTGAAATTTCATTTAGTTGTCGAGGGTGGGAGGGTTGCTTGTCTGTTTAGTCTGTTGTTTGAATTAGAACTTCTGATTAGGACACTATTTCTCCGTTTAGAACATTAGGATTTACCTACCTTTGTAATGTAGTCTACGTTTTTTGTTATGATTGTCAGACTTCATCTTTCCTTCTATTACACAGCAGCGTTGAGAGGTGATGTGGACAAATTAGAGAATTTGTGTTTTACTACGGTTTCTATTTTTCTTGGCTGTCATGTAGTTTCAATTTTCGTTAGGATTATATTCTTTACTATCCGGATTAGGATGTTTGTCTACTTAGTATTGTATTAGCTTGATCTTCGTAACAGAGTATTTTTCTATCCTTACACCTTGAAAGAGTATAAATTTCAATTTCCCTACGTCTCTGTTATAAATAGTGACGTGTGACAAATTATAAGGAAATATGTGTTCAGGATTTCTACTCTTTTTATTTGGCTGGTTTCCTATATTTCGTTTGCATTTGATTAGGATTTTTGTTATTTATTATTGGGATTAGGATGTTTATCTATCTAATATTTTAATTGAATTACGACTCTGATAAGAAGACTCTATCGTCGTAATGTACTTTAGTTTTCTATTATTAATATCAAATTATGCAGTTATTTTTGAGAATACTCTATTCTAACTTTTGCAAGAGTAACTAATTTTATTTGTCATTTCTAGTTTTGGAGCTACAAATTATGCAATCAATTGTATAAGTTATTTAGTTTTTCAAGTGGACAGTTTTGCCTTTTTCACTACTTTTTTTCTTGCCCTTTGCCCTACTTGATTGCGAAGGTCCGCAACTTACAAAACTTGAGGAATAAGAAATCTTGGTGATTCGTATTATTTCAATTAGATTCAATTTTGAAGTTTTATTTCACTCACTAGTTGATATCCGTCTTTTTTTTTCTTTTTTCCTTCAGACCAAAGAAATTTGTAATGTGTAAATGGCCTTCATTATCTCTCTCTCTCTCTCTCTCTCATATATATATATATATATATATTCTTTTTGGGTCAATTAGCAGAAAACTGCCCTATATTGAATGCTTGGGCAAATGGAATGTTGTTTTGTAGAGATAAACAGCTATTTACTGTGACATGAATATTTTGACGTAGCAGTTTCATGCTTGTACTTCTTTTTTGATTTATTGATATTAGTTATAAATCTATATCATCTTTTTGTTTTTTTTTTTTTCAATTATTATAGTTACTGTTACTGTTACAGAATTTGTCATTTACTGTAATACTTTTCTAATGGTTTAAAATGACTTAATGGAATAATGAGCTGCGGAGCGACAATAGCAAGTGCATCTTATATATATGTGTGTGTGTGTGAAATATAATGATATATATTACGAACAAAAATAATACAAGATATTTCATCTCTTTATATCCTGAAAAGAAATGAGAATATTCGATACTTATTCGAGACACAGTTTTTTTTTTTTTTTTTGGTTAAACTTACAAAACTAAGTTTTTTTTTTGCTCAAGGAACACGATATTTTCTAAAGTATGCTATGTTTTGAGTAGAGATACTTGTACTTTTTAGATTACTTTATGTGGATAAATGACTTTTTCTAAGAGGTTTTTTTTTTTTTTTTTTTAATAAACGGTTGAAGTTTTGAAATATTAAAATAAGGACTCTATGTTTGGAAAATTATCATATTAGTGATTAAGTAATTAATCGATATTAATATGATTTTTTTAGTAATTATTAATTAACAGTTATTTTTTTAAATGCAATTTTTTTTTTCATTTATTTAAATAATGGTTTGTTTTGAATTTAGGTTCTAATCTAAAAATTTCAACTTTTTTTTATTTTTTATTTTTTTAGAAAAGTCAACAAATTTCTTAATTAATTTTTAAAAAATTAACCAACTTTGAAATAAAATTTCAATTTCAACCTTTGTTGCAAACACACCCGAAGTGTTTAAAACTTGTACGCTTACTTAACTTTTCCTTTAATGAGAGTGTAGGAGTAGGACCCAACTAAAAAATAAAATTAAAATAAAAAAAATGAGTTAGGGCTGACAAGCAACAACAAGCGACATAAACTGGATGGAAAATAGAAAAACGACAACGCGCTTAACAAAACAATAAAAAATTGGAGGAAACCACATGAATAATCTTGAAGAACAACATCCACCACAGGAACAATAAAACGACAACAAACCGCAAAACAACTCAGACCATGTAGTCGATATCAACAATTCAACGTAACAAAACGTATCTGTTTGAGATTGACACCAACTGAAAACATACAGAAAAACATGAGTTTTGCTCCATCTTCTAATTTTTCATGTTTTCCTATTACAAAACAGGTTTCATGCAGATTATTTTTTTGATTTGTTTATTTTTTCTGATTTATTTGTAGGAAAAATTTACATTAGAAACAGTAGTTTTGTGCCATCAATAGCTATTATTCTTTTAACCATTAAGTTAATTTTTTCAACGGTCTAATCTGTTATTATCTACTTTAAAAAATTTGTAACGTACAATGCATAATTGCTTTTAGATATAGATCAGATCATTAAAAAAATTGACTTAAAAAATAATATTGATATGTTCCTATCATGACATTTTCCTTATTTATACGGGTGCTTGAGGACATGGAGAATGTAAAGGAGAACTCTTTAGAGAAAGAAAAAATGGTGAAGCCATGAATGAATCATATCATACCGAGGAGTATTCTCTGTGAAGGATCTGATAGAAGAGTAAACATGAATAAATTATTCCAAGCAGAGTATCATTCAATTAGCGTATTAATTAATAATTTGGTTGGACTGACTACTTAGGCCTGCTTTATACCACATAATTTGAAATTAATTCAGAACCAGAAGTTCCTCAACTTTGAAAGCAAAGTTTCACCGTTAAAATGTCCATCACTTTGAAATTTTGAGTTATGGTGATTGAGATTTGCCCGTTAAATGCCCACTCACTTTGTGCCGTTTGGTGAGCCAACAAATCTCTTTTAACTCATTTAAAGTTTTTGAGGACCACCATTATAATAAATTTTTAATAAAATCTCACCATTCTTTCACTATTTAAATCTAAAGAAGAATGTTAATTGCGCTGTTTCTCTGATCTACATCGTTAGTTTCTGCATGATTCACATAAGTTTACAGTTCAAATCGTTCATTTACGATGCTGGCAAATGCACTTGACATTTCTCTTAAATCTAATAATGTTTGTACGGCTTTAAACAGAACACTTTCCAACCACATTCTCAACAGATCCATGCACGTTTGCTTTTATTGTAGAATTTACTTCTAATTAATACTATTAACACTCATTAATCATATACTTAAGTGAAACTTATGAATTCAAATCATACATCTTCAACATATCAAAAGACTCAACTCTGGGGGACATGCATGAATTGAAAAGAACCAAAATAAAAAAAAAACATACTTGCTGAGAATATAGACAAAAAACGGTACAACTTTGATGAAATATCACATTACATAATATAAAGCAAGCACTGCTAAAAAGGGATGTGATATATTAATACACCAATATGAAAAAACATCTCCTTTTATCAACTTCATTGAAAAACACCTCAAGCATTCCTCTTCTTTGCTTTCCTTTTCCCTATAATAAACCACCAGCAACCACCACCACCGCCGCTGCCGACACGGCGGCTTCCTTGCCTGCATTTACATGAAAAACCCGGAGTAATTATTAGAACAATATATATATATATATATATATATATATAAAGTTTGAGGTTATTAACTTGACTTTGATTCTAATTAAAGTCTTGTGTGAATGGCCAAGTAAATTTGTGAATATTTATGTTGCTTTTTGCACAAGGCAAACAAACTATTTAAGATATTGAAAGTTTACCAACCGTGTCACGAGATATCTCATACCATATACAATGCCAACCTTTTGACCAATTCTCACACTTCACAGTTCTCTTGCTTTCTCTTTCCCACAATTCTCTTTCCCTATTACCCGTTTTCTAGATACCCACGGACAAAATTCTTATACCTCATATTTTAGCTCCAAACAATTCATAGGATTTCTGTTTCACATTTCCCCTGTTTTCTTTTCTTATTTGAAACTCCTCTGTTTTCTAGATCAAACTCAAACTTGTTCTCACTAGCATCCTATTAAAAATGTTGTTCAATTCTCAAATTAGCACAAAACATAACATGGAGTTGAAACTTGTAACCCCAGTTGCAATCCTCTGTTTTCTAGATCAAACTCAAACTTGTTCTCACTAACATCCTATTAAAAATGTTGTTCAATTCTCAAATTAGCACAAAACATAACATGGACTTGAAACTTGTAACCCCAGTTGCCCAAAAAAAAAAAAAAAAACCAGATTTTCTTCTAAGTAAGTCTTGGTGTGAAATCACATCAGAATCATATTAAATTAAAAAAAGGGTTTAAAAAACATATCTGTGACCAGTAAAATTACGTTGAAAATCATACCATAACTCAAACAAATGGGGTAAATAGCATTTAACAAGAATTAGATCCCAATATATATATAAGTGTGTGTGTGTGTGTGTATATATAACAAGGTTATGAGGAGATGAATATAAAGAAACCTGATGCTGCTGCTGCTTCTACTGCTGACACTGCTGCTTCTGCTACCAGAACTGCTCTTCGTGCTTCCGCTGTTTCCACTGCTCGACAGCTGATCACTCCCACTCTGATCTCCACCCACCGAATATCTCTTCTTCCACCACTCTTTATCCACAGCCGTACTACTACTATTACTATTAGATCCTCCATTTTCAGACACCAAATTTGCAGGCTTCGGAGACACTTTCGCGCTCATGTTGTTGTTATTATTATTATTCACTCCACTCACTTGCTCCTTATTCTTCACAACCATCTTCTTCTTCTTATTCTTCGCCGTCGTCGGCGGCTTCGTCTTCGCCGCCGCCACCGCCGCCACCGCCACCGCCTTTTTCTTCGACCCGAACGACACCGGAAACACCATCTTCAGAAGCAAACCGGACGTGTTCTCCTCCACCCTGCCGCTTCTCCTCATGCTGCTCCCGCCGCCGCCGTCGTAGCTCCTTCTCTTCTGACTGTCTCTCCTCTCCAAGCTCTGATCGGTTTCGGCTTTTAGCTGATGATCAAGGTCGTGATGATCAAGCTGTCGAGGATGTTCGACGAGATCTTTCAACGACAGCTCGTAGCAGGACTCGGGCATGTTCCTCACCATCTCCATCAGCTCCCGCTGTCCCCTGGCGATGGCCTGCGTCCGCGACGCAGGGGATAAGCTCCGGTAGTGGTTCCTCTGCTGCTGCGGCCGTGGAGGGCTCGGGCAGGGGCTTCTCGTTCTTGTTGTCGTTGTCGTTTTTGATGTTGTTGTTGTCGTTGATGTCGGTCCCCAGAGAGGAGGAGAGGAAAATCCGGAGGCGTGATGATCATTGTCGTGGTCGTTGCAGTAGTTCTTTGCTGTCGTTTGAGCTCGGTAAGCATAGTTCATCCTTGTTTCCCAGTTTTCATGTCGTTCGTCGCTACTTCTGGGTATAATCCCACCGGCTTTGTGGAACAGAAAAGGGTCTTCTTGTTGTGGTGATTCTAAGCCTGCTGGTTCTGGCATTATTATTGTTTGTTTGGTTGTTTTTTTGGGGGAAAATTTTGAGGAGGGAGAAAATGGAGTTTGAGATCGAGTATGAGGGTTTTGATTTAGCAGAGAGGTGGTTGTCTAGGCCATTATCTTCACCGACCTTCTGAGGGTTTTTTTTTTTTTTTTTTTTTTTTTTTTTTCCTTGGTGACTAAGCTGTATTTATTTGGAAGGATTTCAGTTCCTATCTCTTTAAAGTCAAGAAGTTCTAGAGGTTGTTGGGTTGGGTTAGATGTGGGGACCACCTTCTCCAATTTTATTTGTTTTTTAAACTTAATTAATTAATTAATTTTGTCTTTTGAGGTAAAATCTTTTTTTTTTTTTTTTTTTGTGATCCATGTAGACCGGAGAGACTCTGCCGATGTCCCCATGCCACTTAATTTATTCCAAAAATTTGACTTTTTCGACTTGTTATTATTATCTAAAATCTGATTGATTTTTTAAAAAAATTATTTTTTGAAATGTGGAGGAGCTAATAATTGTTACATCACTAGCATTTTTTTTTCCTAAGCAGTTTTTATGTCTTTTCAAAACCCATGAAGCAATTTCCATCAAAAAAGAAAAAAAGAAAAAGCTAGCTCGTGTGTCTTGTTTGGTGCACCGTAATTATATTGTCTGATTAGAGCAATTTCCTTTATTTTAGGCTTTTAGATTTATATATAATTCTTTTAAGTAAATGTCCTTTTAATAAGTAACTTTCAGATATGTCTTTTTTTTTTTTTTTTTTTTAATAATATTGTTAGGCCTCACATAGGCAGGTAGGCTTGACACGCTTTCCATTGTTTAATGAACCACCGGTCTAAGACTTCCTTCTAACCATTTTTCCTTTCCATATCTTGGAAGTGACGGCGATTTAGTTAATTTTCAAATTTTTATTTTTTAGGGAAAAAAAATTCTATAACAACATGTAGAGAATACCCCAGTTGTATCTTACTAAATTAATAAAGTGTGAGAATTAAAAAAAAAAAAAAGTTAAAAATTGTGCCCGGTACGTATACTCCTTTTTTTGTACTCTATAAATCCTAGAGAGAGAGAGAGAGAGCAAAGAAAATCTAGAAAGGAGCAAACGTTCATCTTCAACAATTTAGCCAGACATCATTGGACAGAACCTCCTTGTACCACATGATATTTGTCCTTTCAATAGGGTTTCCGTTGATACTAAGAAAACCCAATCTTCTCTTTACAGAGAAGGGGGGGCAAAAAAAACAAAACAAAACCCAATCTTCAACACATAATTATTCCTTCATTTTCAAGGTAGATTAGCTTTTTTAGATAGTTACTGGAAAAGCCAGCCTGAATCATTCACAGTTTCATCAAATGATGATTCTTAATTTATTACACTATCAAAGTGATAGCCACCGACATTTATCAAATTAATTAGAGAATCTAAACAAACTTTCTTGTTCCAAAGCTTTTAAATTGGGTAACTAATAAGCCACTTTTGTCTCAATTATATTACAAAATTTATACAGTTCGGATTCTTAAATCTTAGTATCCATTTGAATCATTAGTTGAACCATAAAATTTGGATTTGATTCGATAATCATAATTAAATGTGTGCAAGAGAGAGAGAAAAAATAAACATGATACGATTTTTTAAAGACACAAAATGAAAATTTTGGATCCAAAATTGTTATCCAAACACACTCAGTAACATTATAATGTGAGAAATGAGATCTAATAAGCACGTGTAATTCAATTGTGCGTTCTTTCATAAAAGAGAATGGGCAGATTCCTAGACACCTTGGGGGCCACAAGGGCAATGACAACGGTTTGCATTGATTTACCTTCACACTTTACCATACACTTGACTTTTACTTTTTTTTTCACTGTACAAAAAGGAAAAAAGCACCAAACATCTTGGTGTCTTTTTCAACCATGGAGCCCATCCATGGTTAGCATGTTTTTTCTTGCACCATACCTAAAGTGAAAAAAAAAAAAAAAAAAAAAGAAAAAGAAAAAGAAAAGATAACTAAAGCAATAGTTTAGGTACAATGTAAAATAATTACAGATATTGCAGTTTCCAACATTTCATAATTTGGGTTTTGAAGGTGTGACGCTTAAATGCCTCATTTCTCTATTAACGCTAGTATTGATACGTTTTTAGGGGCTAATACTAATTTGTGGTTGTAGAAGTGATTGATAATTTAACATTTGATGACACTACAAATATAGAGTATAAAAAAAAAAAAAAAAAAAGACAGAGAATCTAACATTTAGCAAATACGCTCGTGGTTTATAACTAGCAGCCTTATAAAGTAATTTTCATTAAGCAATTTATTAAATAAAAACTTGGAAAGTGATTAACACAGAATCCAATTACTTTTTAGCAACTTTAAGAAATTAAAAATTATTGCTTTTAACTTTTGCTATTCGTAAAAGCAGAATTAGAAAATTGACATTGTATGTATCTAGAAGTTTTGGAAAGAAGCACAGCTCTAACAATTAACAAATAATATATTCTGATAACGGAAACACTCATTAACATTTAGTACTAAAATATTGGAGGAGACTATATGAGAAAAGGATTCTCTAATATCTTACTTCAAAAAAATCTTATAGTTTCAGTCTAGATATGATTTAGAAAATCTACTAGAATAAACAAAAAAGCACCATTTAATAAAATAGAGAATAAATTGCGTGCGGCTCATTGAGGAAATTTAAAAAAAAAAAAAAAAAAACGTATGGAGAAAAAAAAAATGTCGAGCAATTTACGTGTAAATTACTCGGGAGCAGACAAAATGAATAGACAAATGTGAATCATCCTTTTTAGCCACCGCAGAAAACCACGTATCTAGAAGGGATTTTTAGGCCGTCGAGTCTATTTCTACATATACACGTATGTTTTGTTTTTAATTTTGATGAAAGCAGTGATTACGTAAGGAATGATATTATTGATATTTTGGACAAAGAAAAAAAAAAAAAAAAGGGAAAAAAGGGTCAATTCGAATTAGACAGCTGGAGTTTATGGAAAAAGATTGTATTTCTAAAGTCTTTGGGGTTACGATGTTTAAAGAGACTTGCAAAAGCAAAAATCTCAACTCTCAAGATCAAATTATTAGTGATGCAACAAGTTTAGTCGTCGTTTGGGAGTTTCACATGTCGTTTTTAAGTACTCCCACCAATTGCTATTTTATTTCCCTTTGTGTTTCTTCTATTGTTTAGGTACTTGTTGTTAAACGGCACCGTTTAGAGAAATCCAAACATTGTAAAAATAGGGTGGTCATGAATCTATAGGGCATAGACTTGAATATATATTAAGTTGTTGAGATACAAAGATGCATCTCCATTTACCCTCGGTCATAGATTTGGCTCCTTTCTAGCTTCTTGCCGTGTCATTTATATTTTACGCTCCTGTTTTAGGGGTTGTTATTAGTCTATAAATTATAAATAAGCGTTTTTCCTAAGGTCTTTTTGTTGAAATTAATCAATAATGTTCGTTGTTCCTAGAACATGCTCTGAGTCTTGCTTGTTGACGTGAGGCCCGCCTTTTTCCTGTTAAATGATTATTTAATTAATCCATCGTATTTTTATATTGCACACGTGCATAGACCAAGAGATGGGCGTTTTCGTATTGGTCAGAAAATTTCCATGGTATATTTCTCTTCTTTCTTTTGTTTTGTTTCTATTTTTTTCCCCCCTTCCTTCTAGATTATGATTGACTTCAAAATTTTTGACAATTTTTTGTTTTTGAAAAAAATAATAATAATTAAAAAAAAAAAAAAAAGAAGTGGGCAGAGTTATCAACTTGTGTTTTAGATCAGAAACGAGCGCCCGAACAAAAGTCGTGATGGGACGATTCGACTAGTATCATAGTATCTTCTCAAATCCAAAAAAACCAAAAAACAAAACAAAACTCTCCATTTCAACTCCAGGGTCTCAGTCTTCTACCTTTAATAATATCGAAGCATATTAGTTGAAAACATATATTTTGAATTAAAATATCATGTAAAATCAATAACAAAGTCATGTTAATTAAATATGCTAGCGCATAGCATATTATTTGATAAATGTAAAAGATGAGATAAATAGAGGAACATACCGATCAAATTCCTTCAGCTAGGGCTGGATTTCTTGTGGGCTTTGATTGGCAGAACAAAGGGGAAGGTTCAGATCCTGCCCCAGCTTGGCCCAGCTTGATGGAAATGAATTGGATCCGGCCTCGTCCACTGTTCATAAGCGATTTGAGCCCAAGCCTAAGCTTTTAATCACAAAAAGAAAATTCGTTAAATATACAATGATTTATCTGTTATTAACATAGTTAATCAATTAAAAATACATATTGGCGTTAATCAATTAGTGATTATTCATTTTTAAGAAGTTATGAACCACTGATTGACAGTTTAAAAAAGGGGGGTAATTTTCCTAACTTTAAAAAACATTGAATATTTATTGAAAATTTCTTCTTTTTTCTTTTTTAAGTAAAAACTATTACTCATATATCCTTAACATGTATACAAAAATATGAAGTAAGATAGTATTAATATATTATTTTTCTTCTTCTTTTTTGCAATAAAAATATTTCATTTTTACATTAGTATATACTCGAAATCACATAAAAAGCATTTTAATCATAGCCAATTATTGATTAATAGTAGTGTCTCTAAGTAAAAGAATTTTTATATTTATTTAAGTAAGTGTTTAACATATTTATTTAATAGTCAATTACTGATTATTTAAATTAAGTGTTTAAAACCTATCTAATTATCTAATTTTTTTAAAATATACACACACATTTATGGGAGACAGTATATTAACACAAGAGATCACATTTCGCAATGCTTTAGGGACGGAGAGAGAGAACACATTTGACCACCGACTAGAAAAGCACCCATAAAACCTACTTATGAGTTATGAGTTACGAGTTACGAGGTTTATACTTGTTGGCTTTGCTTCAACTTGTGAAAACTTACGTTGTCAAAAATCTCAAATGTGTTTAAGAAGCCGACACCGAAAGTGGCAATTGTATTTGTATGCACCCGTTTCTCAAGCAAGCCAACTGTTCTGTTTCTTACTACTCTCACCTCTTAGACCGTTGTTCTTCGTTAAAGTCTTTTCATTTTCTCAAATCCATTCATGCCCAATTGTCAAAACTCGGTTTTAACACCCACACGTTTCTGGGTAATCGTTCTCTCAATCTCTACTCTCAGTTCGGCATTGTTGAGGATGCACTGAAGGTGTTTGATGATATTACTGACAAGAACTGTGTTTCCTGGAACATATGCTTGAAGGGTTTGTTACGACACGGCTGTCTTCGAAAGGCCCGTGTGTTGTTCGATGAAATGCCCGTGAGAGATGTGGTTAGTTGGAACTCGATGATGTCGGGTTATTCTTCACACGGGCTTGTTGATCATGCTCTGGAGATTTATTTGAAGATGCAGAGTGTTGGCGTGAGACCGACTCCGTACACGTTCTCGATTTTGATATCGCTCGTTTCGTCTGCTTGTCATGGCAAGCAAGTACATGGTCGGATGATTCGAACTAGTGGAGTGAGTTTATCCAATGTTGTGCTCGGTAATTCGTTGATCGCCATGTATGGAAAACTTGGTTTGTTGATTATGCTTTTGGGGTGTTTATGACCATGGTGAAGGTTGATACAATCTCTTGGAACTCTTTAATTTGGGTTTGTTATAAATCGGGGTATGCACAGCTGGCATTGGATCAATTCTGTTTGATGAGAGCAACTGAGCATTCACCTGATCAGTTCACAATATCTACAGTGATAGGTGTTTGCTGTGACATGAGAGGTTTGGAAAAGGGTAAGCAAATATTCGCTTTCTGTTTCAAGGTGGGATATTTTTTGAATAGCATTGTTTCGAGTGCAGCTATTGACCTACTTTCCAAATGCAACAGACTGGAGGATGCAGAACGGCTCTTTAGCGAATTAGGTCGATGGGATTCAGCCATCTGCAATTCCATGATTTCGAGTTACGAGGGACATGGTCTTGAGGAGAATGCATTACAACTTTTTGTGCTGATGTTGAGAGAAAACCTCAGGCCTACTGAATTTACATTCAGCTGTGTTCTGAGCTGTGTATCTGGTTTTCTCCCACCGGATCAGGGGAGTCAAGTTCATTCTTTGATTGTTAAAACAGGTATGGAGTCGGATTCAATTGTTGGTAGCTCAATTGTACAAATGTATTCTAGTGCTGGAATGATCGACTATGCTATGAAAATCTTTGCCAATTTGGTTGTAAAGGATCTGGTGTCTTGGAACACCATAATACTGGGGCTGACCCACAATGGTCGCGAATTTCAGGCCCTAGACATTTTTAAGGAACTACTTAACCAAGGGCCACTACCAGATCGTATAACACTAACCGGGGTTTTGTTAGCCTGCAACTATGCAAATTGTGTTGACGAGGGAATGATGATCTTTTCATCCATGGAGAAGGAATATGGAATTGTACCAGGGGATGAGCATTATGTTTGTATAGTGGATTCATTGAGTAAAGTAGGAAAACTCAAAGAGGCAATGAATATTATAGCAGCAATGCCTTATGAACCGAGTTTTATGCTATGGAGATCGGTTCTTCATGGTTGTGCCGTTCATGGAGACTTGGAGCTTGCTGAAAGTGTTGCGGAAAGGATGATAGAGTTGGAACCAAAATCATCTCTGCCTTATTTGGTGTTGTCTAGGGAATACGAAGCGAGAGGCAGGTGGGAAAGCGTGATACGGGTCAGGAAGGCCATGAAACGTAGATGTGCGAACACTGACATGGTAGAATGTAGTTGGATTGGGGTAAGGAACCAAGTCTACGCTTTTGAGGCAGACCAATTGCTTCATCATGGAGGCAAAGACATTTACATGATGCTGACATTGCTGTTTTGGGAAATGAAGATACAAGGTTATACATGAAAACTTTCGAAATGAAGATAGAGTAGTGGTGAATACAGGAAAATGATTTTGTCCTGTTACTACCAAGCACTTGCATTTGTTTATAAATATTTATTCATTCAATTCATGTTAAAAATATCAGCTTTTCTTTTGTTTTTAATATTACTCCATAGCGATCATAGCCCTCTAAATGGTCTATTGTCATTCTGGCTATTTGTTGGTTTTTTTTTATTTTTTATTTATTATTTTTTTCAAAATAAATTTTTTACTGGCAGATCATAACTAACTCTTTTGGATTGCAGTATTGACAAGGGGAAAAAACTTTTAAATTAGTCGTCTTTTTCTTGAATTAACACATGGCATTTTCGTCACCTACCCTCCCAAATGCTTTAAATGCTTCTAGATTGATACAATAATATCCGCATTGACATCATCTATAGGATGAATACATAATTTCCTCACACACGTGTACATATGTGTGTGTATATATGCATCTATATATATGTGTGTATGTGTGTGAGGAAAAAAATACATATATATATATATATATATATATATATTCAAGACGGAATCGAACCCGTAACGTCCCTAGAACGTGGTCTTAGGCACAATAAATGGTATTTAACTGATACTGTAATCGCCTAACACATGATTCACTAGTAGTTTAATTTCGTACATTGTATAAGCTGTGTTGTTTGACACTCTATCAATGGTTCTCTTCTCATTCACCATTTTTTTTTTTTTTGTGGCAAGTCCTTTTGATAAGTTGTTTGTTTTTTCCCCCCATTAAATCGCGCATACATACATACATACCTACAGACATACACACACACACACACACACATATATATATTTATATTCTCTCGTTGTAGTTTTCATCCGCTACTTAAAACCAATAGATGCTTCTTGATTGGTACAGGTATTGCCAATTGAGTTCATGATAATAAAATACACAACGCACTGGTATACACCAACTGGTGGTTGCCTCGTCAGTAAGGGTGACGCGACTTAAGAGAGATCCTGACATGTACGTGCGGAAAGTTGTATGTTAATATTTGGAATTAAAGCATTCTCTCACCACAATAAGCGGAAACCTTCAAAAACAAAAAACAAAACAAAACAAAACAAAGAAGGAAAGAAAAATTGCCAGAAGCTCCTGAAGATTAGTCAATTAATATTGAAATGAGTGTGATTTATTAGTGTTCAACAAACTTATGAAAATTAAAAATTAAAAAAAAAAAAAAAAAAAGAGTAGAGGGCCTAAATATCAAAATTTGCAAATTCCGATAGTATTAATTATGAAAGGGAACTGTTAAGAAAATATAAAGTGGTTTCGGATGAAGTTGAAACATGAAACATTAAGGTCGAAGGCCAAATATTGTTGGGATGGAAATTTGATCTCTGCCGGGACAACTACTCCTATGATCCTCAAATCTATGAACTTCGAGGCTGAAGCGCTCCTCAAGATCAAAGAAAATGGTGTTCCTGCAGTAAAACTCTCTCTTTGATACTCAAGTTAGCAAAGTAATCAAAAATCAGGAGAAAATCTAAGTTCCAAGATTATTAAAAATCCTCTATTTATATGCTTGGGAATGTGTGAGAAATCCGGGTTTAATTTCTACCCTAAACACTGATCCGCAACCACTTTAATCTCATGTTCATTTGTTTTCAACAGTTCAAGGGCCTTTAGCTCATTCTGATCATTTAACATGCACGTACGCAGGTCTAACTTTCATGAATAAACCACTTAATTAGGCCAAAAAAGAAAGAAAGAAAGAAAGAAAATCCAGTGAGGTAATTATTTCTAATAAAGAAGCTGCTCCTACAGGAGCGTCGTTACTAATTAATACAAATAGAGAAACAATCAGAGTAAGATCAAAGTTTTTAGAGAATGAGAAGTCTAAAATTCAGAATCATTGGAAAATAAATGGCTCAACTAATAGATATTGTTCATTATACATGATAGAATCATACAAGAGGGAGCCACAGAGATGAAGCTTGGAAATATAGATTAAATACTCTTAAACAATGTACTGTCGGCTATAACTTGCACGTTATAATTTTCATTAATAACCTAATCCACAACTTTAATCTCAAACTAGATTACTTTATAGGTAATCTTTCTTTTTAATTTATGAAAATTCTAGATCAGATTATACATGATGTCTTACATGTATATTATATTAATTTTATTTTGACACGGTTTTGCTCACACTATGCACTACGACAGGAATACTCTATCATATAAAGTTCTAATCTCGATATTTTTTTCTTCATTATTTTTTATGATGTACATCACTATACAGTTATATATTTGATCAGGGAGGGTCCTAAACTTGAGAACTTAGGTTTTCCACCATCAAAAGCAATTTCCCTCCATTTTTTTATTTTTATTTTGAAAAAGAGCCCCAGGGTTAAACGTAGAAGATGATTTTTTTTAAAAAATTTTTAATTTAATAAATTGGTAATTATCGCACAGAAACTAAATCACTACTATAAGAAGTCTTCACTACTCATACATGTATTAAGATTTTAGAGCCAAAAAAGTCTTCCCTCTCACGTTGGCACTTCGGCAACCATACATGATCAAGTAGCTTGGCTTTCTTAGCAATGTTTGGATAACTTGTTAGTCTTTTATTGGGACCATTTTTCTTAATTTCTAAGCAAACGCATACTTATCTGAATGATATCCAACGATCGAGACAATTCCCACTTGCCAAACCCCCTTTCAATTATCTTATGTGATAAAATACCAATACTTTTGGTAGTTATAGAATTTGGTTTTATTATTAATTTTTTAAAATCCTAATAATGAGTATTAATTACTTATCAGAGATATCCAATTTTAAACATTAAGTATTGATGGATAACATACATCTCACGCGGAAATCACATCGCACATGTCATGCTGCCGAATGCACGATGAGATCATTATAGCATTGATATCATATTCAATTTTGAGATTGTTAATGCTGTTGTTATAATGTATTAATCTATCAAATTATTTTGGAAATGTTTGATTTGTTTGGAGCAACCATTCGCTTTAATTTGAGTCATTCTAATTGAATAGCCCATCCCAATAAGTGTTTGGACGTTGCATATCTGAAATGGAGCATCCGTTGTCCACTTTGACATTTCAACATAAATTTATATGTTTCTACGCAAATGTATGGTTCCAAGCAACTGCCTCTTGTACAGATGATGTATTAATTTATTAGGACTATAGTATATTTTATTGGCTTGATTTACTGTGTTTATTTGAGTGATCCACAAGCGACGAAAATATCTCTTCTTCCTACCTCTATCCTGATGAGCCGAAACCAAAGCTCTTATTTTCTGTTGAGTAATAGCTCGTGTAAGTCTTGAATGAGCTCCTTGAAAGCTTGAAGCAAATAAACATGTTAACATCCAAATGCTAATTCGGATGACAATTTAAATGTTTATGTTCAAATGATTCAATTCAAATATTTCAATTTAAATGTTACAATCCAGATAATTTCCCCAAACGGAGGCATTGTCTTTAAGTCTCTAACCTATTGACGAAATTGTAATTCGAACTTTTTCTGATTATTTTGTTCATTTATAGATGAGTAGGACTTTTTGGAACTTGTAGTGAGGGATTTGAACTTACACTTTATAGTAAATTATATGTGAAATTATCGATAGACTATGTTACCTACATAGATAAGTAGGATCTTATTTAGCTTTATCGTAACTTTTCTTTATTTCTTTCTTTAATAACAAAGAGTGGTAGGCTTGTATAGGATAGAATTCATAGGTTGGAATGTCCATATCAAATATCTTGATACTAGTCTCAATTTATAGGGAAAAAAAAAAAGAAAAAGGAAAAAACTATGTAAGTCACAAATAATATATATATAATAGGACATGATCTCAAACTTTTAATCACATTCCATTTGAACTCCTAGTGGAACCCATTTAAGATTTATACGCCACAAGTTTTTTGATAATTCTATATATAGTTTTGAGTCCCCGCATTTTAAGCATAAAAATATGATGGGGATGGAGTTATATTTGACCACTTTCTGGGGCACCTAGCTAGTCACTTGATAATTGCATGCATTACGTACATGCAAGTTTCCGTAATAGCACCCAAAATATAAATCCTAGAGTTACAAACTTGACCTTTTCACAGTATAATTAGTCATAGTTCAAAACAGAGTCAAAAATAAATAAAGGAACTCATTGTATAATAGATGATTAATTATCACGTGTAAAGATCAAAATCAATCTCCCATTTTGTGTTGTGTTCATTAATTGATTTGGATGGATTCTATATTTTTAAAAAATTTGGCTCTATACAATCTGCTTTCATTTCTTGTCTTTTTTTTTTTTTTAATCCTCATAAGTAGTTCATAATTAGTGGCTCTCCCTAAATGCTAATTAATCCTCATCCTTAATTTTAAAAACTATTGTTAGACATCTCAACTCATCTTGGAGTTCAGTAATTTAAAAAATTACTGGTTATTGTTAATGCTCGTGTATATAGCATAAAAATGATTCGGAGGCCATGAGAAATCCACTTCGTACCTTCGCTTCGTCATCAAAGCCTCACCTTCACTTCGTTATCAAAGCCTCTTCACTATTCCGAACTCTACACCTAATTAGTTCTGTCTTGTACTTGCTCTATTTCCTTTTCTAGGGCTACTATCC
This sequence comes from Ficus microcarpa, assembly GCA_025413485.1. Lineage (NCBI taxonomy): Eukaryota > Viridiplantae > Streptophyta > Magnoliopsida > Rosales > Moraceae > Ficus > Ficus microcarpa. The sequence goes on along the minus strand of CM046383.1, from coordinate 4,934,562 downwards.
TTTTTTTTTTTTTTTTTTTTTTTTTTTCTGGTATTAAATAAGTGAGTGAAGTGGTGAATTAGGGTCGTGGTTATTTTCTAACACCTACCAATAAAGTATGGATGATTTCACGCATCATGTCACTTGGATTTTTCCATTTGAATTCATTGCTTGTGATCTAAATTTTAAACACCTAACAATATAGGACCTTATACCTAATCATGGCTTTTATTTTATATCCAAGTCAATTGGCTAAATTGCAACTTTATAATAATGCAGACTTTATTTCCGTTGCAAAGATTTCACCCTTGGAATGCTTTTCTTTGCAATTTGGTTCTCAGCTTAGTTAATGGTTCTTCGCAATTTGCACCTCTTTGATATATGAGAATTGGATTCACTAGTAGAAAAGAAGGATTCCACCATAGTTTTAAATCGTTGTGCAAAGATGTCATGATAGTTAAAAATCCTTTGTGAAATCCTCTGTTGTGGTACATCACGAGGATTCTATAATGTTTTGTAACCGTCATTAGATGTGTGCGTTGAGTTACCACACTATGCCTCATACGCAAATTTCAATAATGGTTTTGGTTAAAAAAAAAAAAACAGATCTTTTGGTTAGAATCATGTGAGAAATTACGGTTAGATTATACCTATAACAATAGAGATGTAATAAACTTTAGGTAATACCCTTAACATTTTTTATCCTTTTTTTAAGATCATAGAAAATGACATCTAATAATTTTATAAAAGAATAAGGTTTACAAATAGGATCAAATCCACGAACCCACTCAAAGCTCAAGTGTGATTTTGTTTCTGTTTGACACCCTGTTTTAACCCACATTTTAGTCATTTTATTCTTTCTATAATGTTTTATCTTATAAAAATTTGAACTTACTATCTAATTTATATGCTTGAACAATGATCCAAACGAGTCAAAATTGTCCATACTAATAATGAGCCCAAGTTTAGGTGAAGAGTAGACATATATAGTTCAAAATTGATATATGTACCTAAGTTGTATCTGTAACCTACTTTAAATTGTTTGTCATAGTATTTCATTTGACATTTTAACTTAACTCTAATTAAATTATATTTTTTCATATCAGTTTTTGTTTTTTTTTTTTTTCTAAAAAGTCAATAAAAATTATAACTAGTTTTTGCAAAGTGAACCAACTCTAACTTAAAAATTTTATTTTCAACCTGCGAATCAAACGCAAGCTTAATAGTACTAAGTTTGGTATAAAGAGTTCAATATTTGTCCCTATAGCTGCAAGGTACCCTACTTTAAATTATATTAATAATTATCAATTTAAAATTGAGAGGAAAAGGAAATTGTTCATTTGTCGCTGGTGGGCTCCAATATTTATGAGGTATCGAGATTTATCATTTTCTGAGGTATAATCAGGATTCAATAATCCCATTTCTCCTCTGTAAAAGTCGCTTAAACCCATCCATGCAAAAGCACCACTTAGAGCTTCCACTAAGCATTCTATTGTTGTTATACAAATATTGTTGTTGGTCTTAAGGCATTTCTGGACATGTGGGTCATCGTTAATTCACTACAGCGAGGCAATGTATAACATTACTCAAGCAGCAATCAATTAACAATTATATATTTTAACTTCTTCCCCCCCTTTTTTTTTTTGGTTGATGTGATTTAATGTGAGATTAAATTTGTCAAACTAATAGTACTGAGCGATTAAGGCTAATTTAAGAGTTGGTATACCAACCTAAAATATATAAATTAAGTCAATTCTCCTATATATATTAGTTTAAAAGTATGTGCGATATACATGATTGGACATATTTAAAAAAATTTACCAAAATAAGAAAAAAATTATAAGTAAAAAATAGACAGAAAAAACAAAAAAAAAAATTGAACAAAGTATCTAAAAAAAAAAGGAAGCATGAAAAAAAAAAAACAAAAAATATACAAGGACTAAAATTTTAAAAATAGACCAATGCAAAAGGAAGGGATTAAAATGAAAAATAAAAAATTGGGCAAAAAAAAAAAAAGAAGAAAATTGAAGGACAAAAAAAAAAAATTTTCGTTTCTGACGAAAACTTAAGTGCACATGAGTGCACAGTAGCTCATTTTGTGCTTTCCTATTTATGTGTAGAAATAAGCGTGGAACATGTGGTCCTAATTAATAATCACCGAGCAGTAAAAAAAAAAAAAATTGAAGGGTGGAGATTATTAGGAAAGTTAGTATTAATATTAAATAAAGTTATTATTTTGTACTTAATTAGCATTATTATTAGGAACTTTTGATTTATTTATAATTATTATAATTTAGAATATGTTTTGTTTTCAGTAGATTTGTTTATATTTGACAATTTACACGATTTTATATATTATTAATTATATTTAATGAGAATCTATTTATAATACTCCTCATTAATAAATTATTTATTCTTAATTCATGCTCTCACAAATCCAAATTTAATATAATTGTCTTCTTTTCTTCTCTTATTACTAGTATTATTTTTCTTATTTAATTTCTACAGATGAGAGATGAGTTAATGGGGTCAACTCAAAGACCTTACCCGTCTATAAAATATATTACGCAGAGCAATCAATTAACAATCATACATATTTTAACCCCCTCCCCCCCCACCCCCCCCCCCCCCCCTCTTTTTGTCTGCTTTATGTGATTTAATGTGATATGACATTTGTGAAACTAATAGCATTGAGCCGTTAAAGGCCAAATGAAGAGTTGGTATACCAACTTAAAATATATAAATTAAATCATTTATCTTATATATACACGCGCACACACACACAAAAGCGTGGAACATGTGGTCCTAATAATTATATGTTTTAATCGAGTCAAGTCAATTCAGAGAGATCCTGATCCGTTTTCTGTCTATAAAAGTCATCCTAGATTTGCTCAAAGCATGCATGCAAAATCAACCCTACCTATACTAGCTAATTTCACCAATCTCTCTCTGTGTCTACATATATATATGTGTGTGTGTGTGTGTGTAATCTCTAACATTCCCACTCTAGCGCTCTCTTTGTGAAATATATTAATTAATGGCAAACAAAGTGGTCGTTCCATTAATGCCAAGTGCAGACTCTGTAAGTAGTATCGATAATGATAATTATGAGGTCATAATTCCCACCATTGATTACTCTATGCTCTTCTCTAATGATCCTGATCAGCGCTCTAATTCTCTCCATTTCCTTAACCATGTCTCCCAAAACTATGGCTGCTTCCACGTACGTCGACCTACTTCATTTCTTTTATTGTTTCTTTCCTTTTTACTGTTTTTTTTTTTTTTTCCGTTCAAATATATGTAATTTATACACACAAACATACGTATGTATTTATATAGAGAGAGACTAGACCGAGACGCCTTGTTACACTTTTTTTTTTTTTTTTTTTAAATATATATGTATAATGTCTCAACTTTAGAGTCAATACTTGATCTTCTGTCCTCAGTTTCTGACTAGTCAATGTCGTCAGGAGAATATTTTGTCACTATTTTTGTTTTGTTTTTTCCCCACTCGGGCGGATTAATTTTCCGGTTGCGACTGATTAGTTTTATGATTTTGTAGGTAATTAATAATATTCGGTGGAGATTTGAAGTGGGATGTGCTCGCTAAACCAAACTAGAATGTTCTCTCTCTCTCTTTTTTTTTTTTTTTTTTTTGGGTTCAAATTAGAATGTTCTAATTTTATATACCATATCTATCGTCCTTATTATTTATTCAATAAATATGTGTACACATGACGCTAACAATAATCTATATGTTTATGGGAGATTTACACTTCGTTCTGGAAAGAAAGAAAATGAGATGGAAAGAAAATTTATGAAAGATAAAAAATTAGATCGATGAGGATGATTTTAGTGTTTTATTTTTATTTTTATTTTTTTATAATAGTTTGATAGAAAATAAGGAAAGAAAATAAGAAAGTAATGCAATTACTATTCTATCCACTTGTTTATATTATTTTAGTTTAGAAATAGGGGCAAAAAAGTAATTTTAAGCAACATTGAGTGGATTTAAGTTTTTCACCCAATGTTGGAGAGAAAAAAAATTGGATAGTCCCACTCTATTTTTTCCCCATCTTTTCTTTCTTCTTACCAAACAAACTATGTACATTATCATTTTCCATCCAATTTTCTCTCCACTCACTTTCTGCCTTCCTCTTTTTCATCATATCAAACATAGCATAAAAGCAAGAAAACAAAAATTATGCAAACTGGACCCTTAATATGGGATGAAGTAGGATTTAATTCCGAACTTAATTAATTGATATTCCAGCTTGATGCACGTATCACTTCACATCAATACGGAATATACAGCATTGACAACTATTTGAGTCTATTAGCACTTTGAACTATTGCATGCAAGGCGCATATTTCCATTATATTTTATACCATCTAGATTGTAGTTTTGTTTATTTTTTATTTTATTTGTTTGGTTTTCTAAAATTAATTCTCCACTTCCTCGTGAGGGTATATTATATTACACACACATTATTATATATACTAAAAAAATGAAGAATCTTATTGTTTAGTGAATAGTAATTACACAGTAAATTTACGTTTCTACACTCCAAAATAAAGGCTTTTTTTGACCAGTACAGTGAAATGCCCATTTTGTCTCTTCTGGCACCGTTTATTGTACAGTGAATTTATTGTTTATTGTACAGTGAATTTATTGTTTATTATACAGTGATTTACTGTTCGTTATACAGTGAATTCACTGTTTATTATACAGTAAAATTACTGTTCATTAGTATAATTTTTTTATTAGGGTTAGTTTTTTTGGATTCTTTTAAATCTAAAGATTTTTGTTCTTTTTTTTTTTGTTTTAATTTTTTTTCTTTAAATAAGTATGACAACAGAAAATTTTTTTCTTTTTTGCTTTTGTTTTCATTTTTATTATTATTAGTACTATTGTCATTTTTGATTTTACATCTTTATTGTTGGGAGAGATTTTAAGAAAAATTATACTTATTACAATTATAATATTTATCTTAACCAACTGTTTTTATTATATAATACTTAATTTTTTGATTTATTTTTTTCTTCCTTTCCGGTGCAATGCACGGGTATTAAACTCGTACAAAGCTAAAGGGTATTAAGCTTACAAACTTGAGGTATTGGCAGCTGGTAAATCATGGTGTGCCACAAGGCATTATCGAGAGTGTCCTCAAGGGGATTTCCGATTTCTTTGATCCAACGGATGTGGAGAACCGAAGGGTGTACGCGGGAAAGAATTTGACGGGTATGATCAAATGGGGCATGTGTTCGTCACAAGCTGGGGACAATAGGGAACATCTCAACGTGGTCGTACATCCCCAATTCCACTGCCCTCCTAAACCCCCGCATTTAAGGTCCTTTAAAAATAAAAGCATCATCTATCAACTTAAAAGTTGTAGAAAAAGTTTTAAAACCAGATATTATATTAAAACATATATTTTCACATTGCTTTTATGGTACGGTTGTTTGATCACTATAAAACAGCGCGGCCTTAGAAGAATATTGGAAAAGACTGCGAGAGGTGGAGCTCGGTTTGGCCAAGGCAATGTCAAGAGCATTAGGGTTTGAAGAATGCTACATAGAGAAGGCACTGGATCTGAAATCAGGACTAGATGTGTTTGCCACAAACCTTTACCCACCAAATTTCATGTCGAAAGGTCGTATGGGTTTGGTTGATCATACTGACCCAGGCTTGTTTGTTTCACTCATACAAGATGTCAATGGTGGCCTTCAAGTATTATCCCATGATGGAAAATGGGTCGATGTCAATATGCTTCCTAGTTCCATTTTCATCATCTTTTCGGATCATCTTGAGGTACGTACTAGTATATATATATATATATATACATATATAAGTATATATACATATGTATTCTAGTTTGTTGGCCTTTTTTTATGAAAATAGAAATGATATTTTTATTTTAAAAATAATTTTAAGATTATTTCTAAATGTGTTTGATTGTATTTTTAGAGAGATAGGTTTTAGTTTTATAGAAGGATATATTGCTTGTTTAAATTTGGTCCTTAACATTTTTACAGAGTTGTGATTTGTTTCCCAACCTTTCTTTTATGGTTAAGAGGTCCATAAAACTCTTAAAAGGATGGAATTTGGTCCTTTTTCCTAAAAAATGTTAGAACTGGATGAAATATATTTTGCGTATGACACTTGTAAATTGAATAATGTAAATTTTTGTTTCTTAATTACCCTAGATAGTATACCATGTGTGATTAATGTTATATTTTCGTTGGATTTTTTTTTTAATCTTCGTTAGTAAAGATGACCATTTAGCCACATTAAAAAAAAAAAAAAAACCGGATCGAGAATCAAATTACAACTTCATAAAAATGTTACGTACCAAATGAACAACTCACCTTTTATGAAAAGGTGAAATAGTATTAACTTTTCCATTTTCATTTTTAGGGACTTAATTACTTAATTCATATTTTTTTATAAATATATCAAAACACAATTATCCTTTCTCATACCTAAATTACGAATCTTTTGGAAACACAATAAAATGCAAGTTTAAAAACTACCTCAGCAACATTCTTGATAAATTATCATTTCCATTTTCAAACTTAAAATAAACTATCACCAAAATGCTCTATTATTCTCAATTTTTATTTTTATTATTTGCTCGTGTACCAGATTCTAACGAATGGCAAGTGCAAAAGCAAGGTTCACAGAGTGGTGGTGGGCGACAACAAAGTGAGGAGGATATCTGCGTCGACACTCATGGACCGTCATCGGAAACATTTGTGAAGCCGGCAATGGAGTTTGTGGACGACTCCCACCCAGCAGCATACCGTGGAATGACCTACAAGGAATCCTTGGAAGCCAACGGTTTTCGCGTGATTGATATCAAATCTAGCCTTCAACAAATGACCATAGTTTCCAACATTTGAAAGGACTGTTTCTTAACTATCTGGACCTCCAAAAAGTACTAGTACTGTTAAACATTTCCAAATGATTATATCATATATGTTAAATAAACTTGCGTGTGTGTTGAGAGGTTTACTAGGTGTCAACTTTGTTTGTATCGTGATGTCAGTTTTGTTCTCTATCTTTCTTTTGCCTGCTGAGCATGGTAAAGACATGATAAATATATGTGTAATTTTTGCTTCATGGTGGCAAAGTTTCCCAGCTTTACTGCTTTGTACATATTTGCATTTTTCGGATTCAACTTTTTTCCACTCTTCCATTCATTTTTTGCCAATATTATTATATCAATTAAAAATCATGTGACATCAAATTATAAAAATTGTCATATTATCATATTATTAAAGTGACAAAAAAAAAAAAAAAAAAAAAAGACCTAAGTCTGTATTTTTCACCCTTAATTGTGGACAGTTATATTAAGAAGCTATTTGTCATGTGGTAATGGGACTTGGCTAGTTTCTCTTCGACTTTACGTATAATTATCCGAGATTGAAGTAAATATTTAAAGTAAATAACAAAAGATAAAAAATTTTCTAAGTAAATTATATATTTGTTAGAAGTAATAATATTTACCTAAGACATTTTTTATTTACAATTAATTAGTTTAATTATTTTTTAAATAACTATATATTCATTTTGATTATTTATTGTAAAAAATGATATTTACTTTTATCTCCCTGTAAATAAACTAGTAGAGCACGTCTTATAAAAAAAAAAAAAAAAAATCCTAGTAGAACACGAGCTTGCAAACGTGATTAGTTACTTGATGTCTACTATAACATATAAAATTAGATACTAATGATGTGGTGAATTCTGAAGGGGAAAAAAAAAAAAATACTCTTTCATTTGATTTTGGGGAATGCCTTATTAGATGTTGTTCAATACCATTTATTGAGAAGAAGTGGGAAAAAATACATTTATCTTCAAGAATGAGACAACATAAAAATAACAATACTGTGCTTTATTGAAACTTATAACAGAAGTATTAGAACAGAACTACAAGTACCAAGACATAAAAAATAACTTATAATGATTACGTAATGTAAAACAATGTTATCAGATTTGTTTATTGGTTGATGTAGCATCATCCTGACTAGACAATGGGTAAGTGTTTCCACTCAAAAAATTCGGAAAATATCATTTCAAGTAATAATCAATAACTTTGGAAACAAAAGCAGTGATTAGTCAGATTTCAATTCTTTAAGTGCTTATTTGATTTGTTTTGTTTTGCTTATTATCTTTTAATTATCTTTTATAGGATATATTAGAGTTTACTATAATGTAAGATTTCATTCTCTTGACATCCAGATAAATTTGAAAAAATGGATAAATGAAGATATGAGATAAAACGTATTTACAGTTTTCAATTTATTTTTTAAACTTCGAAGTCCAGCATTAATTATGCAGAACCTTGAAATAGATTAGGCACACCTAATAAACATACAAGCATTTTTATTCTCTCAATTCATTTTTATATTGGTCATATAAATATTGCAAATTATGTGATATTAATGACTTAGAACACAATGGTGCTCGTGTGTACATATTTTTTGTGGCCAACTAATTGAGGTTGCTGTAACTTATATGTGATTCTAAAATGGAGAAAGGTCTATACGAGATCATTAAATCTAAAGAGAAACTCTATGTTGCATTACACAAGGATGATAACTCTAGCACTATTCCTTTGATGACAAACACAAAACATTGTTCTGCGGCTGTACCTGTTAAAGATTTTAGAGTTGAAGTTGTTGTGCCTACAAGCAATGCTTCAATTTCTGCACTCTCTATGGAAACTGATCTAAGTTCTTCAGAAAAGCGTCTTAAGAACAAGGGGAAGAATATTGTGAACTAGTGCCCAGTGAGTTTTATTTTCTTCTTCAAACTTCTGTTGTTGTTTTATACATTATTATATTATTATATATGTTCTCTTGACGGTTACAGCCAATATCTTATAGCATATGAACAAAGTGGCTGGGAGGAAAATAAAAACAATGATAATGCACTTAAAAACTATATATCTCTCTGCTTGCTTTATTTATTTATTTTTTTCATTTTATAATCAGAAATGTTTGATTTATTCCTACAATGTTACATAACACATTGTTAACTTTTGTTTCATTTAATGGAATCGTCCTTTCTTGATTTGAAATATATAGAAAAATGAGGTATCCAAGCTCTGAAAGACTTGTTTATTTATTCAAAGGAAATGGAACGAAATGATAGTAACGAGATCAAATATAAGATCATGATAAAGATGGTGGAGATTTACAATAAAGTAAAAGACCTTCTAGTTGATGATTCCGGAAAATCATATCATTCAAGATTTATTTCTACTATTAAGGCTCAGTTTAAGATCAAGTTTAGAGACGTTATTTTGGAGGTTGGAGATGATTTGAGTTTTGAAAATACATATTTAGTGAAAATATACTATTTTGAGTGAAAAAGTATAAAAACTTAAAATGTGTTTAGAAAAAAATTAACAATATGGATCTTGTTTCATTCATCTCGAAATTCTATATAATTTGAGAAAAAAATCATCTCATTTCGACTTAAAATGATAAAGTTATAAACTTTTAAATTTTGATTTTTTTTTTTAAATATTTGAAAAAGTGAATAATAAAAGTGGAGGAAAAAGGCAAAAAAAAAAAAAAAATGTTTGGAAACCTGTCCCAAAGGTCCTAATATAAGAATTTAAATATTTTTTTTATATAAAAATTTATGTAATGATTGCAATCATTTTATAAAAGTAGTTCCTTTAACTTCTTGAACATTAGAAATAAAGGAAGCTGAAGTGCATGTGTGTTAGTGTCGTTGTTTGAAAAAAATGAAAAAGGGAAATCAATCAAAACCCCTTTTTTATTTTTACCATAAATTATCCAATCTAATTGTAAAAAAAAAAATTCTTTCAAATTCAACTAATCCAATCTACTCTAATTTATTTTATAATCCAATCCGATCCAATCCAGATTAGATTGGAGTGGATAATTAGATTATACTTATATTTTTATAAAAACTTATTAAAACATACTAAAAAAGACTAATCAAAATTTGTAAACCTGAATTTAATTTTCTTAAAGAGGCAGACATCTAGCTAACATATACAATTTCAAATATCTTTATATAAAACATAAGTACATGGATTAGATTGTTTGAATATCCAAAAATTTTTAGATGGATTGGATCTATTTGGTTGGATGCATTGGGTGACTGAATCTTGGAGCCATTCCTAGATTGTGCCCTCCGTCACTTTCCACTTACATATTCCACAGAAATACGTTATTAATGATTAATAAAAAGTTTTTTTAAAGATAATTCCTAATCATTAAAAGATAATTATTGAAAAAAAAAAAAGAAATAAAAAAGAAGAAAGAAATAAATCTTTTTTGAACTCCCTCACTCTTCCTTTCTCTCACACACACCATCCCGTAGGTCCGCATGTCTATTTTACAAATGGGCTGGAAACCTCTCTGGTTACCCCAAACTCATACTTTCCATTCATCACTACCGTCACACACACTCTCTCTCTTCAACGGTGGACAACTGGCCCAAAAAATCCCCCAAAATCCCCAGTCCGAACCAGTGAATTTCGGCGCACCCAAAATCTCCAAAATTTCTTCAAAACTGAATCCTCCTCTTGCCTCTCATATATCCTGCATTGAATCTCCTTTTCTCTCTTTTTTGGTTTTTAACTTTGATGAGAAATGGTAAAGATTTGAAGTCGCTAAAGAAGAGGCTTCGAGTTCACCACTCTTTTCGGAGATACGAGAGGCGACAATTAGTTTTGAGGCCCCGGCATCTGCCTCCACCCTCGACTTTTCCCCTCACTCTGTCTGATTCGGTTTTGGGTAGTCCCTTTCTCTCTCTCTCACGCAGAATGGCAAGTGTTGGGTTATCTGTTTGGTTTCGCAACAAGGTTGTTGATCCTCTTCTCCAAATAATTCGCAGGTATTTCTTTCTTTCTTTCTTTTTTAAGTTCATTTTCCCAAGAAAATGCTCACTTGCTCAGTTACTGCTTTCTAGAGAGTTAAATGTATGTGTTCTTTACGGTTTTGTTGTTTCGTAATCAGAAACAAAATCATAGATCTCCCCAGAATGCACTTCAAACCTTGTTTGGTAGGAGGGAAGGAATAGTGGAAGGATTTGTTTTTGGGATCTATGTTTGTTTGGAATTGGTACAAAGTAAAGGAGTAAGGAATCTCCCAATTTTCAATTTTTAATCCCTCCCAATATGGGGTTATTTAGGATTTAGAGAAAAACAACTAATACCAAACACTTCCTTACTTAGGCTATTTATCTATTCTTCCTTGTTATTTTCTGTCTCATTTTACCACCATACACCCAGCCTAAGAATTTGTTTATTATCGTGTATTTGAAGGGGTGCAGAACCCAAGCTGTTGGCTTCGTCTGCGGCGCTCGGCATTACCTTGGGAGTGTTCCCCATTTGTGGTTTGTTTTGTTTTTTGCTTCTGTCATTTTGCTTTTCTTGCCTAAATATGTGATACCGTTACCCTACCTGAATAGTTTCCTTCCATTGTTCAGTGGCTTTATTTCATGACACGTTATATTGGGATCATTTCGTCCGTTCTATTGTGTTGGTTCAACGTTATGTTGCTGCTTACACACGCTCATTGTCAATCTCACTATTGTGTCCATAGACCTCAAGTATCATGTCAGTCATTTTTACTTGTAGGATGAGGATCTTACATTTTACCTCCCAGAAAAAATTTGAGGAGTTTTTGTTCTAGCATGGTACAACTAACCCACGCACACCTGAAAATCACTCTCCAGACCAATGGGGATTCAAATTCTTGTACATATGCGCCTTTCATGACTTCGTCCTTGTGGATGATCTGGAGTACGTAGCCCTACTTAGGCTTTCCATCATCAGGCCGACTTTTCCTTCCTTTTTTTTTCCCCCATTTCTTCTTCTTCTTCCAGATATGATTCTGTAATTTTCACAGAATTTGCTGTTTACTCCTTCTGCCATGAGTTTTAACCAGTTAGGATTTTGAGTTGTTTCAATGTGTTACTTAGTAAACCTCCAGACTTACAATATTCTGTTAACAGGCGTCACTGTATTTCTATGTGGGATGGCCATTGCTGTTCTTGGATCGCGTTGCCATGCCCCGACTGTGATGCTGGCCAATTTTATTGCCACTCCAATAGAGCTGAGGTATTGATGCTTGTAACTCCATAATATTAGCAGTACTATTGCCATTGGTATTTTCTGCATTCCATTAGGTTGTTGGGTGTCAACTTTTTTCTTTCTTTTAGAAGCTTGTTTTACTTTAGTTTATGATAAATACTCCTTGCATGAACCACGTCGATCTTAAATGTCCCATTCAATAATTCTAGTTCTGTCCACATTTTGGTCAGACTTTGTGATTTGTCCTGACCTTGGTGATTCGTCCTCTGGATGTAAGGATCTGAAGGAACATAGCAAGTTTGTTACTTTTTGTGTTTCCACACGTGGCTTTGAGAACCTGATTCATCTATTAGGATGCTTGTGATGCCCTCTTTTTTTGTTTTGCTGGGAATGCTTGTGGTACCTTTGTTACTCTGAGCTATTATGTTTTTGCTTTGAAGCCTGGTAGTACCTTTCTTGCGCTTTGGTGAAGTGATCTCTGGTGGATCTCATTTTCCTTTGACATCTGATGCTTTGAAGAAAGTTTTAACCGGCCAAGCATCTCATGATGTCCTGCTAAGTATTGCTCACGCGGTACATGCTCAGCTCAACATCTTTTATTTTCTCTTACACATACACATACACATACATGCATTAGTGTATACATGATTATAGAATCTCTGTGAATGTATGTGTACTTACCTTAATGTAAAGAGAAATATCATAATTCAGCTTCCGAGTTTACTATGGTTGCAAGTTTGAAATTTTGAATCAATGATTATCGAGAGGATAATGGCAACTGTTATGATGCAAAACCCAGAAGTGTTAACTGTTGACAGAATCATCATCATCATCTTTTTATGTCATGTTACGATGCTAAATGCTAATCTGTTGTTATTCTCTGCAGTTGCTTGGATGGCTCGTAGCTGCGCCTTTTATTTTGGTGGCATTGTACATATTATTTTTACCGTGTTTCAAGATCTTGGTCCGCAAGTTCAGCGTCATTCCTTTAAGCCCAAAGAAACCAGTCCATTCACACTCGGAATTGAAGCTTAAGGTAAGGGATGTTTGAGCAGCTTTGCAACAAGTAACTACTTGCTTCACTCATCCCATGAAGTGAAACTCTGGTTATTTGATTATCATCCAATAATACCACCTGTACATAAAACATTTGTTGTACTCACAATTCAGTATGTTGTGCACGTGTCATTACTGGCCTTTACTGGTAAAATTCATGAAAATACACAGATGATTGGTTAACTGTTTTGCAGGAAACTGATACAAGTCTGAATCTTAGCTGATTTTGAAAACGGGCTTTTAGCACTTAAGCCTCCTGAACTTCTCGTGATGTAGCATTTTCGTCCTTGAAATTTTTTTCAGGAGGCGAAGTGCTTGAAAGTTAAAAAACCATTTTCAGACTACACTACTTTTTTCATCCAGGTCAACGACTAGCTACACAATCGTTATTGTCTTTGTAGATTTTCCATGCAAGATATGCTAATCACGAATATAATAATCTGTTCATCCGTGATTGCTGATAGAATTGCAAATTCACATTCCCACTTCTTTGATGATTTTTATTTGAATTGTTACAAGAAATTAAACAGCAATATAATTGAAAGCCAAACGCTCTATTTTCAGTGGAATGGAGATTGTCGGAATGTTGCCACAGGTTCTCAACTTTAAGGTCTTTTCTACTGCTTTATATATACATATAAACATATATATATATATATATTTGTATATATATATATATCTCTCTCTATACATAAGAAGAAATTACTGCACAGTCTCACTTTCGTCCAAAACGTTGTGTTTTGGACAAAAGACTTTCCTTTTTTTTTTTTAGTCCTTCAATTTTTTTTTTCTTTTGGCCTTTTTTAAAATTTCTTTTTATTTTAGTCCTTTTTTCTGTATTAGTCAAAAAAAAAAAATTTAGTTCTTTTATCTTTTAGAAGTTTTTTAATTTTTTTAATTTTTTAATTTTCAAATACTCCGTTGTTTTTTTTTTTAAGCTCTATTTTTGAACTTATTAATTTAATTTCTCCCTACATAAATTAATTCTCTCAAACATGTCTATCAAATGCAAGGCACATATTTTAAACTAGTATATATATAAAGGGATTCATATGATTTGTCCCTGAACAATACCATAAAATTAGTCCTCGTACAATTCTTATTTTATATTGGAAAGAAAAATATTATATTAGGTTTGTTCCATTTAGTTATATAGAATTTTAAGTTTAGATCCTGCTTGCATGATTATGCTGGGTATTAAACAAGAACATTCCATGCCATCAGATAAAATTGAAATATAAAAGGTTGGTTTTTGGTATGTGTTTCTATTACTGTATTTGCTTCATAAACCATTTCGTTAACGAGCGCGAGTCCATAATGGATGAAGATAGGTACTTTGATTATCATTTTTATCGGTCAACTAGAAAAGTGATAATGGTAATGGACAAAAAGAAGAAGATTGTCATACATACTAATTTTTGGCTTTAAAAAGATTATTGGTTGGGAGGGCCATACATGTCTCTTGATCGTGATATATTGTATAGCCACTAATTACTATCACATATCACAAAAATTATCTCATATTATTTTGTATAATCTAACCAACATATAATATTTCTTAAAATATACGTATATTTAGTTTCTCAAAATTAACAAATTAATATCTCTTGTGATACTTTTTTAAACCGAAACATCTATATTAATATAAATTTAGACAATAGTAATGTGTTATACCACGCAAGCACTTATTAGTTTTTTTCCTCCCTCAAGAATCCAATAATTTTACTTTTTTCGTAATAAAAGAATAATGTTACTCATGTGATCATCATAATTTTTTACGAGTTACAAATTGATAAGTAAAACAATCCAAGGGCGTTATCATATAGTTAATTAATATCATAATTAACACATGAATATGTGATTAACTGAATACTACGATTATCACTAGCATTTATTATTAGCATTTTGCAAAACATAAAATATGGTTATTTTTATAAATGGCCAACGAACTGAAGACCATATTCCATGTTGGTCGTTGATTTTTAACTTTGCACATTATACTATTCTAAGCTTCTTTATTATTAGATAAATGGTCTATCTATCAATATTTTGTTAAAAATTAGATAGAAATTGAATATATTATAAACACATCAGCTTTAATTATAATGTAGATCATAATCAAAATGTTTTTTTTTTTCTGTAAGGAAAAAAAATCCATATCTATTATAAGCTCGCATCCTGTCTAATGTAGTACGAAAAACCGATGAAAAATACTTTTATGCGAAACAATAAAAGATGACATATAAAATTAAATAATTAAGAATCTACATACATAATCCACAGGTTATAGTTGCGAAAATAATCCACAACAACACAAGGAGGACCGGAGGTGGAGACGCGAGATTGATCTTTATTGAACGTCTACGTGGTGAGTGACTGGGAGAGAGAGAGAGAGAGAGAGAGATTCAACCAAAGAAATATAATAAAAAAAAATCGTGAATAACTAGTGGAAGCAAACAAGTTGGTGGGGCCCAAAGTCAAGAGTCATGACCAGAGCAACGAAAAAATAAATAAATAAACAGACTCTACCCTACCACGCAAACTAACCTCAGCCAGCTAGAAGAACAGAAACAACAAAAAAACCAGATCACATTACTGGAAAAAATGTTCATCGTAAACTCAATAATTGATTGACCCAAAACCTTTTTTTTTTTTTTTTTTTTTTTTGGTTTTGGCAGCAACATTTCTCAAAATTTCTAATTGACCCAAAAACCTTTTTTCCTTTGGCAAATACCTTAAAAAAAAAAAAAAACAATTGAAAGTGAAACAGCAGCATTAGTGTCTGGGGGTGGGATTATTAATAATATAAATATAAATATAAATGTCTCATAATAATTTAGATCCGCCAAAAATATGTTACTTAACTCTACACATTCAAATTCTAGTGGTTCAAGCCAAAGCGAAGTGAAGGTGTATCAGTTCTTGATGTTCTGCGTCCCAATCTGGTTCACTTTGGTCCTCCTCTTCCTCTTTTACTTGTTCTATCTTCGCCCTCGTCGCGTCAACTGGTCCTCCCTCCGTATGTGCACTTCTTCTTCCCACAACCTCAATTTCCATCACATTTCCCTGGTAGATTCTATTCCTTCTTTCTCTCCGTGTCTTCCCACTTTTTCCTTGTTCATGTCAGTGTGTTTTTGTCAATCCTTTTTTTTTTTTTTTTTTCTTTCACGAAATATTAAATGTTTGTATAAGAAACAAACCATGATTGTGATTTGGCAGCTTGTGTCTGGCTTGAAGAAGGAACTGCGAGAGATGCTTCCCATCATTGTGTACAAGGTGAGCTTCTCTGTCAGAGACACTCAGTTAGTTTATGGTCGTACTTCATCTCCAAAGAATTTTTGCCCCCCCCAAAGGAAAAGTTGCCACATTTCACTGAACTAAAACATTATCCTCGTCAAGTTCTGCTAAATTTCCACCATTTTTTTTTCGTCGTCTTCCTAAAATGATTCCAATGCGATTTGATAATATAGAGTTGCTCGATACTGGCGGGTTTTCTTAGTTACGTTTGGAGAATGTTTACCAAATTGTAATGGAACCTGTTAGGAAATGAAAGAAAACAAATAAGAAAGCGACCTTTGATTGGATTTCAGAGTTTATTTACCTAATTGGAAGTGGAAACAACTTAATTCCCTTTCTACGTTTTATTCGCTACATGAAATAGAAAACCTAATGGCTTAACTCCTAAAATGTCTTTGTGTATAAGATATTGGTTTAAAAACTGAGGAAGGCTACAAAAGTAATTATGTTTTATAAGATCCTCTCAAAATTTGGGTTCCCAATTTTGTAAGCAAATACATGAATACGTAGGAAACGAAATGCTCCTTCCTTCCTTGCACAAGCAACAATACAACACCAGTGTGAAATGTTTTTTCCAGATATTGTCGAGTTCCCATAAATTTTAGTCTAATTGAGCTAGTCAAGCAACAATACAACTACGTTTTGTTTCAGAATTCTATAGAGCCGCAGACCAATGCACTATGTAAACGTGAGAAATTCATGGTGTTGAATCAAATGGCAATTCTGTTGTAGCACTTTTTTTCCAATTAAAAGTGTTAACATTATCATTGCCACAGATGTTCAGTATGCCTCGGAGACTATGAAGCAGAGGATAGGCTTCAACAAATACCTGCATGTGGCCATACATTTCACACTGATTGCATTGATAACTGGCTTGCCACCCACACAACTTGCCCACTCTGCCGCCTATCCCTGCTTTCCTCTGCAAAATCACCCACTGAATTATCTGATATACAGGTCGAGGTCGGGAATAGTCAAGGGCCTTCTGTTGTGGAGAATGACGTGAAGCATCTCTTCAACAAAGTTCTCAGCCTCGTGAACAATTCGCCGAGTTGAGGGCCAGAGATGCAAGAGTCCCGCACAACACCGCCGAAGAAAATGTAGGACGACCTCATTGTGTTGATTGTGAGAGAGAACAATTGGAGTTCAAGGGACAGGCTATTAATGCATAAGCATACCGGTGAGTTTTCAGGTAATCTGCCTTTTATGTTGACAACTTGCACAGATGAATGTTATGCTTAAAGTGGTAAAAATTAGGTGAAGTTTCTTAGCTTTTCCTACTCCCTAATCTTCTTGTTGAAAGGGTAGCAGACGAGTTTCTTGGCTGTAAGAGCCATTCTCGTTTATTTTATCTTTTAGTTTTATTTTTTTCATTATTTATTTATTTTTACTCTCTGGAGAGTCGTGGAGAATGGTAATGGATGGGTATTAAAATCATGCCTTTTCGTTGAATGACAAAATGAATGTTATGTATTAAGATTTCAATGATGTTGGAATGTGGAACATGAGGATTGGCTGTATGCCAAATAAGACAGACTCTTGAATGCCAATCAGAGAAGCAAGTTAACAGTTGCTAGGGTGAAGGGGCTTGGGAGTTGTTGAGAGAAATAAAAGTCTAAGAACCTCATAATATTATGACGGTGTACAAGATTTTCTGGTGATTAGTGATCTGGTACACATTCTGGGGTTTATACGATGGGTTTGATCTGAAGTAGGAGAGGAAGCTGAGGTTGAAGAGGAGAGGAGTGAGTTGTCTTGGAAGGTACATGCCTAGGATGGTGGTTATACCTCCAGGGATGGACTTCTCCAACGTCGTTACCACTGATGATTCTTCTTCTATCTCCATGCATGATAATGAGCCTGATGCTGATCTTAAATCCTTAATTGCCTCCGATAGAGCTCAATCCAAGAGAAATGTTCCTCCTATCTGGTCTGAGGTAATTAATATTTATGTGTGTGTGTGTGTGTGTGTGTGTGTACATATTTTTATCCTAATAGACAAATGTATAACATTACTACTTCGGGATTTCGGTAATAATAATGATAGGTACAATATGCAGATAATGAGGTTTTTCACAAACCCCCACAAGCCAATAATCCTTGCATTGTCGTGTCCTGACACAAAGAAAAACGTCACTACATGCTCAAGGCCTATGGGGAGTGCCACCAACTTGGTAATTAATTGTAACATGTTACACACTATCAAATTAGTTGTCAGTCACTTAATACATCACTCAGATTAAATATATGCACGCAGACGCTGATACTTGGGAATGGAGATGACATAGAAGAAATGTCAAACAGCAGCTTGAGCGTTCTAACTCATCGACGGGTGCGATCCGTATGGGCAAGTCGCCTATCCCAAGCATCACAAGCAATCAGATGTCCCTCACATTTATCGTCTTGCTGCCAAGACTAAGTTACTACTACTACATATCTCATTACAGCTGCAATATGTTGTTATTAACTGACTACTAACAATTGCATTTTGGTGGCGGTTGATTTGTGTATGAAGGGGGTCTTCATCAACCCAGCTCTTCTTGAACCTTTCGATCTCACACTTATAGAGGTGAGGAGCCTCTAGATATTGGAATTTTATTCTATTTTCTCATTTAGCCAAATTTAATTAAGCTAGCTAATGGCTTTAGTTTAAGACTTGTGTTTGCAATGTTCATAAAAAGCAATCCCTTTCAATTTGCAGGCAGCTGCTTATGGCTTACCTGTCGTCGCCACCAAAAAGGGAGGTCCTGTTGACATTCTCACGGTAATTCCTGAGGATTTATGTTAGACATACATACATGCATGGGAGATTTTTATGAACCGATGAATATAGGGATGCAGGCCTCAGGAGTAGTGAATGTGTGTAATTTTGTCATTTGCAGACACTGAACAACGGGCTTCTAGTTGACCCTCATGACCAGAAAGCCATAGAGGATGCTCTGTTAAAGCTTGTTGCTGATAAGAACCTCTGGCTAGACAGCCGGAAGAATGGCCTCAAGAACATCCACGCTTTTCCTGGACATAACACTGCTGTAACTACCTCTCCCTTGTTGAGCACCACCGCAACCACCACCCCACCACCCGTCTCAAGATCATGCCAAATTCCTGAGGAGCCCATGAGCGACTCTCTTAAGGATGTAGAAGACCTGTCTTTGAGATTCTCCATTAGCAGCTGATTGCTACATTGCAAATGGAGATTTTGTGTCGAGCTTGCAGCAAGTAGTAACCAATGTAATCAAGGCTGCAAGCTCAGTGAGTTTAGTTGTTGGACGGATAGGCTTGGTGTTGGTGACCGGTTCGACATTAGGAGAGACCATGGAAGCCTTGAGATGCTGCCAAGTAAATTTGGAAGAGTTAGACACTTTGGTGTGTAGAAGTGGAAGTGAAATGTAATACCCTTCGATGGATTTGGCTTCAGATGCTGACTATGAATCACATATCGAGTACAGATGGCCAAGCAAGAATGTGAGGTCCATGGTAGCGAGGCTCGCCAGGGCAGAAGAAGCAGCTGAGAATGACATCCATGAGTGTACTGGAGCAACTAGTAACAGGTGTTACTATTACAACATCAAACCTGGATCCATGAGAGGCTTCCAGTGCAACCTTGTCTACGCTCATGCAGCATCAAGGTTAAATGTGGTGCTATTGAATGCATCAAGAATACAAGGCCTAAGGTTAGACAGACCCTTTTCCTCAGACCGTCAGAGACTATTGTTTCTACCAAAAGATCGTTCTGACATTATAAATGTTGTTCATGATTATCCTGCTGCGTAGGTATCTTTCCGTTGGTGGGGAATTGAGCTCTCCAAAATGGTAGCGTTTGCTGGGGAAAGAGGCGACACTAAATTAAAATTGATATAAAAGTTGTTAAAATTTTTGCTGGGTAACGATAACAATAGATTCATCAGAATATGATTTGGTCAGCATATAATGACGAGGTCATTACTTTTATAATAATTAAAATTGATATAAAAGTTGTTAAAATTTTTGGATATGTTCGAGAATCCGGCCAAAAATTAAAAAAAAAATAAAATAAAACCTAATTTTCTTTTTACCATTGGTGATGAGTCATTGACTCTTCTTTTTAAGTGAAATTGGAAATGGAAAAAACCTAATACTCTTTTTACCATCGGTGGGGGTGGCTTGGTGGCAAGAAATGCATACTTAGAACCTTCACTTCTATTAAGTCTCACGTTCGAGTCATGACGCACGTAGAGTCTAGCATCTGGCAAGAAAGACATGTGTTATCTGATCTTGAAGTTTGGGGTCTGCTACTCTAAAGACCTCGGATTAGGTTCCTTATCATTCTATCGGTGCAACCAGTGGGCTCATCCAATGACTACAGGGATTGGGATGTGGGGAGATCACCAATATCCCCTTTTTATTATAAAAAAAAAAAAAAAAAAGAAAAGAAAAACTTAATTTTCGTTTTAGTGTTTATTAATTTAAATTAGTTTAAGGTTTAAAAAAAAGTTTAAGCAAAAGTGTTGTTGTTGGGGACATTATTGTATTTCTAAAGATTTAGTAAGGTTGTAACAGTAATTTTGTAGCTTGTTAAATGAAAGAAAAAGCATGCTACCCCGTGACATCACTTGTAAGTGACTTGCTCGTTACTCACTTAAAGGGAGAGTTTATTGCCATCCTTTCATTTATTTTAGGCACATCATTTATTATATTATCCACTAAATAAATTTAAATTTTTATTATTATTTGTTACATTTTGTTATTATCTAAAAATGAACCTGCAATTAAAATTTTAAATTTCTTTTTTTTAAGTCAGTTTCATTCCAAGTTCTGTCCTCTATTATAGAGAGAGAGAGAAGGAAGAAAACCCATGTAAAACTATAATCAGTGCAGTTTTTTTGAAAGGTTTAACAGTGGCATTGGGACAGAATCATAGAAAACACGTTCCATAAATATTGATCCGGCCATGATTCATTGATTTGCAATCTGAGGGTTTACTATTTAAATTTTAATTCAATTTAGTAGTTGATACATGTGAATAATGTTCTACAATAGGAACCAAATTATGTATGGCAAAAAAATTAGTAATTAAATTCTTGTGGTTGTAGGCATAAGTTCTGTAGAAATTTTATATTAATATCTTTGTTTTTACGTTATGTGAAAGATTTGGTAGTTAGGATTTTTCAAATTTTTCGTAAAGTTATTAGCAAATAAATTAATAAATTATTTGATTTAATAGCATTAGTTTTAATGGTGATTCTTGACTTTGGAATATATCTGTCTACCTTCATTTTGTAGGGATATGAATGGCATGCTTTTGTATAAGTTTCCTTCACGTTTTTTATGTGTTTTGTTTATTAATATTGTATCCCACATATATATAAATATATATATATATGTAAGTATATGTATACTTGGGTAAAATGCTGTCTAATGATCGAATACTTTACTTGGATAGTTTTCTTTTTCCTATTTTCTTTTCCTTTTTCCTTTTTCTTTCTTTCTTTTTTTTTTTTTTTTGGATAAAGACGATACTTAAGAGATCTCATGCAGAAATCACGTGGTAACCAAGGATAACTTTTACAAATTCTTATTGATTTTATGTCACCATCTTAATTGGCCTTGCCACTTGAACTTCGAAAGGAATACCTATTATTTTATCTTATGCAATTTTTTTTTTTTTGGGTAATTATCTTATGCAATTTGAATGCTATAACATTTGTACGTTTGAATGCCTAAGATCCTTTGGTTTAATGGTATTGGAAAGGGAATTAGAGAGGATTTTAGGTGGGACGTTGTGGGTTCGGTCATCCTCGTAGATTTAACTCATACATTTCTTTCCATGTCCCTCCAATACATATGATTATGTTTTTTTTCAATTAACATGATATGATATCTAAATTGAGATATAATTTTCAATTGATACGTTATACGATTTTTGTATGGACATGTGTGAGACATGAACAAAGAACATGTGAGCAGAATCCCACACTAAGCCTCCGATCGGTGTGGTTCATCGGTTAGAGATGAAATTTTTATGTTGGAGCTGGTTGATTTTTCAAAAATTAGTTATAAATTTTATTGACTTTTTAAAAAAAAATAAAAATTGATATGAAAATTTTGAGTTGCAGATGGCAAAGCCAATGCACCAATTTTTGATTCACCAACTATGCCTTTCGCGGTTAATAGTTACATATTATTTTGAGCATTAAATATATGAAATTGAACAAAATAAGTTTTAAAACTAAAAAAAATAAAAATAAAAATTGAAAAAGAACAAAAATAAAAAATGGATCACTCTATCCGTCTCGTTCATTAACTAGTATCATGCAAACTACATGGGATCTGACGTGTGGCCAAGTTCGTTTTCTAAAGTACTGCTTGGCTGTCTTTTCTTGTGATAGTCAAATTGCTTAGAAAGGGAGATGGATAAATAGACTTTTTTTTAAAATGAAAATTGATGTGTGATTGCATATGAGTTATTAATATTTAAGATAATTAAAGATATTTTTTAAATCATTATTATTCCAAATTTATGTTTGAAACAAAGTTAATTAAGGATTTTTAATTTTTAATAAAACTTTATTGAAAAACATAAATCCACTAGTTGGGGTTAAAATAGATAAATATCATTATTCATAAGTCATTAATTAACAAATATATGTAACTCACATATCGATTTTTGCCAAAACGTTAGCAATCTTATCAATCGAAGGTTTACATTATATGTAAATTTATGGTACAAATGACCCAAAATTTAAATTTTAAAGGATAAATTGCAAGTATATATGCCGTATACTTCTAGGGCAACGGTGTAAAAATAGAAAAAAAAAATAGAAAAAAAAAAAAAAAAAACCTTGATGAAATTCAAAATCAGACTAAAAATGCGGTTTACATCGTTTGTCATACCTATCCTAATTCCTAACAAATAGTATTCATGAGCACGTACTAGCAAGCTAGAATTTAATTTAAGAGTTGGATGTATATCTCCCTACTTATATTTAGTGATTACTTATCAATTAAAAAAATATTATGAATGTGAAAAAAATAATAATAATAAAACATGTGGCAATTTGGAACCCAGATATTATCAAAGAATATTTAAACATGGTGGATATGTGGTGACCAGTACTTTTGAGAGTTGAGAGAGCCCCCCATCCGCCTATAAAAGCCTACTGAAATCCTTCAACAATGCATATACAAAATCAACCACTTCTAGCTAATTTCACCAAGCTTTCACACACACACACACACGCACACACACACACACACATACAATTTCTTCCCGTGTCGATCCTAGCTCTAATATGTGAAATGGCCTCCAACAAAATAGTTTATATTCCTAAATCTCGTACTGATTTTGTTAGTATTAATAATAAGCCTACTGTTGATCATGATTATGAGGTCATAATTCCCACCATTGACTACTCTATGCTCTTCTCCAATGATCCTGATCAGCGCTGTAAAGCCCTCCATTTCCTTAACCATGTCTCCCAAAACTATGGCTGCTTCCATGTAAGGATATCTTCTTTTCTTTTGTTTCTTCTCTTTTCTTCTCTTTTCTTTCTTTCTTTTTTTTTTTTTTTTCCCCGAGATACTTATGTTTTAACTAGATCGATCAAAGGTACACTCCTCATAATAAATCTGTCTTTTATTATGGCGATGACGTAACAAAACTTTTATTTTATGCAACAATGACTTTGAAAAAGAATAAATGTTTCGTTACAATCTTTTCAAAGTTATTGTGTTACGGTTAAAAAAAAAAAAAAAAATTAACTGAAGGGTGTTGAGCTTTGATGTATTTCCAGCTGGTAAATCATGGTGTGCCACATAGCGTTTTCGAGAGTGTCCTCAAGGAAATTTCCGATTTCTTTGATCCAACGGAGGTGGAGGACCGAAGGTTGTATGAGGGAAAGAATCCAATGGATAGGATTAGATGGGGCCTGAGCTCCTCACTTGAGGAGAATAGGGAACATCTCAAGGCGGTCGTGCATCCCCAATTCCACTGCCCTCCTAAACCTCCCCATTTCAGGTACTTTTTTTTTTTTTGGGTTATTTTTCACTACTAGCATTTTCCGTTTATCATTTACTTTTTTCGTTTTAAACAAAAGGTATAGTTTCAGCTTAATCTTTTGACCTCGGTGCCTACTAAGTGTGAGGCTGGTCATCTCAAGGCATGGATTGTGCACCCCATGGGTTGTATTATTTCTTCTTCATTTCTAAAAGCGACAGTTAAATACACAAAAATGTTGCGACTAAAAGTGTTATAACAAAAGATTGTGACTAAAAATTTATGTTTAATTTTCTAGCAAACGATTAGAACTATGAGCGAAGGCCTAAACATGTATGCACTTGTCTGTTGATGTAATTAACAGTGTGGCTTTAGAAGAATATTCAAAAAGACTACGAGAGGTGGAACTCGGGTTGGCAAAAGCAATGTCAAGAGCATTGGGATGTGAAGAATGCTTCATAGAAAAGGCACTGAATCTCGAATCAGGATTCGATGTGTTCGTCACAAACCTTTACCCGCCGAATTTCAAGTCCGAAGGCTCCATGGGTTTGGCCGATCATACTGATCCGGGCTTGTTTGTCTCTCTCATTCAAGATGTTAACGGCGGCCTCCAAGTACTGTCCCATAACGGACAATGGCTCGACGTAAACATGCCCCCTAGCTCCATTTTCATCATCTTTTCGGATCATCTTGAGGTACATGCATATAGTAATACTATTTATCACTGTGAATGATGTAGTCATCCACATATTTCAATACATGAA